>JAITYT010000360.1:1404010-1424255 GCA_025433975.1 Liostenogaster flavolineata
ATATCGAAGAAAGAGTAAAAAAATACAATTACAGTTCCTATCGCTAGGTAGGGTCCCACGTAACGCGTTGGACATTTACCATCGGCTACCGTCGATTTCCGCACGTGCCCACACTATTTATGGAGATCGAAATCTCCGTTGAACGGCTGGAAAACGATTTCAACGATAGTTGTCTAGTTGCCACGAAGTTCGAACTCTAACACCAGCAACGCCAACGAATTGATCGATCCACGTACCTCGATGAACTTGTCGTGTCTAGAGACCTAGTCGAGCTTGGTCGAGTCAATAGGAAAAAGAAAGCAAAAAAAGATTAAAATTTCTACATTACCGCAGTAGGACAAATTCGAAGAGCTTCGGATCAATAATAGTCGTCTAGTTGCTCTACACCAAAAACGTTAAGAAATCGATCGATCCACGTATCTCGATGAACTTGTCGAAGTTGGTCGTTGGGGAAAAATATGGTCGAGTCGATGGGAAAAAAGAAAAGAGGGAAATCAAAGTCTCCACGTCATCGCAACAGGACAAATTCGAAAAGCTCCGGCTCGTTTTCAACGAGTTCTCGACGTTATTCAGGGACTCCTGTAGAGCGTGGAAAAATTTTTTTTCGATCGGAGGAAGCACGCCTCGCGTCGTACGACGAGTAGCGATGAATTCGGAAGTTGCAATTGCTCGTGAGAGAGTTTACGAGCGGACGCGTGTACTCGCGCGAATCCACGCGATGTTCCATGTTGAAAAAGTTCCCTTGGCATTATTATTCTCATTCTGGAGTTGGCCGAAACTTTTCGAAAAAGTACGAAAATAATTGTCTCGCTGCCGAAAGTTCTCGTGCTCGAAGTTAATAATTGTGCTAAGCTTGCCAAAGTTCGATCGAGCAATCTTTTTTCGGACTCTTTTCACCACCGGACGATTGCATCTTTAATCGTTCGCGTTTGGCCCCTATTCGAACATTTTGTGTCGACTTAAACAATATTTATTCGTTCGTTTATTTTCTATCGATGGCAATTGTCGATCCTAATGTTGCCGAATAGATAATGATGCCGAAAGTCTAACGCGATTGTATCGTCGACGTTTAAAAAAATATAAGAAAAAGGAAGAAATTGGAGTAACCAGAGATATCGTAGCTCATATATTTGCATGCAATCCGACGAATATGTTTCAGCGATAACCTACATAAATACGAGGCGAACAATGTACGTTGAACTGTAGGTTTTTACCTTTGTAGAAAGATATCTTCTGAAATCACACGTTTTTACATTACCAGGGACGAACGAAATGCTACGACGGTGAAAATAATTTTGCAGGAGTCACTCAGCGCCTAAAGGTGCTACGACAATAATTGGGGTTCATGTCGATCATATGTTAACTCGTCTTTTGGTTTTTCACGTTGTCATCGCGAGATAAACGAATCGACGATTATTCTTTCAAGAAAAGCTCTCCGAACCTAGACAAAAATATCTTTTGTGCATTCGGTTCTCTCAAGGCTGGCAAACGACTTTTGTTACTTCAAAGGCGCGATATAATTGTTTGCGATGCTTCAGTTATCGCGAAATAAACGAATCGATGATTATTCTTTCAAGAAAGGCTCTCCGAACCTAAAAAACAATGTCTTTTGTGCATTCGGTTCACTCCAGGCTGGCAAACGACTTTTGTTACTCCGAAGGCGCGTTGCTGTAGGCACGAAGAGCTCTCGATTCTTTCGAAACAGACTTATTCCCATCGAACAGAGGAGATCGACCGAAGCGAGCCAGCAATCGGCTTCGTTTCGCAAGTTTGCGTTGCTGCTACGCTTCAGAATCATTCCACGTAAGGCAGATAAAAGCGTTCTCTGATCTTAATGGGTCGTTAAAAATGTTGACGTCGACGATGACGATGACAATGTTAATTGGAATGCTTATCGATCGATCCGCTGGCGTTGAACACCGGTGCTTCGTCAAACTTTTTAATCCTGCGGCTATTCAAATCCGATTACGGTACTCGAGCCCTCCCACTTCTTCTTCTCTCCGTTCCACTCCCTCCCAAGCTTCGTTTAACTCCGTCAGTTTATGTCTTTTCCCCCACGTATTGTAGAACGTAACAACAAACAACAACAAATCGACCCCGTCTTCAGGAGGATTTAGGGTTTTAAGGTTAAATTCTGGATCCATCGATTCTTCCCACGTCATCCAAGAATCGCTTCCCACTCGCTTTCTCTTTCACTCTGAAAGTATCCTCACTTGACCAGACCTCGTAGCTTGGAACAATTCCCACTCGACTCCGCTTTTGCTAATCCAAGGATCGTCGAAGCACTTAGTAATCTCAGGCGGAGAACCCTAAACGTCTCCGAATTCGACGACACTTTGGGACTGCTCGGTTTCAGTTAGTCAAACTTCCCTTGGCAGATTTTCCATGCCAAATTTGGTGTCCATGCGCGAGTAACGCGATCGAGCAAAACCCTTGATGCGGGTCTAAAGATCAGGTCGAACGATAGTCCTTGGAAACCTTTAGGGTAGAAAGGAAGAAAGGTTCTTGAGAATCCTTGATAATTCGAAGAACTTGAGAATAGCAAGAACAGCGAGAAAAGCCCTTCTTCCCTTGCAAAATTGCTCACGTTCGGTTGTCCTTTCAGAGGTCTTCCCTGCGGCGTGCAGCCACCCGAACCAGTACCGGACCCCGACGGGGACAAGTTGGCGTCCGTCGCGGCACGGTTCAGTTATTTCCAAGAGAAGAGGAGTTCGGAGACGATCGCGAAGGTCGACCTGCGCAGGAGCATCAATCCACCGGCCAGATACAAGAACGCCCGACCCACCGTCAGGCTGAGGCCGCGACAGGTCCTCTGTAGCAAGTGCAGATCGATTTGCAACGAGAACAGCGAGAACGTCGACGTCAGCAGGAAGCGAAAGCACGACGAACTGCAACAGCAGCAGCAGCAACAGCAGAACCAACAGCAGTTTCACCAATATCAGCAGCACGCGTCCACGCGGAAGGGGGATCGTCGATGCGGTCAGCAGACCCAGAAAGGTCAGAGAATGCTCCTGACCGAGTGCTATCCGGAGAACAGCTCGACCGGCGGGCATTACGTGTCGAAATCGACGACGTTCTCCTCGTCGTCCTCGAGTCCGGATTCGTCGAAGCTCGGCCCGTCGCTGATACCGAAACTCTCGAGACTTCAACCTAACGAGATCAGCAGCGCCATACAGGGAGCTGGTGAGTCCACGGAGAACTGGCTACAGAGTCGATTCTCTATTTTGATCGGTGTGTCGTGTTCGACCGACGAGAGTACTCCAACGATGTTCGGCAAAAATCTTGCGATTCTCGAGAATTCTTTAGATCGTAAAAAGTTCCTTTTGCCGTAGTTCGATCACCAAGTTCTCTTCTTTCTCCTTATGCCTTCGTTGACCCTAGAAGTTGTTTCCCTCACGTCGATGTCGTTAATTGGTTCGATAGGTAAGGCGGGACTGGACCTAGCCATGCCGACGGCTTACTGGAACGGCAGAGGCGAGGAGGAGGATTCGTTCAAGGACATCGAGGAGTCGACGGAGGGACGAGTGGAGTCGACCGACTGCGAGAGCAATCCCTCGATGGCGTATTGCGCGACACCTAGGAGGCTGAGCAGTTCCTCGGTGGAGAGCGCCAAGATACCGGAGGAGGAAGACAAGAAGACCCTAGCGGCGGCGGACTCGACGATGCGCCCGAGAATCGGACGTGTTCCGAGGAAGAAGAGATCGGTGGGCTCGATGGAGGACCTCTGGGACGAGTCCGTGTTCGAGGATCCCACGAGGACCGCCAGGGCCACGCCCATAATCAAGATCTCCTTCGGCGCCCAGGGCGAAGGGACCGTTTTGAAGATACCCTCCAAGATTCAGAATCCCGAGTACGAGCAGGAGACCGACGATCCCGACGATGCGCAAGCCGAGACCGAACGCGACCCTCTGGAGCTACCCAAGAGTTTCGACAAGGATTACGATTATCGTGAGAATTGCGAGGAGGACGGCCAGGAGCAGATCGATCCGCAGAAGCAGGGCGTCAAGGACGCCAGCGCCAAAGCTGCCAAGCGCGCCCTTAAGAAAGCCAAAAAGGAAGCCAGGAGAAAAATGCTTGGGGGTGTGTCTCCGGCCAGGTCACCTTGCAACGGCTCGCCACGGTAGCGTCACCGCTTTACTTTCGATCTTTCTTTCTTTCCGGAGCTAAACCCCAGCCCCTTTCCTCTCTTTTACTCTCGAGTACCTTTCCTCTGTCTTATCAAGAGTTCTCATCAGCAACGATCTCTTTCACTTTCGCAGATACAACACCACGTACGATCCGTTGCTGTACCATCGGCGCAAGCATAAAGTCAAGCATAAAAAGAAGCACAAAGAGGATCGAAAGCACAAGAATCAGCAGCAACAACAACAACAACAACAACTACAACAACAGCAGCAGCAGCAGCAGCAGCAGCAACAGCAGCCCTGTTCGGAGTCGGTAATGACGGGTCATCAGCAAAACTGGAACGTCCTGCCTGGCGGTGAAACCTACACGGCCATAAAGGAGCAATGCTTGAAGCAGAAGCTCTCGATATCCTTGAAGAGACTAAACACGAACGCGTACGCGCGGTGCGATTATCCCGTGAGTAACGCGTCCTCAGGCTACAAGAGTCCTGGCGCCAGCAGCGACGAGCTCAGCGAGCAAGAAGCCGAGGTCGATGCCGGGGAAACCGCGCCTGACTTCCCGCCCCAGTCGCATCCGATCGTGATGCGCTTGGCCGCGACTCCGGTGGCTCACTGCCTCACGGCGAACGGCAGAAGGATGGATGTCGGTGACGTTGTCTGGGGAAAAATTCATGGCTTTCCTTGGTGGCCGGGGAAGGTACGCTAGGCTATGTGTACGAATTTTGTCAAGGATTAGAAGAGTTGTATTCGAGGGCGTGGGTCTGGTAGTCGATCTTGTTAGACCCGGAGAGACGTTCGAGCCGTTCGGTGCACGAATCGATCGACTCCGCACGGCGAAAAGCTAAGAAAGGTGACGAAGTAATTTTTTTTTCGATAATTTCACTTCGTCTCTTACCTCGTCGCTGCTGTATTTGAATAACATCGTTGTAACGATTTACATCAGAGTACGAAGTTAGTCGGAATAGCTTCTGGAATAAATCATTCGTTATTCAATGGCCAACACGATTTTGTCGTTTAATGGCGTTGATCTTTATTATTTGGGGATTTTATTATAAACATGGGAAGTTATGGCCGAATCAAGCGCCTTGACGGTTCAATTTAAGGTACATATTTCAGAAAGCGGAGTTGATCGATTTGTGCGGTGAACGGCTCGTTTCATTGTCTTGCCATCGATGCCTTCAACGTAATTGCTTCGTGGATCTTTACGGCTTCTACGCCTGCGCCCGAACGATCGACCGAATTTGTAAAACGTCGAGTAAAATGGAGAATCGCTGTTTCTAGGTCCTGAGCATCACGGTATCCTGCAAAGAAGACGGAACGTCGTCGGGACCTCAAGCGCACGTGGCTTGGTACGGTTCGTCGACGAGCTCCCTAATGTCGTGCGACCAGTTGAGTCCATTTCTCGAAACATTCAAGGTACGATTGCAGTCTTGGGTAACGTTCGACATCTCTGTTACTAGCCAGCTATCGGTTGATCATGAATTATCTAATTAACACGTTAAACGCCACGCCAGTCCCTAAGGACCGGAGTCAGACTTTCCGTTCGGGTCCGACCGGGCCTTAGGGACCGCCCGCAGACTTTAGGTTCGTCTTATTCGATCTTGCGTGACGATACTTGCGCACTGATCGTGAGACTAAATATTTTGCTTGGGCAGCATCGGTTTTTGTTCAATTGACACTATGCCGTCCAATGACACCACGTTGTTGTCGTGCTCGAAACTACCGAACAAACGCCAGAGTCGCTTGCGTTCTGTTTAAGCGACAACAAGTTGCGGACGTATTGGCAAGTTTTCCGTTCTTACGAGAACTCGTGACCTTTGATAATGGCACATTTACGATTAAACGATTAAACGATTAAACGAATTTATTAGCAACGAATAGGTTCTACGATCGAACTCCCGAAAACCTCGAAAAACCGCTGGCGACGAGCGAAATGATCCGAACCAGTCCTGCCGACGCCAAACAAAGGAACCCCGATTAGGCATGCTGTCGGCATAGCGTTAATGAAAAGAATATGGCATTGGAAATGAAGTCAATGTAATTAATTAAAACAGGGGATTTTGGGGAAACTCGGAATGTGAATTCAAAGAAGAATTTATCGGGATTGGGAGAGGTCAGGTACTTTCCCAAGGCAGGGGTGGGGCTCCTATCAAAGGGGAGAGGAAGGCCCTCGGTAGGAAATTCCGGTCCTCGAGCCGATATTTCTGCCAACCGCGGTTCCTAACGCTTCTGTTCGTCCTCCGGTTCGCCCTTCGGCCGAGTTTGAGTCCGAACGGAACACCAAGCAAAATGGTTTGGGCACTTAACGTGTTAAATAGATCTAGACTAGCTCTTAGACCATGGGTAGTCAACCTTTTTATACCTACCGCCCACTTTGTGTCTTTGCTGGTAATAAAATTTTCTAAACGCCCACTAGTTTTAACGGTGATTTATTGATGAGGGGTTGTTCTGCTTTGTAAAATTTATAAAAGAAAGTTATATTAAGTTAAAGTATATAAACTAAAACGCCCACCATAAAAGCTTGGACGCCCATTAGTGGGCGGTACGGACCAGCTTGACTGCCTCTGTTGTAGACTACCTTGCAAGAGGAGAGAACAAGAGGTTCGACTTGGTGGCGAGATCGCGTTACATCCTTCCGTGGCTTTTGCTTTCAGACGCGATACAATAAGAAGAAAAGGGGTCCGTACAAGGAGGCGATACGGCAAGCGCAAAGCGAGGCTCGAAATCAAGTCTCACCCAATTCCACGAGTAATGTGTTGAAAGTTTGCGGTTCCCCGCGCGAGGTCAACGTCCTTTCCTAAAGGACGGGGTGGACGCGGCCGATTGAAACCATTCATTCCTTTGTTGCGTCGAGCAAGACCGTCGGTCCCAGGTAATCTAAGGGAGTCAAAGGAGACTGTCGTTGTAATATAGAAATTTTGTACATAACATTTAGCGCCAATGGACACGAGTTATCATCGATCGATGCCTCGCCAATCGAGTTTGCGATTTTACACAGTGAACCGAGTCGCGATAGTTCACTGCCAACATTGACTTTGCCTCTGGCTTATCAAGCGAGCGTTAGACGTTTAAGCGCCATACTTAGATGGATGTATTTCTAGAGCGAATCCAAACGAACTCGTCCGAGAGTTTCGTACACTTTTGCGACTAATATACGTACGTTTTTACGAAAGAGCGAGAGAGAAAGAGAAAGAGAGAGAGAAGGGAAAAAACAGACTACTTTACACATCGTCGATCAGACGACAGCGCCCCCTGTAATAATGTGTACAAAGAAGTACAAACGATCATTCGTAGGAGGCATTGCGTCACCTCATGCTTTAAACGTATTTTTTCTATTGCAATATCATTGTAATATTTCTATGTAAGTGTTCAGCGAGATTTGTCCAACGGGAAGAACGGAGAATATTCGATGTAACTCGCCTATGTATCGTCATTACGTTCGTATGTCGGCCATTTGAAACCAGTTGGTCGTCCGACGATAAAATCATAAAATGGCGCCGGTTTTATCGCGAACGGAGATACAAATCGAGAGATTTGAGAGTAATTCGATTATCCTAAGTATATTTATGAATGCTTGGTAGCGTTTCATGGCGTCTCGCGAGTGCTTAGCGTTTGCTACTCGTTCCTGGCCGTGTACTTCTTCTTCTTCTTTTTCTTCTTCTTCTTCTTCTTCTTCTTTTATTTTGAGACAACAGTATCTATTTATTATCGATCGTCAACGGGGGAAACTTCATCGAGAGGAATTCTTCCGAAAGAAAAATTGTGATACCGATTTCTCGGTCAAATCGATATTCGACGGACTATGAAACTCGACGATTGGTCTCGGCAAGATCTGGAATTGTCAAAGCGCTCGAGAAATATCCACGTTTATAAAAAAACGTCTTTCTCGAGGCGACCTCCATCGAACATATTCACACGTCGATTATCCGTGCCGAGGAACGAACGATTTTTCGACTCGAAAAATGTCTACTATGCCTATCGCTTTCGTATTTTATGGCGTTTTCTTTTGACGTTTAGGATCGATTTAAGCTTTGTGCCAACACTGCCGATCAACGCGAGCAATGCGTTCATACGATCACCGATTGCCAGTCGTTATAATTGCCAGCGATTAATAATTGATCACGACCCGATTGCGCTTATCGCCAAGGCTTGAGTGGATTCCAGATATTTTTCGAAAGATACGGTCCGACGAATTCGAATTTTAGCCTCCCGAGGGAAGAAGACGCCCTATTTACCGTGACAATCGGTAAAAGTATTGTAAATATTCAAACTTACGCTAGTCCGTGCTAACCAAAATGGAGGGAACGGGATCCATCATTTTTTTTCAGAAATTTATTCCTACTTTTACGTATGATCGAAATACACGGAATTCACCCAACCTCGACACTCGAAACACTTGTACCTCATTGGAAATAAAAGTTTTGAAGCCGTCTTTTTTTTAAGGCTCTTCGACAAAATGGCGGACGCCTTCGGACTCGAGGGTCTGCTACGGTACCTTCGGCTAACTTCACGACAAACTCATCGTTCCACGTCTAATCTATGGAATTATCAATAATTTCTGTTTCTCTCGTAATTATAAGTCGCGTTATTACTCTGCCGAGATATTTCGGAGTATTTGGGGTTAACTTACGAACTCGTTTCGCGTATGGAAGATGGTGCAATTATTTTACTTTCTCTTCGAAGCGTCTACCTTCCTATGCGCTCGCACCGACACGTTTTCTTCATCGTTTTCGTAAGATCGTAAAGCGCTTTTTGGTATGTTACGCGCGATCGAACGTTGTTATCATCGTTTATTATTGTTGGCCGATCCTTCGGATTGCGACGATACGTTAGATTTTTTTGTATAGATGGATTGGACGCAAGATTCGAAATTCTCATATTTCAAGAAAAGAAACGTAAACGATCGCTTGAAAATTTTTAACGATAAAATTTTTCGCGTTTTGCTTCTACTGTCATCAGGTCGGCAAGAAAGTAATTTAGGTACTCGCGAATAAATCTTACGTGTTTTTTTCTCTTTCTTTCGCAAATGATTTTTTGTCACTGTCACGTATCGCGATATCACCAGAAGAACGAGCAAAGGATCGTCGAACGAAACTGTAAATATAAAATTGGCCGAAGTTCGTTTTTCGTCCAAGGAGTTTTATTTTATACACCGAAAAAAAGAAAACAACTCGAAATTACTTTCTTGCGTAAAAGAGCCGATAAGGAATTACGTTTTTGAGTATTAGAAGTACACGATGTCAAATCGTGTTTGTCGGTACCGCTATGATTTTAGGAAGGTATAGGAGTGATTTATATGTGTATGTGTGTAGTAAGAATTTGACGACAGCTCGATTCGTTCGACGTTTGGCGTTTCGTAACGATACGATCGGGCCTCGTATCGCGATCATCGTGATATTTTTATAGCGCTGCGAGTCGTATTTTGCGAGAGAAAAAACGATATCGATATCGATTAATTTTGATGCGTTACGAAGGTCACCGGTGTCCAACTGTTCGTCCGACTTATACGAAGGAATGTATCGTATTATAATTTTACGATGGAATTTATGCGATTGATTTTTTGATGAAATGCACATTTCGTACGTCGTTCGTTTCGCATTGTTAAATCGAAAAAAATAAATAAACGAGGCGAACGCGATATAATTTTATTTTTGTTCCACCATATCGGGTGGATCGGGTGAAAGTATCGTCGCATTTTTTCGTCGAATTAAAACAAATCATATTACGATATCTTTTCATTTCGAGTCAATGATACGATCACGTTATCGATGATTTTTTAATCGACGACTCGCGCAACCCGATCGGTATCAAGCGAACGTCGATACCCCTAATACGAGTACAAGTTTGATGATAGGTGTTAGGTTGGACACCATTGACGCAAACGATGACGCGGATCGTCGCATTTAGAAAACAAAACGTATGTCTTTTTCAGTGGAACATATCGGTAGCGTTAATGAAGAATATTATTGTAACTATAATTGTCATCGTCATTATCATTATAATTATCATTAACCATCATTATTATCATTGTCGTCATCGTCACGATCATTCGTTATATCGTTATTTGACAAAAAGGGCTTATCAGCAATGTCGTTAGCTCAATTCCGCGACCCTAACGCGAAAGATTCATCGCTGATCGCCTGTCGCGTTTTATCATCCTGCTATCCTGGAATGTATCGATCAAGATGGGCTAAAGACGACAGAGAGACAGACAGGCAAGCAAAGAGGATCATCGTTGCTAGACGACGTTAGGAAGGTCGATATTTCACGAGCAAATCGTACACGATATCGTTATACCTATTAGTCGAGGTCAGGCAAGTCGATGGTCTACCTCCTATCACCACCATTCCAATCATTGCAATGGCGATCACCTGTAGCGCCATATTGGCCGCGATTTGTCACTTTAATATCGTGGAATGTGCTGATCAGGATTCGACTAACAAAAGTTAGGCGGATAGGCAGACAAACGGATGATGGTCCTCATTATGATTATCATCAACCATCGTAATCGTCACGATCGTACGTTATATCGTTATTCGGCAAAAAGGGCTGATCAGCAATGTCGTTAGCGACTTCAACGTAAAAGATTTTCAATGATCGCCTGTCGCGCTTTATCATCCTGATATCGTGGAATATACTGATCAAGATTCGACTAGCGACGGACAGAGTCAGACAGACAGATAGACAGACAGACAGACAGATAGATAGACCCAACCACCGCAATGGCGATCACCGATAGGCTTCGCGTTTCGCAATCGTTTCTTCGCTCGAGTAAATCCTTTTTATCCAAAGCGACTAGTACTTAACTACCCAGCCGTGCGGATGATAGGAGAACAAACTGTCGGACCTAAAAAAAAGCAAGAAAAAAGAGAGTAAAAAGGAAGGAACGTTAAAAATGCAAATGGTGATCGCGTCGTCGCGATGAGCGACGTGTCTCTCTCATCAAGAAGGACTTCGTTCGTGCCGATCACGCTGTATTCCTTGCTCGAAGAAAGCGCAAGACTGTCCTGAAAATACGTGTTCATTTTCTTATATCCACGATGTGGACGAAACACAGCCACACACGTAAACAAACATACACACACGCACGCACACAGACAGACATACAAAACACTTATAGATAGGCAGGGATACCTTAAGGCGTATCCACGAATAGTAGATGTTAATGCGAAGCGATGCGAGAAATGAAAAATGTACAGTTACGAATCGCGTTATGGATTGTTAAAAAAAAGAACCGTACTATGTATGTTCCATGTATATTTTGAAAAACGATTGTACTTCGTTATCAGACGCCTCCTTTTTCTTCTTCTCCTCCTCCTCCTCCTCCTCCTCATCCTCCTTCTTCATCTTCTGCTCCTCACACACCCGTGACTAAAACCAATATTCCTGCGTTCGAGCATTCTTGCGAGTTAACGCCTTCGCGTACTCATTTCGCCCCACGGGGCATACGAGAATGTACCACCGGTGGTTCATGCCGTCGCGAACGCGTTAAGAGCGACGCCTCGTATCGTCGGCTTCGATCAACGATCGAAGAGTGGACAAAAAGTTGAGGGGAAATCGATCGAGCGCGTAATATGTAAGAACTTTTCCGAGATTGTACATATTATCTTTTTTACGCATTAGAACTATTTCAATGGCGAAGCCGCGAGAGGGCGTAACGGTCGTTGCCGCTTCGTCGTTCGACTTCCGATTTATTGTTTCATGGAACTGGCCAGGCCGAGGGGAGTTTGCTCGGCTGGCAGAGATGCGATGTTTCCGAGGTTACGAACCTATTGTCAATAAAAAGCGAAGGAGGAAGAAGACGAGATAATGGTGTTTTTTCGTCATCGTTTCCAGCTCGACCATGTCGTTCCAAAGGGAAGCACCTGGCCTCCCATTATTGTTCGTCTCTCTGTCTCATCATCCCTCTATTCCTCGTTCCGTTCAACGCGCGTTTTGAAAGCCTGCCCCTTTCTTTTCTCTGAAATGGAAACAGGGAAGAATTAGTTCACGTACTTCTCGACACACGCCTCGACTATGAACGAACTTCGCAATAATGGCGCGTGACTGGCGATCTTGACGCTTTCTTGGTTCTCTTCATCGATGCGCGCTCGATCGACGATCGACTTTCTTTCGTTCGATTCGGTCTGAGCTCCGATTTAGCTAATCGGATTGACTGTAAACGCTTTGGCACGATTTAACGCTTGGTTGTAGTCAAATGGACTCGTCGAGTACAGTCATTCTCCAGGTCTAACCGACTACGAGGGGATGATAGTCGTCCAAGGGCGAATGACGTCTGGATCTTTGGAAGTTCAGTCGTCAGGGGATTCAGCGAGTGACGCGTAATTCGCGATCTTTTTCGGTTAGTTAAGCGGATTGACTGTAAACACTTGGACATTCTCCAGGTCTAACCGACTACGAGGGGATGATAATCGTCTAAGGGCGGATGACGCCTGGATCTCTGAAAGATCAGCCGTCAGCGAATTGAGCGAGTGACGCGTCGACGTTTTCTTGAACACGCCTCGAGGACGCGCACGGCGATAAGAGAAACGTAACGAACGCGATAGCGTTGTCCGCGCGATTATCGCTGCAATTTTCGCAATTTCACGCGTACGACGTCGTCATTCGCGATTCCGGCTGGCTGCCAGTGGCGAACGCGACCTAGAAGAGCCTGGAGTCGCGCCGTCGGTCGCTGATTAAATCGCCGATCTCGCGCCGTCGTTGATTTCGCGAAAAGCCCTCGTGATCGGGTCGAACTCATCGCACCGGAGCTGACGATTTCACTTGGGAACCGCATCACGCTTTAAACAGAAACGTCGTACGAGTGGAATCAATCGACAGCAGTGAAAATTTGAAATTACGAATTCACTAAGGCGTAGACGTTAGGAAGGCCGGAAAGCAACGTCGTATTTGCGCATATCAACATTTGTTTAAGACTAATCGATCGATTGGTATACATAAATCGCTCGATTGCGTATACATCTTGTGCAAGAAGTTGATCAAAAGATCATTGATAACGCGATTACATAATAGGTTCGAAGTATAAACATATTATAGAATGATTCGTCTCGATTCGCCGAAGAAGTACGGCGTTACTGTCCAGTAGCCCTGATATAGTCAAGCGTTATCGTCTATAGTCATTACAGTTCTCGTGGTTTCTCAATGCTAGCAGCCATTCATACGCTCGGCACGCTCGAAGAATTCGATGGCAGCGATTTTTGCTGGTTACAGTCGCGCTAAGACCTAGTAGTCACGCCAAGACCTTAATAGTCACCGTAGCTATTCGAACGAACTCGAGGGACAATGAGTCGGCCCACCGCCACCTAGGACGACAAATTTTCAACCTTCTCTATCATACTATTCCTTGATAGGATCGAGATAGGCAGGGGTCTGAACTCGAGCTCAGCTTTTGCCGTGGCGTCGACGACTACAACAGCAGGCGCCACGCGCACGATCGAAAGGATGCGCGCAGACGTGCGTAACCGCGACGGCGACGTCGTCGTCGGTGGGTGGACGAGTGGAAGGGTCTAGAGTGGATGCGTCGCGTGTTCCAGGCGGTGGCGTTGGCTCTGTCCCCCGCGTAGCGTCGTACTCGGCGCCTCCTCGTCTTCCTTCGGCTAGTCGCGAAAGGCGAAGATCCAAGTGGCGTCGCGACGCTTGCAGCGCCGATAGTCGCGACGTCAGTGCGGTGCGCGAGTCGAGTCGAAGCGACCGTATGGAACGACTGGCATCGTTAAACCGTCGTAACAACGACGAGAACTCTGTAGATTTTGTCGAGTAGAACTGAACTAGCGCCTCCAGGAGATTTTGGTAGTTCTGCAGTTGCCGGTGGTGGTGGTGGTGGTGTGGTGTTGGTGGCGACGTAGATGCAGCCTACCATCGTCGTTGTCGTCACTGCGACTGGTGCTGGTGCTGGTGCCGCTGCCGCTGGTGTTGTTGGAGAAGGAGGGGGATTTCAAAACGATGGAGGAGAAAGAGGTGAGACGTTGCTCGATTTGAATCCCATCACGGCTTTAGAAAGTCTCGCGGCTTTTATCAGCTCGCTAACTTACTCGCAAACTTGCTAACTCGTTCGCTAGGTTGCTAGCTTCGTTTCCTGAATCTCGTTGTCTCTCCCTGTCTTCTTCATGCTCGTAAATTGGTAAATTTATCTTGCCTCCCTTTCCAGTCTCCGCCTCTAGCCGAGGTAGGAAACGCACACGCATACGCTTGCGCGTATGCATGCGCTCCTCTCTACGTCCTCTCTCTCTCTCTCTCTCTCTCTCTCTCTCTCTCTCTTTCTCGCTCTCTCCTTGAGCATCGAGGATCGATCGTAGCAGCCGAACCCGGCTAAGAGGACGAGGCGGCTTGTTTGCAAGGAAACACGTTTGCACGGTACCGAGTGAAACTCGCGGATTGGAGGATTGGTCGAATTCCAGCTGGAAAAAATCGAGTCCTAATGAATTCTTCGATCGATGCGAATTCAAGGGTGGGAAAGACATCGCTGGTGACGATGGTGGTCGTAGCGGTGCGAAACGACGCGCGACTCACCGCGCGATGATAATCAATCGAGCGTCGAACGAGCGTGAACCGGTGAACGCCCCTACGTCCTCTGAACGTTTACCCTCTACCTTTTCGCGGAGCTCTCCGTTGCCAAGCCACGGCAAATCTCTATCACGATCTAGAAAAAAAAAGATGGATCTTTAATGACGTCGCTCTCATCAGCGATTTATCGATCTCTATATCCAGTTGCTGGTTCTTTCGAGTTCGTTGGTATTGGTTTCCCTGTTAAATCCACGTTCGGTCCTGATGAACGCTCTTTCTCCTTTAATCTCTTTCCTCGTCGTTGCGTTACCATGCTGATGGCGTGCTGAGGGGTGCAAAATGGATGGATAAGAAGAGAGGAAGGAAGAGAGAAAGTGCCAGTCATCCTTTGTCAACTCCGGGGAAAGTGTTCTCCGTTCGTATCGACTTGTATCGACGAAACGATTCTGTTGTATTGTACTTTACGTCTCTTAAGTTGCACAGGGGAAACGTCAGGATATCGATTGATCGCGAGACTAATTACAACGATGCGGTGTCAATTCTCCGCACCTGTTCGATTGCAAGCCAAGTAGACGGTAAAGTAGACGAGACGAGTATTCACTAGCTAGCGGATGGAGGAAGGAGAAAAGTTGAAAGTTAGGCGATAGGATTTCCTGGATGACTCCTAGAAGTTGCCGTATGGCAAGCTTGAAATCTGTCCTTTCGATTCTTTCTTTAATTCCTCAACGCTTGATCGAGCTCGTTCCACCTTCGATTTGGTCTCTAGACAATTACAAAGCGGATAAGGTTATCGAGATAGACACGGTCCTCCTTCTTCGAGCACGAAAGAAGCAAATGGTCTAGCTAATAAACGATAGCTCGGCAGACAGGTGTCAGAAAGCTATTTGTTAGGACTCCTGTTTCTCTCTCTTCACCTTCTTACTTCCTCTTATCGGAATTTTTCGGTCTCGTTGCGTATCTCGTGGCAGTCAGCAACGTAAATGAAAAATTCCTGATCCAAACCTCCAAGGACCGACACTCTAAACTGCGTTTTACTTCATCTCGAAGAAGAATCCTCCCTACGTTGGGAGAATATCAGTAATCGTAAATCATCAGCTTTAACGTGCAATTGATGTACCTTTTTTCATCGCCCTTTTCTACTACTTTCAGCTTCTACTAGCTTTTTTCTCTCAAAATCTTTCTTCGTTTTGCTCGTACTTCGAGTCCACGCCCATCGTCCATTCTTCGCAGCAGGTAGAAGATTCAGCGCACGAAGAGTCGATTTTGCCCAGACGTCTCAAGACGATTCGATTAGAAACGCTGCTAACTTCTTTTCCGGCATTGATAAGAGGAACTTTTCCCTGGTCCCTAGAGAACGTTTAGACAGTTTGGAAATCTTTGGAAGTCTCCCGCTGCTACCTGTTAGACTCCATTATATTCGAGGACCTAGGTGTATCTACCGAGTACAAAGAAATCGTTAACCGACTACCAGCGAGCTAAATAGCCACAAGGGAGAAAGGAATCATCGGCTTGTCCCGATAACGACGTGATTTTTGCTCGAACGGGTAACACGGACTATTTCTTTTTCTCTGCCCCGGTAGCTCGTTGATGGCCGATCGACACCTGGTGCGATCGTAGGCACTGTACCTGACGAATTATCAAAGTTATTCGAGCTATTTCGATTTTTGAAAAAGTCTCCAGTCGGCTGAAGATACTTTAAAACACTCGACAGTCATCTCCTTTTGCTTTTCAAATTCCTATCCATTACGCTGTTCTAACTACCTCCGAGTTCAGTTTCCTACAATAACGTAGAGACTGATGTTGACGTCTTGTTGAAAACGTTCGAAGAAGGAAGAATTACGATCGAAACTCTGAAAAAAAGAAAGAGATACGGACGATAGGAAACGCAATAATTTCTGGCAAACGTAATTGTTCCGCGTCGATGGATGCTGATGCGCGTCTCGATATGGCGAGAAGATAAAGTCGTTACGTCGAGGGATCGATTAAAAATACGTCCATGGGGACGAGGCAGGCGTACGAGCAATGTGACCCCGCTGGCAGGGAGTTCGTGAGGCGCCACGCGATTCCATGCGTTTCGATTGAAATCGACGAGGTCGAAAAGCGAAGCGCCACGCGACTACGTCGATGTTGGTCTAATTTATTTTAACGTCGAATATTTGTCGAAAGATAAACGCGCCTTTATCGCGCGATAGTAGCGCGTTACGCGATTGGTTCGATGATGGAAGGCTCGTAGACTCGTAATTAGGCTGCTTATCTTTCTATCGTGTTTTCCTTCGAGATTTCGAGACGAGATCAAAAGCCACGTCAATTTGTTAGCCACTGACGTTGAGTGTGTGAGTCCCAAGACAAACGCGTGTTAAATTTCTTTTTATGTAATTCCATGTGCATTTGATATCCGTAAAGAAACGTAGAAACTGATGTTGACATCCGGTTGGAAACGTACGACAAAGGAAGATTTACTGTCAACTAGAAGCCACGTCAATTTGTAAACCATTGATGTCGCGTGTCTTGAAAATAAGGTAGGCGCGCAACTGAGTCACGAAGATGCATTTTTGAAAAGTTTCAGGTAGGCTGGAGATACTCTAAAACATTCGACAACTACCTTCTTTTATTTTTCAAATTCTTATCCAATACGTCGTCCAAGTTCAGTTTCCTACAGTAACGCAGAGGCTGAAGTTGGCATCCTGTCGAAAACGTTCGAGGAAGGAAGAATTACGGTTGAAACTCGACTCGGTCGAATCGCCATTGACGGGGAAACGAAGTGCGCGGATAAATGGGTCAGGAAGATGCATTTTTGAAAAAGTCTCCAGTCGGCTGGAAACACTTTAAAACACTCGACAGCCATCTCCTTTTGTTTTTCAAATTCCTATCCATTAAGCTGTTCTAACTACCTCCGAGTTCAGTTTCCTACAATAACGCAGAGGCTGATGTTGGCATCCTGTTAGAACTGTTCGAGGAAGGAAGAATTACGGTTGAAACTCGACTCGGTCGAATCGCCATTGACGGGGAAAATGAGGTACGCGCGTAACTGGGTCACGAAGATGCATTTTTGAAAAAGTCTCCAGTTGGCTGAAGACACTCTCTAAGACACTCGGCAACCGTCTTCTTATCAGGCTCGTCGCGTCTTTTTTCCGCTGAAAAAAAGAAATCCCTGCTCTTTTTTCTTGCTTTTCCTCCTCTTCCTCCTCTTTTTCCTCCTCCCTTCTGGCTTCTGCTCTTTCACCCCTTCCAGAGGATACCAGCGTAGCTGCGCAAGATCTCCGCTTCCCTCTCTGACTCCTCCGCGACGATAGTCCAAGCAGAAGCACACCCTTGCGTAGGCCACAGTCGGCATCGTGACGCCTTCGCAATCTTGTTGCTTCGAATGTCACGTGCTCGGTCAGGCGATCGAACTGTTCCTTACACCTGAAACACTTCAGCCATGTGAGTCCTCTGATAAACATCGTGATTAATCCATCAAACTCGAGAACTAAATGGAGATTCGACCAAAAGTATTTCGTTGTCCTCGTGTAAATGACAGAATCGTCTCTTGCATCTGAAACATTCATCGATGTGAGAGTCTTTTGATAAACATCGTGATTAATCCATCAAGTTCGAGAGTTAAACGAAGGTGCTATCGAATCGTTCCTCGCACTTGTAACGTTCACAGATGCCAGTCCTCTGATAAACATCGCGATTAATCCATCAAACTCGAGAATCAAATGGAGGTTCGATCAAAAGTGTTCCGTCTAGCTCGTGTAGGCGACAAAATCGTCTCTTGCACCTGAAACATTTCATCGATGTCGATCGAGGTTTTGACAAATACCTTGCTTCATCCAATGAATTCAACAATTAAACCAAGGTAGTCGAGAAAAAATCGATCGAAAAATCGGAGTGATCAAACACGAGAGTTCGGTGCCCACGTCCTAGAGGAAAGACGAGAACGTTTTGGCGAAATCGTTGGATTTCTTAAAACGCAATGAATCGTGCGATAACGAGATTGACCACCTCGAGCTCGCTGGTAACGTTTCGCCCGTGCTGATGAGATCGGCGGGTCGTCGCGTCTTTCGAGCCTTCTTGCGATGAGGAGTCGTCCTTGTCGCGATCTTTTCAACGTCTTGCTCGATACAGGTAAGATCTAGTCGCTCTTCAAGCAAACGTCGAATAAACGATAGCTTCGAAGTTGCTAATCGTATTTTATTTCTCATCGAAGATCGAAATCGTAGAAGCGTCTTTAACCTTGGATAACCAAACTCAAATCAGTAACTGATCAGCCGACTCATAGACTACGAATTAAAAACAAGTACATATTTTTTATTTCCTCTATTTATTCCAAACAAATTGGTGTATCTTGAGAGAAGTATTGTAATATTTCGATTAAAAAATAGAAAGGTGGTAAAAATTAGTCTTTGCACTCTTGGCAGATGTTAAAAGTATCGGGAACATCTCGAATTCGCTAGGTAGTTTATCAGACGATTGCTTAGTTATCTAGGGTTAAATAAAGCATCGGGACTCAATTTTACCTCGGTTGATGCGATAGGAAAAAATTACCTTCTATTTATAACATTTTTATATTTACCCTGAAAGAACGAGTCACGCGTTAGAATCGCGTCGATCTTATCTCGATTCCCTCTTCCTTCCTTCCCTTCTTGATCCGACGAGTTCTTGCTCGTTCTCGGATCCCGAATCGACGATGATGAGACTCCGTCTCTTTTATTCCTCGCTTCCTTCTCGAGGATTTCGCAAAGAACTTATGCCGAACGATGTACGCGCGGCTGAACCTAGCGCGCATCGCCTACTAGGCAGTAGTAAGAGCGTTTCGGGTCAGGCATCGGAATTTCTTATGCGAATTCTTCTCGGAATTCGTTGAGAGAATCGCTACGTGATTTGGAGCAATTAACCAGTTATAAACCTCAAACCAAATCGTCGTGAAAAATATAAAATTCTTGCTTTTTACTAATAAGAAATAATAAAAATATAATATAATAATAAATAAGTCATAGCTTGATTTTAATTCCGCACACTGTGAGGGTTTTTTGAAACTAAATTTCACGCTTAACTGGTTAAGAGAATACCGAATAACTAGTGGAGATTAAAAATTCGACGAAGAGTAATTACGTTCGATAGATTAGTAAAAAAAGAATTTCGAAGAATTTTGTCGACAAGGCGAGAGTAGATAGAAGCGATAAATACATCGTGATAAATACGAGGCGCGAAATTGTTGCTTCTTCGAACGTGCGATTCGTAAAACCGTTCGAATTGCGAATCATCGAAAAGATAGGCTTCCTTATTCACACGTGGGAGACGCACGAAAGTGCCTGATCGTTTCTCGGAAAATTTCGTCGAGATTGCGCCGGTCGGCGACTTCGTGATTCATTCTCGTGCTCTGGGCTGTTATCGGTGTTTCATCGATAGCGCGCATCTTTATTTCGATCGACGTTGAAGTAAAGTCAAAGGAAAAATTTTTACAGTCCTTCGATAAATCGAAACGAGGCTGTCGATCTATCAACGTCGATCGTTGTTAATTATCGTTTTGTTCTAACGATAACTCGTCAAAGTGGAGTCCACGGGGCAACTTCTTTTGCCATTGGATGAATTGAAACAAGTCAATTATTATTAATTATCGCTTCGTTCTAACG
>JAITYT010000360.1:1462080-1474009 GCA_025433975.1 Liostenogaster flavolineata
ATTGCACGCATTTTATGATGCGTCACGTATGCGCGGTAATTTCTTATTCTAACGCCAGGAATATGAATTTATTTATCTCAATTATCGCGAATTGGACGTCACCGAATTTTTTCTCGCGTAAAATCTCTATAATTGGAAAGGACGGAAAAGAAGACCTCTCTTTTTTTACCTATGCGATCCAAGGACTCGATTTAAACCGAACGACGATTAAATCGAGCGACGCCAAGGTATTGTGCCGTATCATCGTCATCGACGATAAAAAAATGGCGCTTTACGTGACGCCAATAAAATCGACGTGTCGCGCCGACGATGATTAGTTGTCTCACTTTATCTTGTTTTATATAGTTTTGTCAAATATTGGGCTGTCCGGAAAGTTCGTGCAGATTTTCGGTTTTTTTTTAAATTTATTTATTATTTTATTATCTATATCATATTTTTTTATCACATATTTCATTACATATATATAAAATAAATAATTGTATATATTATACGATTAATTTCTTTTCTTCAAAGAAAAAGAAACAATTTTTCTTCAAAATCGGCACGAACTTTCCGGACAACGCAATATTATTGCGAGATAATTAACGTAATCTCATTGCATCCTCTGTACGATTCCGTGATAACCGGTACGGAAATGCGACGGGCGTGTCTTACTTCGAACAAAACAAATCGCGCTTCGCCGTCGTAAAAAGTGCCATAATTGAGCGATTACGAAAGAAAAATCATCGGTAAGAAGTAGAAATAGAAGTAAAAACGGCTTCTTCGAAGATGCGCGATGATAAAGTGTCTCCGAGATGGATTTTATCGTCCGTGCGTCTTTTTATTGCGACGTCGAAGAATGGGTGGTGGTGGGGAGAGGGAGAAAAAAGGATACGCGAATTCGATTATCGAGTGGCTCGGTCAGATCGTAGGACGATAAAATTTCAGATACGGTCTGCTGGGAGCTAGCGGTTGCGGCAAGACGACGTTGCTCTCCTGCATCGTGGGCCGCAGACGCCTCAACTCCGGAGAGATATGGGTCCTAGGCGGTCGTCCGGGATCCAAAGGGTCCGGAGTGCCTGGACCGCGTGTCGGCTACATGCCGCAGGAGATCGCCCTCTACGGCGAATTTTCGATAAGGGAGACCTTCCTGTACTTCGGCTGGTGCGCAGGCATGACGACCGATCAGGTGGACGAGAAGCTGAGGTTTCTTCTGACGGTGAGAAACGGCAGGATTTACGCAATCGGGGCACAAGGAGACGTTTTTTTTAGCTATCGAAAGACGTCGAGCGATCTCGGGCTTCGTTTGACGCGTTCACGCCGGCGTGTACCACCGGTGGCTCACACTGATGTGTCCCGTCAGGTGGCGTGTACCAACGGTGGCTCAGACTGATATGTTCCATCGGGTGGCGCGTATCGCCGGTGGCTCATACTGATGTGTCTCGTCAGGTGGCTCACATTTAGATCTTCCGTCGGATGACGAGTCCCACCGGTGGTTCACAATGATAAGTCCTGTTAGGTGGCTCACATTCAGATGCTCCATCAAGTGGCGCGTACCACCGGTGGCTCGCACTGATATGTCCCATCATGTAGCTCATATTTAGATATTCCATCAGGTATACTGTACCACCAGTGGCTCACATCGATATGTTCTGTCAGGTGGCGCATACCACCGACTATTTAGTTCCTCTGGTAACTAGAAAAAATGTCCATATAGTCGAAGATTAACCCTTTCGCTTCGGCGGAATCGGAAACAGTGGAAACGTTAAGTGCGCGCAATCTTCGGCATTGGAGGCCAAGTCTTTTGTCAATCTTGTCTGCAAAATAAAAATAATAATTATAATCATGACATAATATCGAGCAATAACTTGTTAATAATAATATTCTGTATGAAATTCTTCAAAAGACGGATACGCACACGATCCAACTTTTGGCTCCATTTTCGTGTTCGGTTATTCTATTCTGGCCTAAACTATTCTTTCCTAAAACCCTTAAGTCACCCCCGGTATGACACTTCGTATAGTCGTCAAAACGAATTAGTGGAAAGCAGCTTTATCTGAAAAAAGCTTCGATATTACAAATATATACGTATATTATAAACAAAAGTCTTGTGTCATAAGCTTCTCGGCATAGCGAATGATAGATAAATAATAATAGTGAAAAGAGGAGGACCATCTCGTCTTCGACTTCAACGTTAAACTTAACAATAAAGCAGCGAATCGAATATCGATGCAAGTCCATTCGTCCAGCCGATGACGTTCTGCACCTTTTTGTCGCCAGGTTTTTGCCGTAGCTCGAGATAAATACGTGTATGTTGGCAATACCACTGCTGGATATACTTTTCCATGAAATAATGACGTACAATTTTTTCATAAACAAGATTGATACAATTTCTATCCTTGAGCAATTATCTCTGAAACATCTCTTTACAAGGGGTCACGTATGTCTTCAACGAATGCGACGATAAAGAAGTAGAAATACGTGCTATCTGCTTCCAATCTCTTATTGACCCATTTGCACGGATCTCAGTACGTGGTACAGCGCAGACGGCTGATCTCATTTGCTGATCGCATCACTCTCTCAGTCTCGATTTTTTTTTGCCGCGCTGTCGAACTCGTCGAACATAAATAACTGACCTTGATGTTAGAATAATTTAAGGAAATTTATTTCCCAATGGATTAAAGTTATTATCGAAGGATAAAAATTTAAATACCGGCCCCGGCATATAAATTTCTGAACCGACATGAAGGGTTAAAGATAGTATAATCATCGGCTGATAAGTTTCCGGTCTGAAAGACAGATGACGCCACGAATACAACATTAATATTCTTTTTTAGAAAGTACAAACCTTCAAAAGATAGCTGTACAATTTTCATGACGATCTGACGTTTGTTTCAAAAGTTACAGTGGTTTTAGTAAAACAAAAGAACTCCGCACCAGGAAACTCGACCATTATCGACTGGTTTGCTGAATTTAAACGAGGTCGTACGAACACCGATGACGCGGCACGCTCTGGTCGCCCAAAAGAGATGGTTACATCGGAAAACATCAAAAAAGTCCACAAAATTCTTTCGGCAAATCGTAAAGCGAAGATGCGAGAGATAGCTGACACTCTAAAGATACCAAAGGAACGTGTAGGTTTTATTTTGCATTACCGGGCATTAGTTGTAGACCGGGAACTTATCAGCCGATGTGATACTGAAATGCCTCAAACTGTCGTTACTTCACTCCGTTCACACCAATTCTTTCGAAACGGTAACGTTGGCTATAAGAAGGGTTCCTGACTGATCTCGGGTTTCCCAATGGCCAGTCCTTGTGTCTGGCATCGGGATATCGCATCATCAGTGATTGGGTGCACAGTTGTTGCAGCTGCCGTCGGAAAATCGCTTCGTAAAGAATCTTTCCGGAGGTCAGCAAAGGAGGGTGTCCTTCGCGACGGCTCTGCTGGCCGATCCGGAGCTACTGATCCTCGATGAGCCGACCGTCGGCGTGGATCCGATTCTACGACAAAGCATCTGGGATCACTTGGTTCAGATCACGAAGGACGGGAAGAAGACCATCATTATCACGACTCACTACATCGAAGAGACGAGGCAAGCCGGCATCATCGGCTTGATGAGAGGCGGAAAATTCCTGGCCGAGGAATCACCCACGCGCCTGATGGAGGTACACATGTTGGACACCCTCGAGGCCGTCTTCCTAAAGCTTAGCAAACGACAGAACATGGGTCTTCGTCGAAGGAGTAGCATACTGAGCAGTGTCACTGGCTTGTCACCGGAAGTCGTGCAGGTACTCTTACTCCGTTTGGATAGCTGGATGTTCAAACGTTTAGCCGAGATGAAGCTATTAGGTTGCTTGGAAAGTAATTTCGTTTTTTTTTTTTATGAAAATGGCATTTCAAACGATCATGAATCTCTGATGGGGAAAAACGAAATTACTTTCGGTCCAGGTTTAGGGCTAGGTCCAGGTCCAGATCTAGGACCAGGTCCAGGTCCAGGTCTAAGGCTAGGTCCAGGCCCAGGTCCAGGTCCACGTTTGAGGCTGGGTCCAGGTCTAGGTCCATGTTTAGGGCTAGGTCTAGGTCCGAACAACCTTATAGATTATCAAATAATTGATTTAGCGGTTTGTCGAACCGTTGTTTATTATTGATTACAGGGCTAGTGATAACAGGTAGCTGTCATTAATTATTGTTGGAATAATCATCGATAGGCAACTATTTCCGTATATACATTTATTTACAGGGATAAGTTACATTAGGTCCTTTTTATTCTAATGTTCATATCTTACTCGTCTTCTTCATATCTTACTCTTCTTCCAAGTCTGTCATATTCTTATCTACTGTAGTTCTAGATGGCGCTGCTTACGCATTATAAAGATGTATGTACCTACTCTAACAATTATTATGACCGTAAACAATTTGTAATTCTTGGGAGTTATTTTACTTCTAGCCACTTCTAGAAACTTCTAACCTCTTTGTCTTCGTCCGCTTCTCGTTTGGCAGGATACGGACGACGAGATGAGCGGCGAATTCGGCGACAATGTCAGTATCTCCAGTCACAAGAAAACCATCGCTGTCGTGGAGGACACAAACGTAAATCATTCATAATATCTTTCGAAGGGTTTACCTTTTTTTGCTGGTTATTGGAAAATCGGTAGTCGCGTAAAATTCTGAAATATTCGCTTCGATAGATCAATCGTAGGCGACGATTAATTTGTACGTCTTCTTCGCGAACAGGTGCCAGAACTGCCGCCCGAGGAGAAAGGTACTTCGAATTTCTCGATGTTAAATCCGCAACATATGAAGGCGCTTATCTGGAAAAACTTTCTATGGATGTGGCGTAACTTTGGGTGAGACGATTTTATTCGGCTATTCGCCATTTCGTATCGATCGATTTTCAAAATAATTTCCAATGTCCTCTAACGTTCGACATCGTGTAAAACGGTATTTACGGCAACGATACGGTATTGATAAAACGGCAATTAGATCGATACCGCGAGATACGTAAAATGTCAAATTTATATCTTCGTTTGCCGACTCTCCGTTGCACACGAAATTTTTTTTCTGCAGCCTCTATGACACTTCTTAACTTTGACTTGTTCGAGCGAAATTAGCATAAGAGAACAATTGCATTTGCTTTTATAATTGCACGTACGAGTCGTATTTCTTTGACGATGCTTTAACGATTTGATGACGTGTCACACACGATAAAAATATCAAATGTCGGAAAACAAGAGGCTAATGCGACGATTCCGATGTAGACTTAAGATAAAAATATCAACTTGAAATTATATTATCGATCGCTTTTATTAATTAATCATTACTGTCGTGTATTAATTCACGTACTGTCGGCAGCTGTCTAGTAGAGGCAAGGGAGACGTCGAGTGATCGGCAGATTTTCCGATCTTTGATCAAATACATCGGTAGCTCGGAAGCACTTAATTAATTGTTATTCTTAGTCAAACGATGCTTCCTTGTGCATAATTTGCGATTGCTTGTATTTCGAACGAAGGCGATGATAAAACGTGCATTTTTTATGTCGAATTAACGAAGTGAATTAACGAAGAAAACGAACAAAGCCATGGATGAACGAATGAATAAATGAATGAATAAATAAATGGACGAACGAATAAACGAATGAATAAATGAATGAATGAATAGACGAACGAACAAACGAATGAATAAATGAATGAATGAATAGACGAACGAACAAACGAATGAATAAATGAATGGACAAACGAGCAAACGAATAAATAAACGAATGAATAAATGAACGAATGAATGGACGAACGCACAAACGAATGAATAAATTAATGAATGAATTAATGAATGAATAGACGAACAAACAAACGAATGAATAAATGAATGAATGAATAAACAAACGAACAAACGAATGAATAAATGAACGAATGAATGGACAAACGCACAAACGAATGAATAAATGAACGAATAAATGGACTAACGCACAAACGAATGAATAAATGAACGAATGAATAGACGAGCGAACAGACGAATGAATGAATGAAAGAATGAATGGACGAACGAAAGATCGATTGGACAACCAATATAACACGCAAACAACACGTAAGAAATCCCAAAGCACGTGCCAATGCGCGTGCAACGGAGATAAGCATTACATAAGACCCTGATAAGACCTTGCACTTCTAAAGTCATTCTCCTATTTTCGATGATCGATAGACACCCTATCGTATCTTTTGTCTTCCCTCAGTATGATGGCGTTCGTAATTGGACTACCAGTCGCGCAAATCCTTCTGTTTTGCGTATCTATCGGCAAGGATCCGATCGGTCTAAAGCTCGCCATCGTGAACAACGAATTGAACAGCAGCTTGGATCCCTGCATACCGACGATCGGTTGCGACACGACACGATTGAGCTGCCGCTTCCTCGAGCAACTGAAGAGAAGACGATCGATCGTTTTAACCCAATACGACAACGATCATGACGCTACTTACGCCGTGAAGAAGGGCTGGGCATGGGGCTTCTTGTCATTCCCTTCGAATTATTCCGAGTCACTCATGGCGAGGATAGAGGAAGGCAAAAACGTCGACGAATGGAACGTCATATCCTCCTGCATGGACGTCGTCATGGACATGTCCAGTAAGCCGCGCGACTCCCCACGTTGTTTGAAACATATTCATAATTTTATTCGTAATTTACGATAAAAAAAAAAGAAAAATCATTCTTCTCTGCCTTCAGATCAACAAATCGGGCATCTTTTACAGAAGGACCTCTTGTATACGTATCAGGATTTTGCCCGGAATATCTCAGTGTCGTGCAATTACAGCGAAAAGGCGGCCAAGATACCGCTGGACGTAAGTTTCCCTCTGTTAAAAAAAATTAATATTTAAATGTCAATAAATTAATAAATAATTAATTATAAAATAATATAAATAATAATAATAATAATAATAATAATATAAACAATAATAATTATATCCACAACAATAATAAACAAAATTAATAATAAGACAATTTTTACGACGATTCGCTTATCGTTGCAGTTCCGAACGCCGATCTACGGTCCTCTGGAGCCTAACTTCACAGATTTCGCCGCGCCAGGGATCATCTTGACGTAAGTCTTGCCTTTTTGGCGCCGGATAATCGTCGCGACTTTTCCCACGCTGATATTTCCACGATCTTTCACAGAATCATCTTCTTTCTCTCGGTCGCCCAAACGTCGGCTGCCATGTTGCTGGAAAGGAATGAGGGCCTGTTGGAAAGAAGTTTAGTCGCTGGTAAAGTACAGACAGAATAAGAATGCGCACAGCATCGCACAGATATTTATAACGTCGATGACGCGTAATTTTGGCACTCGTTAAATCGAGCGATGATCGTTTCCGTTCCACAGGAGTGTCGGGACCGGAAATTCTCTTCGGCCAGGTCATAACGCAATTCGTCATAATGATTGGTCAAACAGTGATGGTACTCGTATTTGCATTTCCAATATTTCAAATCACTTGCGAAGGTGATATCAGCTTGGTGGCCTTCATAACGATACTGACAGGACTCTGTGGAATGTGTTTCGGTAAGGAATGTAATTATGCATCTCTCGCGGCGTTGCGGTAGCGTTTTATGCGTCCAACTTGCAATACGACGGCAAAGTGACGATTCTTAACTTAAATTTATGCCGATGCAAAGAAAACGTCCATTCTTTTTTTACTGGACGTTATTTTTAATTGATTAATCGTTGATTGTCAATTAAAGTGTGATTAATCTTTGACCTACAACCACGAGCGAGACTCGTGATAAGGAATTTAGGTCATGGACGATAAGCACGGGCACTAGTGGTGCCCAAAAGTTGTTTGTTATCTCACAATTCCTTTCGTTGAGTCGCAATATACGTGTCATAAGACGCATATATTTCGTAAATACAATATTAGGTCTACTGGAGAGTTTCGTCACGTTATGTCATCGCAAACTTCAACATTGGCTCCTTCGACCATTGCATTTCTATGGTCAGCAGCCATAAAAATTCTATTATTCGATAAATATTAATTTATCTATCGGAAACGTATTGGTTTCTTTTCATCCGAAAACGACAGAACTTTCCGGAAGACCTGATACAAGTTCGAACACACGATTAAACAGACGCGCGACCGACCTTGCTCTACTATATCTTCTTCATCTTTTTTCTTGTCGTTGCAGGCTTCGTTATAGCTATCTTTTGCGACAACGAAAGAAGCGCGACGTACGTAGCGATGGGCTCCTTCCTGCCTATAGTGATGCTCTGCGGAATAATCTGGCCAGTCGAAGGAATGTATCCCGTATTGAAGTACATCAGTTTCGTGCTCCCTCTTACGAAGAGCACGGAATCTATGAGAGCGATGATGGCGAGAGGCTGGCCGATGTCGGAGCCCAGTGTCTACTACGGTTTCATCGCCACTCTCATTTGGATCAGTATATTCCAAACGATCGCGGTGTTAATGATTAAATTTAAAAAAGGCTAACGAATAGATCGATGCGTATGTGTGCGTGTAAGCGACTGCGTTACTGTGCGCGTCGTATTGGATACTCGTATACCATACATACGCACACATACGTATTCTTACGCGTGTGTACGTATACGCGATATACGAGCGTGCGTACGCGCGTACGTTTTTATATGTCGTGTATATAAAGAGCGCGATCTGTGAAGCGAAACGTTTTTGTTACATTTTCTTACGGATCGGCGAACGAGAGGAATACGAATTAAATCGTAGATATTCTGTCGAGATTCGCGTACAATTTCGATCGGCCATTTGCGCTCCTACGTCGAGCGTGACTCGACGTTCTTTTTTTTTTTCTTAACTTTCTTCTTATCGTAGTTAAAAAGAAATGTTCGAATGGAAACTAAGCTCGAAAGATATATTCCAATAATTAGTAAAGTAGGAAAGAATCGTTAGAAATTAGTGGCAGTCAAGGAAGCGTCCTTTGAAGTAAACTTCGAACAAGACACTTCAAACGGTTGGGAGGCGCTGGTAAAAAAAATTGGAAAATAATTGTGCCAATAAGAGTGCCAAGGGGTAACGAGCCGAGGCAGACTGTCTTCGATTAGTGTTTTACATAGATACCGTATACGTATATACGTATATACATATATACATATGTGCCCATAATTATGAAAGTGGTCTAAATTAACAATTTTTAAAAAATTCAGTTTATCCGTTATTATAAATCAGCCGACGATGATAACGATAACGATGGTAACACATTCTTCGAACGAAAAACGAAAAATGTATTCAAATGTAATCCATTAAATATCTCGAAACGAGAAATATACGACTTAGACCACTTTCATAGTTATGGGTACATATATGCCTTAGGTTGGCAACTAAATGATTGCAGATTTTGCCGATAGATTGTATGGTAAAATCCGTAATCACTTAGTTGCCAGCTCAATATAAAAACACAAATAAGCACCGTACGTACGTACGCTCCAATAGCTACGCAGTATTCGTAGGTTTACGATTCCATGTGATCCAAGTCTAGTTAAATTTCAATATCGATTCTTGTACAATAAGAACACCGGGAATCCTAGGATAACTTTCAACGATGTCCAAATCGTTTCTACGATCGGTCAACTTACGTACAACCGATCGTTTTTTAACCCTTTCGGTACGAGTGCCGGATATATCCGGCATCCATCAAACGACCTGTGCGCACGAGCGCCGGCCACGATGCCAGCCGGAGAGACGGACGCCGGCTATAACCGGCGGTATCGCGTGCTAATTTGGACATTGCAGCTACGCTCGTACGATTTTTGGCGAAAAGAAATTTGCCGCACAAGCGGCACATTGGTGGAGCGAATTACCTTACCGAAAGGGTTAAAGGGTTAAAGGGTTAAAGAGCAATGCGTTATGCCGTCGAGGGAAATAAAAAACAAAAAAATCTGCTTTTATTTTGCGCGATCGTTTCCAATCCCTGCGATATCGCAGTTACGAGCGAACGTTACGAGATCGCGTAGAGCGTGTAAAATCGAACTGTATAGTATGCTCACGTAATTCGTTCGTTGAACGCATATTACGCGGCGACGTAACGCCGGATGAAAATTCCGACGAGTTTCTCATGTATGTAACAGCGCGACGATGAGTTGGAAAATTAACAAAAGTTAGTGTATAAAGAAACCTTTCATCTTGTCGGTGGAATGAGTCGAAAAAGAACTATTTAAACGAACAAATGTCGTTAATACGAATGAACATTTGGCATAATTGTTAATTCGTTGATAATCGGCACGATGTACTTATTTCTTTTCGCGAACTTCAGCCTACGCAACAACGTGATCCAAGAGTCGTTAAATAAACAAAACGTTAATATTTTCGACCGATCGTTTATGTATAAAGTAACGCGTCATCTTGTCGGTAGAATGAGTTGAAAAAGAACTATTTAAACGAACAAGCATCGCTAATACGGATAAACATTTAGCACGATGTACTTATTCCTACTCGCGAACTTTGGCCTACGCAACGGCGCGATCCAAGAGTTGAAAAATGAAGAAAACGTTAGTATTTTCGACCGATCGTTTATGTATAAAGTAACGTGTCATCTCGTCGGTGGAATGAGTTACAAAAGAACTGTTTAAACGAACGAACATTGAAAATACGGACACACGTTTGGCACAATTGTTAACTCTTTGATAATCGGCACGATGTACTTATTTCCTTTTGCGAGCTTCGCTCTTTATCCAAGGATTGTAAACGTGACCGTCCGCTTCCTTGGTGCTGGTATAAGTGAAGTACGCCTTTTTGAACGGCAAGGAAGGGAATTTATCGAACTCCATGGTATTCCAGTATTCACGACCGTTCAAAACTTGCGCCTTCTTCAGGTTGCTATAAAAAATCGCCTTCTTCTTGGCAACCTATCCGCGTGAAACGTGACGACGTTATTACGTAAGGAAAGTAAAGGTAAGGAAAATCATATTACGTAGTTCTTACATATCGCGAAGCGTCTCCTTCAAAGACGTTATTACTTTTATTCCGATTCCGTGAGAGACGCGACTAAGTTACGCGATATAACGTATTTTAATCAATTCGCCGAAATCTATCTCGTCAATCTAATCGAAAATTTATCGCCAATTTTCATTAGAGAGCAATGCAAGATCTATGAGTCATAAAATTTTCTTTGATAAATTTATGGAAAATAGATGGTAATTCTGTCGGTGAAAATCGAGAAAAATTCGTGAGTCAACGGGTTAAGCGACTCATCTCGTTTTATCGGAGATTTTCCGAGTGCTGCGATTTTATATTCCACGGTGTGCGGTGTTCCTACCCGAGCATACGGGTTCTTTGTTTCATGAATTTTTGCTCGTCGAAAGGACGTTTGTCCTTACCGATTTCTCTTTGCATGTATATACGCGCGCAATCGAGTACAGAGTAATATAAATAAATGAATGAAATTTGTAATATGGAAAGAAATCGATAAAAAATTGTAAGACGGCGTATTAAATGGGGCCATTCATTTGCGTACCTTGCTCTTAATTTCCTCGGCATTCTCGAAAGTCAATTTAGCAAGTTGACGTTTCGACATCTCCATGTGCGGTATTTCGGGCAGTTTCTTTACTTTTTTCGAGTCCCAAGTAGAGATGGATGCCATCAGTGATTTCACTGCGGAGGCGAGAGTCGAGTCAGGCGACACAAATATGAGAAAAGAAAAGAAAAAAAAAATGGGTACTTCGACGACATAAATACGATAAAAAGTATAGGTAGAATTACCTTTCTCGGATTTCGATTGAACGAATCCTTTTCTGTACATTAGCCAATTCTGAAGTTGCGGCATCGAGAAACATTTTGGTAACTTGGCGAAAACAAATCCTTCCGTGCTCATTTTCTTCAGTTCGTTCTATCGAATTTAACGCGTCGATTAATTTTCGAGTACCTCGTCGTAAACTACAGGGTGACCAATGGGAATGTGTTGAAAGTTACGCCATACAACCTCAAAACATCGCAGAGCTGATAA
>JAITYT010000360.1:1537207-1548441 GCA_025433975.1 Liostenogaster flavolineata
CGTTCCGGCCTAAAAGAAAAAAACATACCAATAAAAGTAATCGAATACGGTTCACTGTTACTCACTTACTGTATCTAACCATCGGTGCACATACTTTTATCATTCTTGGCTCTTTCAACAATTCGACGATGTCAACAGGCATCTTAACATATTCTCGCTTACCGATAAACCGTTTCTACTTTGCTATTTTAGTTCGATCGATGGTAGATAACTCGTCTTAACTTCCTTCGTGCAAACGAGAAATTTCTTAACCTCTTTACCCTTGATCAGTATCTCGTTTTCTCCTCTGTTGCAAGTCAACGACCGATCTTTTTCGATATGCACCACTGTGTCACGGATATTATCCGGATTAGAATTCGTAAATATCTCTTCTATTTTTTTTCTTTAACCTATAAACATCCTTGAAGAGTAGCCGTTCGTTTGCGAAAGACGTATATATCCGTCCCGAAAAAAAATATTGCCAAGGACTCGAGACGAACGTGTCTATCCTTTCCAAGGCGTTGAATTTTATCGGGAAGGAAAGACTGGGCATCTTTTCGTGTAACGGTTCTCTCGACTTTCTTTAATCAGGCCATGTCGCGGCGAAGAGGTTAATTCTTCCTTCCGATCGATTGGTTGGTTTTAATCACTCGTAATTGCTCGCGATAATATCGCGTCTTCGATCGCAGGCATCTGTAAACGATTTCATTTTAGCATTCGTGCAGTCGTTAAAACGAAATTTTATTTTATTTTACCGCCTTCTCGTTTAAGGAGGTTAAGGCATAACCTCGATTTACCATAACCTGTACGGATATTCGAAGAAATTTTGCTCCGTATCTCGCTCTCGCATCATCAAAAATTAAGATACGGGTAACGGCCTGATTCTTCTAGGTTCGGTCGGAGCATCGCAACGATATTAAAACGTTTCAAGATGTTAGAAACTGCAAACGATACCAGAGGCGTTATCGACATCGAGCAAAAGTAAACGATCAAAGGCAAACGCGCTTTGTCTCGTACTTTCCATAATGGCGTCGGCGATAGAATTACAAACTTGGAGTCAGTTTCTCCACGATGCACCGTCGAATAAATATCGTAGACTAGTTCGAACAAAAAAAATTCAATTTTTTCTTATATTTCATTTTTTAACAAGCCGCTTGCAGTTCAATAGACAACAACAATTATAATATCAATAATGATACAATAGCGTTTCACTGACAGACGTATAATTTATCTAACATTCTGACATGTAATTTTACGATCCACTTATATTTGATTTCGCTTTAACATGAATATATTAAAGAAAATAAAAAAGAAAGGAAAAGAAAGTTTAACATTTGAGAAGGTCCGAAGAAGTCGATTTTAGATCCTCCGAATGAGTTAATTTAAATTTAACATAATCTCGTAATTACAATATACAGTAACATTCACACGATAGATCTACATTAATGATATAAGTGCATTATTATCAATTTATGATACTGCTCTCAGTCCACTTTACGATTTTAAAATACTTAAAGCAAGAATACTACAGTCTATAATACGTACAATTAGACTATACAAGAATATATAACAAAATTAAAATTTGTATTATTCTATCAGTCACTTGCACAATGTAAATTAGAACTATAATCAAACAGAGGCTCTATTGTAAGCATGCTTGAACTTTCTCGATCCATTCTTGCGCGGTCGCTGCGTCACCGGCACAGAAATTATAAGTTCTTCTATTCGTACGGAGCTGTAAGAGTAAAGAAAGTCACGGGAATTAATAAATACCCCTGCTATCCACGCGCTATATACGACACGTATATAGACGTAAATATCGCTGACGCGCGTAGTTACGGATAGCTTACATCAAAAAAGGATTTATCATCCGTTTTCTTTGGTGGTCCCGGCATTGGTGCGGCTGGTGTAACGGACACGACTTCCGCTAAATCTACGACGTTCGTACAAATTTCAATTGAGGAGCATATTTCAATAAAAACTATTTTACCGATCGTTTACCTATGTATCCTTTACAATGAGAATCCTCCATGGCGTCGTAATACCTCAGTTGATGCTTTATGGAATCCAGTACGAACCATCTTTGTTTCCAACCCTTGAGCAGAGCACCTCGTTTGTAAAGATAGCCTTCGTGAGTTCTATTCTCAGCGACGTTGCTGGAGAACTGCTCGTAATATTGTTGCGAGGACGTTTGTATCGTCGTTACACCTACCGATGCAATTACAAAAAAAAGGTTGATAGACCCAAGCACGGGCGGATTGGATTCGAGGAAAGAAACAACGCCGTACTTGAATTTACGCTGCCATTGTCGCCTCCGCTCCTGGTCAGCGTGTGAGTCTGCAAGTTATCGGTTACGGCTTTATACTTGGTGCAATTTTTTGGTACCGCGTCGGCGCACTTGTCGTGACAGACGTGGCCGCAATCGACGCACCGCAAGCCAGCTTTTACGGGGCCCCACAATACGCCTGAACAGGCGTCGCAATGGGTCGGCGTCGCTGAATCCAATCGTTCGAATCTGCAAGGCGAAACATTTCGGAAGAGTCCACAAGGCGATGATCGGCTGAAAAAATCCACGCTTACCTGTGCGGATGCGCGTAAACGGAACCTTCGTTCCCGGACGTATTTCCACCGGCAAGTTTGCCTCTTAGAAGCAGCTCCAAGGTGGAACGTTTGTGAATCAGTCTGCCGTGATACCTTACGAGAGCCGTACTGAACGACGCGTGACGCTGCGAGAAGAACGAAAGTTGTGATTCTCTATTCAACGCCGAACCTACCGAAGACTGGTCGAATGACCGTTCTTAACGGTAAAGACGCCGAGCGGGGTCGAACGACTCTTTTCAAAATTTGCTTCGATTAAAAAAAAAAGTCGGTAGGTTCGATGTTAAATTCAAAAGACAATAAGACCCTGGAAGGATATCCGTAAGACGAGCAACGAGACACTCACGGCTAACGAATCCGTGTTGGGTAGTTCGAGCTTATCCCAAAGAACTTTCCACTTTTGCGGTAAATGGCCCAGCTCGGTCTCCAACTTATGAATCTCTTCCAAAAGGTGCGAGAACTGATCGGGCACCATCGTACTCACTCCGTCGTACCTTCGATATAGAGAACGACGGATACATTAAGAGCGCATTTAGCACGGAATCGAGAGGCCAGGATAAGAGCAATTCGGCACTTACCCTTGCGTCGCTACTTTTCGATTGCTCTTAACGGCGCCATCGGCGGCCTCCGCCTCCTCTTCCAGCTGAGAATCTTGCTGCAGCACCTCCAGGTCGTAAGCCGGCCCGTGGGTCAGCTCTTCCTCGAGATAGTACTGCCAAATGTCAAGATTCGGCAGATGCGAGACGGGTCTCAAAACGCAATGCTCCGTGTTCGGCGTGTACATAAAATTGTAGAACAGAGGGCACCTCGCGTGCTGCCTCTCGATGTAATCGAATATGCTTTGACCTAGATTACAGCCGGCGGAATTGGTCCCTGCCAGGCGGCCTCCCGGATAGATCGTTTCGTCGTCGCTGCCCGTATCCACACCTTTGTGATGGCTGGTCAGCGATCCCCTCTTGTCCTCGACAGCGGCGATGCCGCACTCGACCCGGTCGAACTCGCAATCCAAGAGGAACGTTCGAAAGCGACAGGACACCGAGTGATACGCCAAAAATCTGAGATAATAATCGTTAAACTCGAACGCCAATGGAAATTGCTTTTGGATCTGATGGACTATGTCGAGGAACTGAAGGAAGGTGGGCGTGAAATTCGTAGTTTGGGAGTTAGCGGCGAGATTGCTCCTGTGACCGAATCTGTGCCCGAAACCGAGCCATTCCTTCTCTATCAGAATTCGGAAGCCATCTATGGTACGGTAATGAGGATCCAGGCAGACTTGGGCCACCGAACAGACCGTCGCCGTCGTGTCCCAACCGTCCTCCAAGCAAACGGCTACGGACGAACCCTGTACATCCATCAGATCTATCACAGCTCCTGATAACTGCATCAAGTTTTGCAATTGTTGTAGCCACTCCGAGCTTTCGATTAACCTGAAATCGTAACGGATCGTTGAGACCCGACGGTGTCGGGCATTCCGTCGGGTCGTCGAGGACGAAATTCGTAGTTAACAAATTGCTTCTACGGATCGGTTCTACAAATTTCATCCTGGACGATCCGATATTTCCATCGTCGCGACTACTACTCACTTGTAAAAGCTTTGATCGGGCTCGACGTTCGGAGAGCTAGGAATGCATGCGCGCATAAGTTTTTTAAATGCAGCTTTAGTGTGCCTTACGTCGTAATATTCTACTGGTATAAAATCGGTTTTCGGCGTGGATTCCGTTTTAACTCCCTTCGTTAAGCATGAAACATATGAATTCATATAGACAATTCCTTCTCGTTTGCGATACAGTTCAATGAAGCTCTTCTTCTTATTCGTTACGAAGAGCGATTTAAACGGTTGAACATGACGGATTAAAATTTAATCGAATCTTACTTTCATATGTGCTTTTTCACCGAAAATATAGAGAGCGGCTCGTTGAAAAGTATGAACACATTCCGTTCCACTGTCCGAATCGGCGGAATGCCTTACGGTACCGCGTTGATGGACGGATGTCAGGGAGGCTTGGGAATTGTGCCTTTTATCCTTCAGTGAACCCCAACGTCCAAAATTTTTCGGACCCTTACCACCAGATGACCTTGAAATATCGGAGAAAGGACGAGTTAAATCGCGGTTCCTTCGCGCGGCATCCCGCTGACCAACAATTGACGTATTTACAAAAAGGAAGATACCCTAATGTGCCTATAGCTTTGTTAAATGGATTTCGACGCGTTTGCTCGGGCGTAGCGTTGCGATCCTCGGCGGCCAGCAGTAGCGAGTCTATACTCAGAGAACTGTCCGACATTCCCCAAGCTGAACCCTGTCGCAATACGGACAATGGCGTTGCAGCAACGATGGCCATGATGTACTTCTCTTGTTCCAGAGAAGACGTAGTTTCCGACGACGTTGCTGTAATTCCCGTACGTTTCGTCATTTAGCGATTGAATCTGACCATTGATAACGGAGTCTGACGGAACTTGATTATCACATCGGTTTATAAGTTTCCGGTTTAAAAATAATGCCCGGTAACGTAAGATAAAGCCTACACGTTCCCTTGATATCTTTAGAGTGTCAGCTATCTCTCGCATCTTCCCTTTACGATTTGCCAAAACAATTTTATGGACTTTTTTGATGTTTTCCGATGTAACCACCTCTTTTGAGCGACCAGAGCGTGTCACGTCATCGGTATTCGTACGACCATGTTTAAATTCAGCAAACCACGAAATTCTTTTGTTTCGCTAAAACCACTGTAACTTTTGAATCAAACGTCGGATCGTCATGAAATTTTTACAGCTATCTTTAGAGGGTTTTTACTTTCTAAAAAAATATTCTGTCTGTCAGACCGGAAACTTATCAGCCGATGTGTTATCGTACGAACGATCGAGTACCTTTTAAATTACCTGCGGACGTAGGGTGAGCCTTCAACATACCCATGACACCCTTTCCGTGATAACCCGCTCCTCGTACGAGAAGCGCCTTTGTTCTCGGATGCCTCCAAGTAATCACAGGGATTCTGCTGTGCCGGTAAAGCCGACAGAATCTTCGAATGCTCTCGTCCGAGACGCACGTAGGAACTATAAGAAGCGCTGGATAACTTCTGCAAATCATATACGCGCAGTTCACCGAGGACAGGCGGAAAGGCTCGCTTCGGCGATTGTTATGCGGACCGTTCAAGTAAAGACCCAACCGATACCAATCTCTGACGTAGCTACGCTCGGAGAGGCGCTCCAACGTCTTCGCGTCGGTTGGTGGCTGACTCACGATCCCTGGTATCTCGAAATCGTCGACTGCGCGCATCACAATGGAAAACAAACGACGTTGGTTAAGTTACCTCGGATACTTGGACCTAAATCTTACGCGAGATCGAGTTCGTCGTCCGAATGAGCTCGTCTGAATTAATTTAGGACTTACTACTGAGATCGTCGTCGTGACTCAAGTCGTTGTTATCGGTAACTGGCAAGCTCATACGACCAGGAGACGTCATGTATTTATTGTTGGTCATCAAATTCATATTCGGCAGGACATATTTTTGCCTCTTCGACGATTGTTTCGGCTTGAAACCGGCTTTTCTCGCAGTTTTCAGAAGCGTTTTCTTTGCGAATCCCCTATAAAGTGCACTGATGATAAATACATGATTCATAGATAGATGTAGCCTTAGCACGGATTATCGTTAAAGATACATTTAACACGTTGAGCGCGACGTCGATTTCGTTGTTCTTTAAGAAGCACTCGAAGGGATTATTTCGTTACGCCTTCTCGTCTTCCCTTCGGAGTGTGGGGAATGATGCAGCCAATGCAAAAGTACGCAAACCTTGACGTCGATACTACCGGTCCTACGCACCGATGTCGCCCAAACGAAAAGTTTACCGTCAGTCACCAAGTATTGACGTCGACCTACCAAAAGCTTCATCGTCAGTCGCCAGGGACTGACACAGACCTAGCGAAAGCTTCGCTGTCAGTCATCAAGGGCTGACACCTGCCGAACGAAGGCTTTGCTGTCAGTTCCCAGTAACTGGCATCGTGCTCAACGTGTTAATGGACAACGCCGATCCAAGGTATCGATCCTGGAGAACGATATCGACGCTAAAACTTCGACTCACTTGAGCGTAGCGTTCTTCTCTTTTCCTTTGTGATGCGCCGTTTGAGTAACTAGAATTTGACCATTGAATGCGAAGTGATGAAATATATGCGGCGGATAACGCGCTTTGTGGACCAGTTTTCTTAAGCTCTCTATATTCTCCGGCGTGACCTCTTCGTCGAAGGCCAACTTTATCAATTGGAACGTGCAGGAGCGCAATTGGAGTCCTTCTTGAAGGCATTGGTCCAAATGGGCCAAGTGTTGTACAGCGACTCGCTTCTCTTTGGTCAAAGATGTTACCGGGAATGCTCTGACCACCAGTTGTTCGCACGCTAATAAATAAGATAAAGAAAAAATCGATGTTAGGCGCGCATACGATACTCGATGATAAATACGAGTAAGATCGTAGTTTGGTTTACCGAACGGATCGCACGGTATTCCTTTGAATACGATTCTGTAATTGGTGAGAAAGATCGCTCCTTCTGCTGGCAAGAGAGGCGGTATCTTGGAAAGACCCGCTGAACTCTCTTCTCTCCCATCGGGTAGAAGATAAACGCGTAGACCGTCCATTATTACCTCTTCTCCGGGTAACATATTGGGTGTCAAGATCTTAGGCTGGAAAGAAAGGAAACATTATTGGTTTCTCCGATAAATCGATCTTCCCTTCTTCTTCGTGACTCTAAGATTCGAAATTTCTTCACGAAATGCCCGCGAGAAATATCGAATCGGTCAGCCGGGATTGGAACCAGGGTCTTCGCGATTTAACGCGCGATGCCCCAGTTCGCTAAGCTACCAAATTCGTAGGCATTCTTCCGACCTAAACATTTCAACTACCATCGATATTTTGTACGACTATTACCTTTTGTATCGGAGGTAATCTTTTGCTTTCCCTATGTACAGCTTCGAGAGTCTCGATATGCATATGAACCACTCCGGGGACCATTTGATGAAGACACCTGACGTGTTCGGTACTGACTCCTCCTTCCGTGCAAACACGGTCTACAAATCGCGAAACCATGCGAATAACGGCGCTCCCAGTTTCCCCTGGATCGGTTTCTTCGAACCCGGATTCCGCGTCGCCGCTGTCGCTCGCTACGCTATTTAAAAAAATATCCAAAATGTGAAGGATTTTATGAAATACGCCTTTAAACGAAAGTCAACGGAAGCTAAGCTCGGTTCTAAACATAGAACGGAATTTCGTACGAAAGATTGAAACGACTTAATTTCAACGTTATGGTAAAAATTACGCGAATTTACCTGTTTGTAATACTGTTGCTAGCTCTTTCGTCGTCGTAAACGTTGTTCTGCCTATGTGTTTTCGCGCCGATGTCTAAAGGGACTAGGAGGTAAACCATTCTATTGGCATAATGAATAGCTTGGCTGTACATGGTGCTTTCTTCGCTCGCCGTAAGCTCTCGTTGCTTCTCTACGTCGATGGAAGGCCAAATTCTCATTTGTTCAGCGGCTATCTCTAGAGCCGAGGGCTCCTGAGCTTGATAAATCGAGTATCTGTCCCGAAATGGAAAATCCTTCGTTTCTCGGGGACTGATCGGGCTTAAAATGGCATCGTTCGTCAGCCTTGGCGGTGAATTATCGCCGGGTAAATACAATCGTTTGATATCTTTCTGTACGTCCAAGTAAAAAGCGTCTTCCCAGAATTGCTGATTTTGCCATACAGAATGTTCTTGAATGCAGGTATAAGCGAACTGTATCACCCCCGTACAAAGTTTCCTACAAAATGCAGTGGCAAGAGGAAGAAGAGCAGCGGCTACTCCATGCTCGTCCATCGAAGAATCATCTTGCAATGCACAATTCATTAACCGAACTACGAGATCGAACTGTTGATGTTCCAGCATAGCTTTATTACCAACGACGTGTTGGGACAGTTCCATACACAATGCTAAGCGAGCAGCTTTGCTCTTTAATGCTCTTAAAACCGCTGGAAAAGTTTTTCGAGCGTCTGATATCTTATTCTCAAATATACAATTTATACAATTACGCAAAACTTCTAATCTACGCGCGGAATTGCTCACCAAGTGCCTAGTATCGTGAACAAACGATATATGAGGACCCATAGGCACAATTCGTGGCTGTATCTGTCTTAACGACGATAATCTAAATCAGACAGAAAGAAAGACAAGTTGACGCCGATCGATATGACGACTACGACCTAACGAACTATAAGAAAAGCTTACAGCACGATACAGACCTAACTTTCAAGTTATTCTTAGCGAGACCCTCGTCTATAATCGCTTGCACTTGTTCGGGATTGATACGAGGTAAGAGGGGCTGATGAATTCTCGCGAATGCTCCTTCGGGTGGTTTCAAAATTTTCTGCACGTACGGTTGTGGATTTGGATTCTCATTGGTATACAATTGTTGCGCGAGTTCTTGGATGTGTGCCAAAATGAGTCCTACGAAAACACGCGATACGATTTAACAAATGTCGATCGACGCGTAACAACGCGACCGTTATAATTACTGTTATCTTGCGCCTCTTGCTTCAACTGATCACTCAAAGTGCTGTACAGTTCGTCCCACACGTCGCAAGGTCTCCAAGGCGGTCCCCTTTCCGCGATGAAAGAGGTAAAAAACATACAGTCCAAGACTCTGGTGGTGAAGTCGCAGTCCGTTAAACCCCTTTCCCCTAAAAAGGCAGCCTGAAAATATAAGACATGCGTTACCGTTCGATCCTTGCCACTTAATTCGGCTTAGCGACGCTTGGAATAGCCGGTTACCTTGTGGAAAGTGATGACCGGCTTCGGATGGATGCGTATCAGCGTAAGGCAGCTGCGATAGCCTTGCAACAGTTGAGCGAACGTTCTCATAAAAACTGCTCGCAACTCTTTGTCCAGCATGGGCGAATGAGGTGCTTTTGTGGGATGAGGCGGGAAAGCGTAATCGGCGCATGTCAGTTCTGGCTGCAGGACCAAAGACAGTGCGTCTTGCGTCTGCGAGAGAAGAGGTTCCGGAAGCAAGGAGAGCGAGACACCGTCCGGAACCATTATGGAACCACCGTCCAAGTCGGCGACTATTACGTCCATCTGTTAGAAAAGTTGTCGTTTTTCTATAATGCCGGAATCGTAACGAGAATGACGAAATATCGGACCGAGGAAGGACTCACGAGTTCTGCAACTTCGTGCTTCAGCGAACTGTGTACACCCATGATGAACGGTGTCGGCGTACTGAGTACCTCGACCAAAGCCGCGGGTAAAAGAGGAATGTAAACGTGCGTGTATCTAAACGGATACATAACTGCGGTGAGAGCTCTGCATCCTTCGGTTAATCTAGAGTAACTAGCGGAGTGAAATAGTATCTTGTGCTCCGTCATAACGGCACAAAATAATACTAACACATTGCGAATACCTGTAAAATAGAATTTTATCGTGAGAGCCGCCGATCTTGCGACGACGAACGTAGGTACGTAAACGCACGTATCGGCAAGTTTCTTAAGTACGGATTTAACAAAGATTCGATCGGACGATCCCATCGAATTAAACGATTTAATCGCTGCATTATATCGTTTAAAGAATTTATCTTCGTTCAAGGATGTACGTCGAATAACAAAGCAGACGTACACGAAACGCGAGAAGTTTGGAAATTTTCAATCTCGACCGGACCTTCCGATACCTAAATATTCTTTAAGCTATATCGCTTCATCCTTACCTAATTGTTGAAATAAAAGATTGACGCTAGTATGAGTTATCGGAAGTGAAGGGCTAATCGGTGGTTGAAGAGCTTGTCGATCGCCCGCTCCGATACTAAATCGTACCTGTGGTCCACCGGCCGGTGGCACTTGTATGCATCCTAATATATTTCCTACCAACGTCTCTAACGGTATGCCAAGATTCTCTACGTATACGGTATAAATAATGCCAAGACAATTCTGAAAGAACGCACTCTACGTAAATAGCGTATCGCAAGGGTAATCGTAAAAGATCGGACCGATCCGTTCGAGAACGTTCGACCATTAGGAACCGAGAGGCCCGCGTACCCTAAAGGTTTCGATATAATCCAGCCTGGAGACCAGCACCAGACATTTCGGAGCGTACATGATGCTATGATGAGTAATCGCAGGTAACGTTCTGACTAAGGTATGACTGTCGCCGTCAACGGGATCCTCCTCTTCGTCCACCGGTTTGCTCGGCATGATGGAAACGGTTTCGTTGAAGCACATGCAAGCGCAGTAATGGCGGTTGGCGTCGATATCGGTCAATATCGACACGAAGAACCTCGGCTCTTGCCTTTCGGTGGACAGAGCCCATCCTTGCGGCTGGCAAAACTGAAAAGCGAGATCGGAGCGTCGGTCAAAGGGTAATCGAGTCGATCCTGAATACGAGGTGGTCTTACCCATTCTATACCTTCGATGAACGGTGTGTCAGACCAGTCCTTCTCGGGGAATCTTTGCAAGATGATCCCGTTGCTGATACCGCCTCCTGCGAAAGAGTTAAAAAATCAATCGGATCCAGCCGTCTAACTCTCGCAGGCACAAACGACTTTGAAACTTTCCCACTTCCCTATTGGACGCTTCGTGTCCATCCTAACGTCGATTGCGATTTAAATCGTGGGAACGGCAGGGAAAAAGAAAAAAAAAAAAAAAAC
>JAITYT010000360.1:1548554-1567370 GCA_025433975.1 Liostenogaster flavolineata
ACGACGAGTAACGACGAATAACGTAAGTAACGTCGTACCCCCATAGAAAATAGATCTTTCACGGGGGCACACGAGCGACGTAGAATCCGTAGACGACGTAGAAAGCGATGAAAAGAAAAAAGAAAGTAGACAGAGATAATAAAAATAGTAGAAATAGCGCCGATGGAAGAAAATTAATAGGCAAAAGAACGAACGGCGGTGTCTCGGGTGGACTTTGGCTGCGGCTTACTTTCTTTCTCGTGATCATAGCCCACCACGACGAAGTAGTCGGCTAACCGAGACATCTCAGTGTAGTCGTGGGATTGAATGGGAGAGATCGGGCCCAACATCCCACGTCGAGTCGAATACAACACGTGATATCATGGACTGGATCCTCGAGTACGAGCCGTCGACTATCGCACGACAGCTCCCGTCGACTACCTACGACGAATCTTGCCGCGCGTACTGCGAGTCCCCCTTGGTGTCGCGTGTCATATCATCGCTCCTCTTAATTGCAAACATCTCTCGCATCGACTTCTCGATTATCGCGGAATTATTTCAAGAAAGAGCGAGAAAGAGTGTGAGAGAGAGAGGGGGGGACGAACTGATGGATGGATAAAGGAGAGAAAGAGACGGAACGAACGATGAAGAGAGAGAGAGTGAGAGAGGGAGGGAGGGAAAAAAAAGAAAAAAAAAAAGGTACACACAGAAGATCGTACGGACGCATCAAAATACGTTTTTAACGCGTCGATCGATGGTTCGAACGAACGGACTTTTATCGTGTTAGAGGATCGTCTCTGGGCCTACTACGTCATTGGCGGGCGACAGTCTCGATCGACATGATGCACCGGGTGCGTCGAATTTATTCGAGAAAGGAGGAGATCACAGTACGATGCCACACCCCGAAAGTATCAATCCATAACCTTCTTGTCGGTTTTTGTGATCGAGCGCCACACGAGCGTACCGCTCGCTCGGAACCGTCTACGCGATTGTTGACGCACCGGGTCTATAGAGAACGAAGATACGACGATGATCGCATTGTCGTCAGGCTGGCGGAACGCATCTTATTTTTTTTTTTTCTTCTTTTTTCTTTCCTTTATCTCCTCGTTAACTTCTCTCTCTCTCTCTCTCTCTCCCTCTCTTTCTCTCTCTCTCTCTCTCTCTCTTTCGCTCGGTCGATCACTGACTCATACCGTCGGTCCCCGTCCGGAGGAGACGAGATCACGATTTTTTTTTCTGCTCGATGGTTGCGACGACGATGGACGCGAGTGCGCCGCTCTATGAATTCCTATTTAGCGCCGCTTTTCGTCGATATGCCATTCTGGACGAATTCTCGGTGATTCCTACGGCTTTTGTTATTGGTCGCGAGTGGCATCGATTGTTGGGCCCGTACTCATGACACTCCGCCTTCCTGTCGCTACGACGCGATATCGCGTACAGCAGACGGTAAAAGTCGTGCCTCTTTGGCCTCGCGTATCTACGGTTTGATACTGTGTACGATGGATGATAGAAGTTGTGATTCTTTGGTTTCGTGCGTGTACGATGTTATAATGTGTACGGTAGACGGCAAAAGTCGTGCTTTTCTACCTTCGTGCGTTTGTGGTTTGATACCGTGTACGGTAGATGGCAAAAGCAGTGCGTTTCTGTTTTTGTGCGTCTGTGGTTTGATACCGTGTACAGTAGATGGCAAAAGTCGAGCTTTTCCACTTTCGTATTTTTGTGATTTAATACCGTGTACAGTAGATGGCAAAAGTAATGCTTCTCATTTTAAAAATTTCATAGTGGCTGTACAAGCAAATTGGAAAGCTTTTATTGTTGATTATGCGTAACATTAATTATTAAGTTCGTACTCGTGACGTACTAATTTCTTCCTCATAATCGGATACTGCGTTATTTCACTATTATTATCTATCTCGCCTTATCTATCTCATCCTATTACTATTATCAAACTCGGTAAAATAGATCAAGGTTCGTGTATCTCTTTACTCTCGTGACGAATATTTCAAAGTGCGTTCTGCATTTATTACGCTGCGTAAGATCGACGAGATCACGATTCCGTTCCTTTTCAGTAAAAAATGTTAACTCGCTTTTATAATTCTTATTTAACGCTAATTTAATTTTAAATAAACATAATAACGTTTCGCACATGATTTCGCATCGTAACGAAGACAGGTTAACCCACGTTGCGACGTGTCGAATGATTCGAGGGCGATGCTAATAATAATAATAATAGTAACAGCGATGACAATAACTTCGCTGAGGAATATTCCGATCGATTCATTGAAATACACGCACACACGCGTAAAACCTCGATCGTGTACCTCTTGGAAGAAATTTTAATGCCGCGAAAAATACGTAAGGAAAACTCGATACAAGAATTACAAAATTCGGATACCTGATAAATGAATGTCGAAGACGAGATATAATCCCTTAAATCGGAGAAGTTTTAAATTCATAAAGATTATCATCTGTTGATCGATATTGTAGATATGAATCACATGACAAGATCGCACACAGATAAAAGGAGGCACTCGTGCTTCTAACCTTCGATGAAATCGGTCGACGTCGGTGATGGAAGATATGGAGAAGAACGATGGCTTGTTACAATTACATATAGAAAGGCCGCTTTACGAGCAGGAGGCGTTGAATAACGATTATCACTATGAGAAACCGAAGAAAGCCTGTGAGTATCGTACGAAAACGTTACATCTTGGTGTTACATAGTCACCTAATTTATTAATTCCAAGGAAACTCGAGGGTTTCCTTGTTTCGTTATTTCCATCCAGATTGGATAGGAAATAACAATGTTCCAAATTGCACAAATTTTCTTCCGCCGTTTGAGTAAGCTCGTTTAATCGTACCCTGTCGTTGATCGTTCACCCTTGCGTTGTCCTTTACAGTTGTAAAAACTCTAAAACAGGCGATGAAGTCGAAGAACTACAAGTCTTGCGTGACCTCGACTATTCCAGCCTTGGTATGGCTGAAACGATACAATTGGAGGGAAGATCTTTTTTACGACGTCGTCTCTGGTTTGACCGTAGCAATTATGCATATACCGCAAGGAATGGCGTACGCCCTTTTAGGAAACTTGCCGCCCGTGGTTGGAATATACATGGCATTCTTCCCCGTCCTTGTATATTTTCTGTTCGGCACGTCGAAGCACGTGTCGATGGGTAAGCGTACCGAACGTTCGACTCGATCGTAAGACAAGAGTTAATGAAAAGAACGACATTCGCTTACGAGACTATCGTACTTGGAAGAACGGTATAATTTACCGTTCGAATTGAAAAAAGATATAATCTAACGGTAGGTAATATCGGCCCGTAGGAACCTTCGCCATCGTGTGTCTTATGACCGGGAAAGCGGTGACGACTTACTCGACGCCTTTCAATGAATACTCAAGTTCCAATTACACCGACACGGCTTCCGTTCGTGTCTACGACGAAACGAGTCTTTACACTCCCATGCAAATAGCGACAGCTATTACATTTATGGTTGGATTATTTCAGGTAAGCGGTCGTAACGAGCTACTTGCAACCATTTTCTTTCGTGTAAAAAGCGAGGATACTTCGAGGAAAGCAATTTACGTTTCTATCGTCTTACTATTCTAGATCGTAATGTATCTATTCCGATTAGGGATTATAACCACTCTGCTCAGCGAAACTTTGGTGAATAGCTTCACGACCGGTGCCGCTGTCCACGTTATGATATCTCAAGTGAAGGATCTCTTAGGTTTGAAACTACCGAAAGTAAAGGGATACTTCAAACTCGTTCAAGTACGTAGACACAAAGATATTACGCACAGGATATGTCGCTTTGAGAATCCGACGCCGAGGATCGAAATAACGTCGTACGTATTATTTCAATGTATCGTTGTAATTCATAGGAAGACTAATTTCAGACCGTCATTGATATAGCCAAAGAAATACCAAACACGAATACAGCTTCCGTGCTCATATCGACCATATCGATTACCATTATGGTGCTCAATAACGAATTTTTGAAGGTAATTTATAACGTACGATCCGACGATGTAACGACATATTCTATCATGAATTATTCTTACGATAGCCATGGATAAACAAAAAATGTAATTTCCCCGTACCCATTGAACTTATCGCGGTTGTAAGTGGAACTATAATTTCAAGGTACTGCAATTTATCTGAAATCTACGACATAAAGACCGTGGGAAACATACCTACGGGGTACGTAAGTTTCGTTCGATCGAATCGACTCGAGTTTTACGATGGTAAGTCTTATCGATTTTCAGGACCGTTAAATTAGATTGCCAACACCGGTGGTACCGCCTTTCGAATTACTGCCTCTGGTTGCGTTAGATAGCATCGCCATAACCATGGTTTCGTACACGATAACGGTATCGATGGCTTTGATATTCGCGCAGAAGCTCCACTATGAAATAAACTCGAATCAGGAATTACTCGCAATGGTAAGGGCATTCGATTCGTTTCTATCGGCCTCCCCGCTTTAACTCGGAGCCAAATTGTTAAACTATATTTTACAATTGCAGGGAATCAGTAATCTAATCGGATCGTTTTGTTCGTGCATGCCGGTCTCCGCTTCGTTGAGCAGATCCCTTATTCAGCAGTCCGTAGGTGGTCGCACTCAAATAGCTAGTATAGTATCCTGTTTTATATTGCTGATCATTCTTTTATGGATCGGACCTTTCTTCGAGCAGCTGCCAAGATGCGTACTGGCTGCCATCATAGTGGTAAGCGAATGCTTGCGGGCGCGTTATTATCGTAGATTCGAATTATCGTAAAAATTCTTCTTTAGGTTGCTCTTAAGGGAATGTTTCAACAAGCCAAGCAACTCCTCAAATTCTGGAAATTAAGCAAGTTCGATACGACCATTTGGATAGTTACATTCGTTACGGTAGTTTTAGTGAATATCGATATTGGATTGTTAGCAGGATTAATTACATCGGTCGTAATTATTTTACTAGAGAGTGTTAGACCGTACATCTGCTTGCTTGGACACATACCGAACTCGGATCTGTACTTGGATCGTAACAGATATAAAACGGTAAAGTTTCAAGATCGAACGACTCGAATCGTATCGAAGAATTTGTGACGGTTCATTGAAAAAAATATAACTCTTGCGCTGTGATTTCAGACTAGCGAACTTCATGGAATTAAGATTGTCCATTATTGCGGCAGCTTAAATTTCGTTAATGCCAATCATTTTAAATCCGAAGTCTACAAACTGGTCGGCGTGAATCCACAAAAGATTATAAAACGCAGGAAGAAATTGAGCGATAGGGGTATTCCTTTCGACGAAGAAATTTTAGAAGATAAGCAAGAGCTAAGGTACATCATCTTAGATATGAGTGCGGTAAGTTATATCGATCCTAGCGGTGTCAACATTTTAAATATGATCGCCGAAGAATTCGCGGAGATCCAAGTGCATCTATATCTAGTTAGTTGTCCCAGTCCTATTTTTGAAATGATACAAAAATGTAATTTATATATCTATGGAAAACTGTCGATAAAAATCTTTGTAACCATACAAGATGCTGTAACTTTCTCGCGAAACGAATTTTCTAAATAACGTGTAATAATTCGTCTGTTATTTTATCGAGAAGGAATTCTATTTTTTATAATATTTTTGACAAGTTGATTTACATGCCAAGATATTTAAGTCGAGTGAAAAGTGATTTCGTATTTTTAGGGCGAGTAAAAAAAAAGACAAAATTTTCGCATTAAAGAATATTATCGAACGATCCGTACGCCGTTTTATTCGATAACTTTCAAGATTCCATACTCTCTGAATTTACCTATAAATTGTGAGAAATTTCCCAGCGAAATACGATGTCACTTTTTACTCGATCCAATAAAATAACGCGTATAAATGTGATTTTACGTTTAGTAGTACAGAGATAGTTCAATGTATATTTTAAATAACTACTTAAAGTGTGACTTAACTTGTTAACGTGTGACTCAACGATACCTATTTACATCACTATTCCTTTTCACGAATCACTTAATACATTGTACATTAATCGTATTAAATTACTGTACTTAAATTCCAAATACCATCGATATAAATTGTAATATGAACATAGAATTGGCTCGCTCGTCGTTGTAAGTTCTTCATTGTAAATCTGTGTCGCTCGATCGTCGTATCGCATTCGATACGGTTAAAAGAGTGATTGATTTTAATGTAAAACGTCGTCGTTTAAAGTAAATGTTAAAATTTGTAAAAAAAAATAATGTTCTTACTTTAACCGATGTTAAGTTTTGCCATTGATAATTATATATATAAAAAGAAAATGTACGGCGAATACTCAATGTACTAGAAGCAATAAATATTTTTCTATTATTCAAGACTGTAATCGAGATACTTCGCGGTGCTCCTTCTTTTAATCCAGTTCATCGGTCGTAGATAGAAGCAGACTAACGTTAGAATTCTAAGATCAGATACCGACTGTAGATACTTTTCACGCGCAAGGACGGGGGAAGAATTGGAATAACTGATTTTCTCTGTTTAGAGTAACCGGCCTGTTTATTTACACTGATCACTCTACGACAGTACGCAGTTACATCGACGTGTAACGTCACTGTTATGTCATTCTTTAATAGCACTATCTCTTTTTAATCGGACAGCCATAGAGCTAATAACAGCACGCCATGATTCCATTTACGGCATCACGCTCGTTTTATTCGGTGGCAGTGTTGCCTTCGCTGATTCTCTAACTTATTGATTAATAAATACTCCAAAAAAAAAGAGAGAAAAAAAAAAGGTTTCCATAAAAGCATCGTTCAACGATACACTGTAGGAAGGTAATTGAATTTGTCTATGACTCGTTTCCTAACGGCGACCTTTAAATATAATCATGCGTACGACTTAAGCAAGGCCGTACTTCTTCTTAAGGGACTCTGGCATCTCTGGCGGCGGTGGACGTGGCATTCTCAACCAGACTTTCACCGCGTCGTAAATGAACCATTGCGCTGCGGTAAGAGTACCGATCATCACGATCCTGGGCCCTAAACCTTTCCATACACCGGCGAATCCAAGTTTCCTCAGAACGTCGCCCGCCGAAGCTCCTTTCTCTTGATTCAGCTTAGACACGACCTAAATAATTTAAGGCTCGAATAAATTCTTTCACTTTCCTGACGGGTTTGAATAAAAGGGCTGTACGGTGGTACCTTGAAATACGAGCGCCCCGACATACGAATTTTTTGCCTCGAGTTACGAGTCAGAACACGATATAAGAGTCAAAATTCGATATAAGTGACATCGAGATAATTTTATTTGATTTTTTTGATCAATTAATTTGAGATAATTTGGTTGGCATAACGAGCCACCGCTCAGATTTGCCAACATTTATCAATCTTCGTTTATTTCTTTAAATTATCTTTTGTTAGGTTTTATCTTGTTCGTATAAAATACTTGTTCGTTATAAATATATTTTTTTCTTACGTCGAAAAGACTTAACAAAAAATGTTAAATCGCGGGATGATCTTTCGGGGACTGGCACGAATTAATCGTATTTCAATTAATTGCAATGGGAAGAATTGATTCGAGATACGAGAATTTTGACATAGAAGCTTGATCGCGAAATAAATTAAACCCGTATCTCGAGGTATCACTGTTTATTAATACGAATTAGTTCGATACGAGACGATCGTAATTCGAGGTCTACTTACGGAATCGGCAGGATGAGAGACCACGGCGCAAAATACACCAGCGATGTAACCCGCGGCAAACGTAACGATCAGTTGCTCTCCTTTTGAACATTCCTGTCTCGGCTTGGGTACGACGAACTTGTAGAGTAGCTCGACGGTGCGCTCGAAGCACGCGAATTTCATCATTGTGTACGGGATTTGACGCAACCACAGAGGCACCAGGCCTTTGTAGAAACCACCTAGGCCTTCATCCGCGTACATTTTTGGGAATGCCTCGCGTAAGGTATTCGCGAATCCCGGCATGGTTTGAATTCTGACCTGGACGAAGAAAAGATCGGAAGATTTTTTACGAATTCCGAGCTAACGGATGCGTACGGAAGCGTCATGTTCGAAAATTCAGGCAAGGTAAACCTACAACACTACTGACGCGCGACGATGGAAGTAGGGCAAACTAAGTAGGGAAGAGAATACTTCCAGACGAACTCTCCGGGATGGTGAGTTCCTGGTTCTAGGGGAGATCAGTGCTATTTTCTATGGAGATTTAGGAGAGATTTACCTTGGCAGCCTCGAGCGGTGCCAAACCAATATCGGCGAAGAACTCGGCCGAAGCCGACGAGACGAGATACAAAGTAGTTCTGTATTCGTAGGACAGTTCATCACCGGCCAAGGCGGAGTAATACACTTTGAAGACCTCGTAGAGTCCAAATTTGAACATTCCTTGTATGGAGTATCCGAAGAACGTGGGTGCCCAACCTTTCACGATACCTCGAGTGCCATCTTCGGCTATAGTCACCTAGAGACAAGCGCTAAGGGTCAATCGAGGAACAGTGGCATAGGGCGGTAAATTCGGTGATAGCTGACCAAGAGATCGACTTCGTTCGCTTACTCTGAATCCATTGAAGACCGACTTGTACTTCGTTGGATTTACTTGAATACGACATTTGACTAAATCCAAAGGCGTCACCATGGTGTGAGTTAAGCCGCAAGACAAGATACCTCCGAGACCGCATAGCAAGAAATAATGATTGGATCCAAATTCGCAGCTATCTATAAAATTGACATAGATTCCGGTGGTAGATTTTCTTACCTACGTTGCTACTCAAAATCGACATCGTTCTTATTATTGGGTTTACCGGAAAGTTCCGTCGCGTAATGTCATCGCAAACTTCAACGTCGGCTCCTTCGATCATTGCATTTCCGTGTATGTGGTCGACATATACGAGAAGAGACGGTCGACAATCGTAAAGATTATATTATTCGGTAAATATTAATTAATCTTCCTTTCATTCAAAAACGACGGAACTTTCCGGTAGACCTAATATCACTATAATAAATAACAAATAAAATCCATAGAACGAATGCGATTGTTGGCTCGGTAAATATCGGAGTATCGAATTCCGCTGTATCGATACGTTTTACACCTGCTGTGAATTTAAAAAAAAAAGAGAGGGAGAGTAAAGAAAGAAAAGGCGGTAAATTGAATCGAATCGAATATCGCCGATCAGCTGATCGGTTCGATCGCAATTCGAACTTGGCAGAAGTCCAAGAGAGAGTCTCGATCGAACTCGCCACCTTGCTCCAATTCGATAATAACCCATACCAATGGCGAAAAGCGGCTTTCGCAGTTACTCGGTCGCGGTCAGGACGCGTAGACAGATTCCGATCATTATTTTTACTTATGCATCAGCCAAGGCTACGAAACCAAGATCGGCACGCGCCCTCGACAAAATGGCCGCCGCTTACGCAACCGGCCGTCGCTTTCCTACGCGCCTCGTCGAAGAGTCGGTAACCACGTAATGACACGACCCACACCCAACGATAAATAAATAAAAAAAAAATTGATAGATAAGAGTCCTTTTACAGAATCCTTGCGTCCAACGATTTTAATTTATTAAAAAAAAAAAAAAATGGAGAAGGGGGAAAAAGCTACTATACGCGAGAATTTCCGATCGATCGACGCATTTAAGGTCGATAAGTCGTCCGCGAGCGACATTGAATTTACTCGTCGGCTCATAAGTCGCACAAATCTCCTTTCTACGCTTATCAATTACGTAATTATTATTTATGCCAAAAGTACGAGGGGAGAGACAGCAGCCTATGCGATAACCACGTGCAAGAGCGTCATCGCTTCTAACGGGGGAGGGGAAAAAAAAAGAGAATAAAAAAAAAAGATCCGTGGTTCCGGGAAGACACGCTGTCACGAGACGTCCACAACGAAGTGGAACACTGTCAATGACGAGATACCATAGTAAAGAATTTTTCATTCACATTTCTTATTATATAACCGCGAGTACTCGAATTTATATAAGGTCCGTTAGTTCGAAGAGTAATTGAACGATCGAATTAGAGAGAAAGAAGAAAAGAAAGAGAGAGAAAAAATTTCTCGATCGTGTCTGGTGCAGATCGAATTTAAACTCTCCTCGTGTAGCTTGAAAAAATACTAACCGCCGGAGTCGGTGGAGGCAGCGGCGATTTGTCGGTTTTTGACGAGCGACTGCGTACTGCTGCTCCTTTCTTGTCCCTGACATTTCGCTGTCGTGAACGGTGACGAGAAAGGATTAAGCCTCGCCGTTTCCAATATCGACGACCACATCTCGCTTCTGGAACTTCCACTTGACCTACGGATAAAACACCTGAGTTACGACACCCTTGAGAGGCACTCGTTAGTTAGGATCTCTCGATAAATGTCATGTAAAACCTACGTACGACTGACTCTCGACTGCGCGTCGTTGAAACAGAGTGAAAAAGAAGAGGTTTCAATGCGGGTACGGTAAATTAAATATTCTAGATTAGAGAGCGATGGAATTTTCGGTGCGACGGCGGTGACATCTCGCGGTACAGGCGCGAACTGTTTTATCGGTCGGCTCGATAAGGCGCGTTTTCACGCGGAGAGACTTTGAGAACCTGAAAGGGCACTCGATAGTTAGGATCTTTCGATAAATGTCATGGAAAACTTTCGTACGTTTGATTCTCGACTGCTGAAATAAAGTGGAAAATGGAAAGTTTTAACGCGGGCACTGTAAGTCAAATATTCGAGATTAGAGAGCAACGGGTAACTGTTTGACTATTTTACTTTACTGCATCGAACTCAACTAAAAGCCCATTTACGGAGTTAACGAATATCCAATATACAGTAGCCCACAGGATGCATATTTTATCTAAGGTTTAACAATTTGTTTTATTGAATGTGATCCGGTTATTTTCGGTGTGTCGGCTGGGTGGCACTGGTTATGTTGGTATTGTCGCGTGGAAATAGTTGTGGGAGAGCGTAAAGGAAAACTGTACTATTTGTATCGTACGAAAGCGTTTATCAATTGCCACGGATCAGTACTTGTTATTTCAAATTGCTTTGAGAAGCTAGCAAGAAGTGACAAGCGGGGCTTCCGCTAGTTAGGGTTATACTACTGCGCGCCTAGCGGTCATTCTTACAACTATTGTCGATGTGCGCCCCGCCTAGGGGCGACTGTGCTGCCACATCGGCGCGACAGCGACATCTTGCGGTAGAGGAGAGACTTGGAAGCTTGTGTATCGTCATCAAACATTTTTTTCTCAAAAATAAGAGAACGAAGAAGAGAAAAATTGCTTCCAGACTCGAGAGAGAAAAGAATTCTACGTTGTACAAAATTGCATCTTAATTTCTTTTTACTTCGAGTCATAGCAGCGCCAACGTATGTCAACGGCGAATCCCGCAAGCATTTTGTTCACGCGTACGAATACCGACTGACTCGTTTTTGACCATAAACTATGATGATCCCCGTATTGAGGTTAGACTAAGGATTTCTTTATAAAAATCGCGCTTTAATCTTTATAAAAAACCCACGAAAGCAATGTACACATTTTCTCTGAGAAAAATCGTTGAATCTCTCGTGACGCGCAGAGAATCTTTACCTCGACGATTTCTAAGCAACCCAAAGGAACTACTAAAGTGCGATGATGGATCGGAAGATTTGGTAAATAAGTTCGAATAACATCCGATCGCTTACGTTTCACGTCGTTAATCGAGAAATGTTCGCAGCCGATTTCGATCGAGAATCCGTTCAAGACAGAGCCGAGGAAATGTATTCTATGCAGGTTGAACATCGAGCCCGACTATAAGAACACAAGGTTATTGTCACAGTTTCAAAGTCGATATACCGGGCGTATTTACGGCAGGCACATAACAGGTTTGTGCAAGAAGAAGCAGGAGAGCGTAGAGAAGGAAATAATGAAGGCACAAAGTTGCGGTAGGAATTCCCTTTTAATCGATTACCATACAAATGAAAATATTTATCGTAGTATCCTGATATTTCCATGTACGTTGTTTATATTTCTTTTTTCTTACAGGCTTCATGGCAATTCTCACGAAAGACCTTAGATATGTCAACGATCCAAAATTATTCGATCCGGATAAGCCGATAAGGCCTCATAAATATTAAGCGTAACCATAAGCGTAAGAAGTACAAAAAGTAAAATAAACGAATAGTAATATAAAAGTACGTTTTTATTAAATTTATGAAAGATGAGAAGTAACGAGATAACGAGACGAAATAATAAAAAATAACGGTGGTTAGTCGTAGAACGTGTCGCTGTTACTGGAATAACGAACTAAAGCTTCGGGTATGCCTAACGAAGACAATATCTCTTCCATCGTCGGCGACGATCCTTGCCTATCCTGCAAATCCTTTTGAAATCTTTCGAGAGCTTGCTGACAACCGTACCTCCATTTTTTTATATCATTTTCCAAATCATTAAACTTCCTCTTAAACATAAATTCATTTTCATTTGAAATTGATAGAAGGGTAGATTTACGCGGTGGCGTTATCCTACCTTTTTACAACTCGCTACTCTTGCCTTTAATTCTTCGACTTCCTGCTGTTTCTGAAATATTCTGCGTTGGATGGTATTTAGGTCGCTCCTAATCAACATGGTGTCGAAGCGTTCTGCGCCATAGCTGATCTCGACTTGTTTCTTTTTCATGGGAGACCATTCTTCGGAAAGCTTACGCTTCAATAGCGCGGATCGTCCGTCTCTTTTCAAAGAAAATACATAAGACAAGATAAGATACAAAATATCTTCGCATTGCGATAAGAAATGCTTACGATTGTGGATCAAATGGATCGACTTTTTTAGTTTGTTCAATTATTTCGGCATTGTTAAATAAGGATCGGAAAGGCTTGTTCACCGCTGGACTGTTTCTGAGCTTCATGTGCACTGAAGATGTGTGATCGCACATTGTAAATACGCACATCTTAAACCCCCGATTTTCCTATCACAATCCCATCAAATTCTTTTGCTTCCCTCTGAGAATGAAAATTAAGAAAGAAAGACGTGTAATCAGCTGCAAGGGGTTTGTTCGTTAATGATATAAAAAGCTTCATCAACGATAAATCTACTGACTCAAGGTGGATTAACGTTAATCGTTACACGATTAATTTTCGATCGTCTTGTCGCGAAAAATCCGCGTTACACCAAATTTCTGAGTGAAAAATGATCAATCTCTCGCCTGTTCCTCCTACCACGGTTAACCTAAAAATCCTATTTTCCTCTTTGATGTTTACTGGACGCGAGGTCGATCAGTGTTAATCCACGTTACAGCAAATTTCTACGTGAAAACTACTCAACCTCTTGCCTCTTACTCCACGGTTAACCTAAAAATTTTAATTCTTCCCTCTTTGATATTTCTTCGAAGCGTGTTGAAAAAACTTGATATCTCAAATTCGGTTGAAACGTTAGGTTACATACCGTGACATAAATAACATCTTTCGCCCCTCGCGATGACGTATGACAAGTACCAACCCAGGAAAGTTATGAAAGCGAGAGATTTCTAACCATAAGATAGAAGTTATAGACGAGTAAGAAGTCTCTTCGTATCTCGATATTCCAGTTTAAAATGAAGGAAAAGAAAGATGTAACGGTGCCAGGCGATGGTATACGATCGCTTCGCAGCACGATGTTGTTTCGTGCTGTTAATTACGAGTTGTACGTAAAGCCGGTAAGCCAAATGACGAATAGAGGTTAGGTAACGGTTTTGGAGTATCGAATGACAAGGTTTTTTTATTTTTTAGAACAAAGGTATAATGCTCTTCGGAATCATAGCGATAATCGGTTGTTCGGGATATATTTATTACATGCGTAAAAACGCGAAACCATATTACATGGCCGTTGGTCCGGATGGAACTCTCACCGCAAAGAAGAGCGTCTCCAGATGGGACGACTAAATGCACCTTCTAATTTGGTCGAGAGGATTTCTCAGCTACTACGGTCGTGATATTATAATAATAATAATAATAGTAATAATTAATAATAGCAATAATAATAAGTTCGTTCGTCGTTAAGTTAGGTGTCAAGGATTCTTTTAAAAAATATATTTTTCCTTTCTATCGACATCGATTAAAATATTGTACATATTAGCATTAATCCATGGCTACAACTCGCAAATGCATCGTCTAAATGCATATTCTTTCGAATAAACATACAATGATTTTATTACGTATTTTATAAATCGTATCGTGATATATAAATTGAATTTTGCTTCGTCGGTTACGATACAAATGTATAGAAAAGTATTTCTTGTATTGAAAATTGGATAAGTTTTTGGCAGTTCGACTCGCGTCTCGGTATCGGTTAGAATCTCATTGTATATGTATCTCGCTATATCTGCTTCCCTTACGGTAACATTATTCTAAATGTAAACGGTACAATATAGTTACTAAAATATATGTAAATTATCCATTTGTAAATATATATAACATTGATATAATTCTTGTTCAAATATTATTTCAACAACTTATCAACATGGGTCCATCGTTCCATTCTATGGAGCTTTAAGGAAGCGAAAGAAATACGGTTTCTTTTCTATTACGATAAACAGAACGATATTGGAATAGTATTGCTCTTATTGCTCTTTACGAATCTCAAAGAGTGTATTGGTTTTTATCTTACGATGTTTTGGTTTTGCTTCTTCCCCCTCCCCTTACAATAGACACCTTAAACGACATGGAATTTAGCGTATCGACTCCGTACAAATTTGGCACATTCTTACATATATGAAAAATAATTTTCTTTGTAATAGCGATATGGTAGTAGTGATTTCCTTTAAATTGCTATTTTTTATTTAATGCGAATTTAATTAATAATACTTCAATTTTGTACTTTTATATTGTACACGAGGAGACGATTTTATCTTTTCGCAAAGTCCGATCTTGCATTCATATCCTAAGGTTAAAATCGTCAGAGTTGAACGAAAACAATTTAAATACGATACTGTTACGTAACACTAACGATGCTTCGAAAAACAAGATACGAACTCAAGAACTTTGACTCTGATTAGAATCTGCAATTAAAAGTCAATAAAAACTAAAGAAAAATATTTCACAGAAATTATCGCTACGAGTTACTCGCTCGGCTTAAAACCAATTGTTTGTAAAATATTGCGATATCCGAGGATCATCTAAAACGATAAATTCATAGAAGAATTTGTACTTATCGTGATATAATATCGATTCGTTTCAACAGGTGCAATCTTTTTGCATCGATGGAAATAATAAAATCGTATTATGGATAGCCTTTGCGACGTAATCCAGATTGCCATCATTGAGCCCACACATATTTATACGACCGCTTCGTAACAAATAAATGTGGTAGTGATCGATTAGATGTTCGACTTGTCTTTCTGTAAGGAGAATTTCAAGGAAGACGTTAAATCGCGTTTGTTCGATGCGAATGAGACCGATCGTTTAACACTTCGAGATACATACCACCGAGGCCGGTATACGAGAACATTCCTATTTGCTCTACGATATGGTTCCACGTCCCCGGTGTTCCGTATCTCAGCAGCCTTTGATACAGACCTTCTCGCATCTCCTTTATTCTATTGGACATCGTCTGAATATGTCCTTTCCTGCGTCGATTACACGATTAAATTAATTTAATTTATTAAATTAAAACAAATTATATTAAAGTAAATTAACACAATTTACGTTCGTTCTATCGAATCTAATATTTTTAGTAGACTTCTTTTTAGTAGTAGTAGCGGTATATGGAACAGTCTTACATTTTTCTAAAATATCTTTTCCATCGATATCAGTTTCATAAAAATATTGATTTCTGTATGACGAAGAGCCGTACCATTCTACCAGAAGATCAGGATTTTTTAATACTGTTGCGACTATCCTCGCTCCATGATTCGGTGGATTACTGTACATCCCTCGCACGATCAACGTCAACTGGGACTTAAGCTGAACTATCTCCTTCGTGTCGGACATCACGACGACCATGTTGCCAGCTCTTTCGTTGTACAAGCCAAAATTTTTGGCGAAACTCTGGGTGCAAATGAACTCGATGCCGCGATCGGCGAACATTCGTACGGCATAGGCATCCTTATCCAGGTCACCGCTCGCGAATCCCTGAAATCGATGAACCCAAGGTCAAGGTCAAGGTCAAGGTCAAGGTCAAGGTCAAGGTCAAGGTCCATCGACGCGAGGGTATATTATTGGGTTGTACGGAAAGTAATTTCGTTTTTTTTATGAAAAACGTTTACGTCTTTTTTGTTTTTATGTTGTTTTTGAAACACTGTTGGGAAAAAATGAAATTACTTTTCGAGCAGGTTGGTGCATACGAAATGTCGGATTTCCTCAAATAATTTTCTATAATAAAAATTAAATAATCTAAAATTCAAAAGATTAAATAATCTTTTGAAAGAAGATATGTAGTTTTATACATTCGCTTAAAAATCCGACATTTCGTACGCACCAACTTAACAGATCCCTTCGCAAACCTGATAAGCGCTGTCGAACAATGGAAAGAGAGAGTTCTGCTCTATAACGTCGGCTATCCTGGACCATTGTTCCGGAGTAGGATCGCATCCGGTCGGATTGTGAGCGCACGCATGAAGAATGATCACAGCATTCTTCGGAGCGTCCTTCAGGTCCCTCAGCATACCCTCGATGTCGATCGAACGAGTCACGGAGTCCCAATACGTGTATTCGCAGGCTCGTTTGAATCCTCCGTTCATGAAGACGAGTTTATGATTTTCTGAAAACTTATTTTATCATTAATCACGCAACGGCAGAAGTCGAGGGATTGACTCGGATCGAGTGACCCTAGTCCCGAGAGGCGCCTTCAAATATCGGATCGTCCCTGCAAATAATTGGCCTTTAAGATCCTAACACTAAGACTCGTGGTTTATCGCATTATTTCTGCTGATTGTCGAGCAGTTTCCTGTCGAGCCGAGGCCGATCGGAAAAAAAGAGGCGCATTATTGACAGGGACGAGCCGGGCGAGTCACTACGCTTCTTACCCCACGTAGGCTTGCTGTAATAAAACGTGTCGTAATGGAGTGTGTGACTCAAGAATTCCGCGGCGACGCGCAACGCTCCAGTGCCAGAAATCGTTTGAATTCCAAAGGCTCGACCTTGGGCAATGACGGAAGAGTCGGCACCCAGCAGCATGATCGTCGCAGCTTGGCAGAACGAATCCAAACCCAGGATAGGCAAGTATTCGTGGTTCTGCAACTCGTCGTTGGCCAGAGCCTCCTCTACCTTTCGTACGACGGGCAAGACCCATGGCTTACCCTCGATGGATCGATAAGCTGAAAACAACAAAGACGTTATCGAATTTATAAGGAAGTTTCCGTCAGCCACCTGTGACTGACGCGAACCAAGCGGAAAGTAGTGTCAGTCACCGGTGACTGACGCGACCCCCGTCAGTCGCAGATGACTGACGCGGGCCACTGTCGGTCGCCGATGACTGACACCGCACCGAACGCGTCAAGTAAGAAAATATCGGATGGCCGAGGACGAAATTCGTGGAAAATTGGTAGAAAAATCATCGTTAACCCGTTTATCCCGCTACTTTTTTTAAACCTTTTTTTTACATTTTTTCAAGAGATATAAAATAAAAGAGAGGGTAAAAAAAGTGAAAAAAGTTGGACCGATAAATCGGCCAGCTGACAGTAAAAGTGTCAGCTAGAAACTTCGTCCTCGACGAGCTAATATCTCTCCTTGTTGGATCGACAAATCCATTAGAAAAAGAATCCAGTATCTAAATTCGATCGGGTGTCACCAAATCGATACGAGATCACTCGAGAAACGTATCTCGATCTATTGTCCGGAAAGTTCGTACCGATTTTCGTTCTTTTCCTTAAATGTATTTATTATTTTATTATTTACATTATATATTTTATTATATATTTTATTATATATATAATAAATAATTATATATATTATATAATCAATTTTTTTCTTCAAAAAAGAATAAATATTAAAAAAAAAGAAAAAAATTTCTTAAAAACCAGCACGAACTTTCCGGACAGCCCAATATATCATATCGGAGATTACGTAACACCGCGCTCCGCGCAGAGGTCATTCAAGAACGAATTAATCGGGATCGCGCGTACGTCCGACGAACGATTATTTCCCGAACGAACGTTATCGATCATTTTGGCAAAGATGTCGTCATCGTAGGTCCGACGTACTTTTCACGAGGAAAGGCGGTCGAACGATCGTTCCGAATTGGTCGGTAGGTAGGAGACGGACAGATCCCAGGACCCATAGAAACGGTGAAAGGGGGAGAAAATGTTATTGGCATCGCGAGAAAGAAAGTTTACGTACCGCCGACCGCCAGGTTCACTTTGTTCTTGAAGGTGTCGTCCGTGAAGCGTTTCGTCAGGGCGAAGACCTCGATGGGTGGGCCCAATTTGATCCCGGTAAATTTCGTGTTCATCTTCTCGGATCCCAGCGACGACTGAGCAACGGCAACGCGTGTGCGTCTCCAGGGAAGGACGATCGACGAATGTAACTATCCCCCTGGCTTATTGTAGACGTCGAAAAGCCAAGGACTTAACTTCCAAGTCGCACGGATCCGATTTTACTCATCGCGTCGATGTATCGTGATAAAATCTGCCGATTCCGCGCCTGGCGTCGACTTATCATCGTTCGCGAGCTGTCAAGTTCAACGGGCACTGGAGAGGCGCGTCGACCAGCGCCTCCGTTTCTGCATTTTGATCGGAGTATCTCGCGCGACATGGACGAACGTACGCCAGCGCGACGAAGACGCCATCAAGCGCGATATTAGATCTTAAGTTTTGATCCCTTCGGCGGTGCGACGTTTTCCTACGGATTACCGTAGCTCCGCTTGGATTAGGTTAGATTAGATCGGGCCTTCTTCGAGTCGATGTATTTCTTTTTTTTTTTTTTTTTTTTTTTTTTTTTTT
>JAITYT010000360.1:1578956-1596456 GCA_025433975.1 Liostenogaster flavolineata
GCCATTGGTCACCCTGTATATACGTATATACCTGTTCTCGGCTTATTCTGTATGTTAATTGCCTGAGTTTGATAGCTGCTCTCGTCCCCGGTATTCGTTTGAATGCATACTAAATGCGAGTCCGCGATGATGCTAAAGTTCGAGGCATACGCCAGAACGTGATCGTTCGAATTGTTCAGACCCTTTATAACTTGGTCGTATCTGTTCCTTGGAAACATGACGTCCGTCGTTCTGTTCTTCAAATGTATTACCAAGCCTCTGACGCCTGGAAGCGTATATCCAAAGTTTCGAAAATCGGCGAGTACTTTCATGACCGTATGCCCGATCTCAAAATAAAGCGCATCCCGAAATCGGACGGAGACCAACGGGCAAGGATAGTAACGGTATTCCGCGCCAAGCCTCAAAAGTAGACGCAAAGGGAACACCTTTGCCCACGGCGTTTCCCACCTAACATTTCAAAGTTTACGATTTTTTACAATTATCAATTTTGTAGAACATTTTTGCACAATAATCAATTACAATATTACAAATTACAAATATTCACGATTTCATCGAAATTATCCATAGGGAATAGAATCGTAACTGATTCGTACCTGTGAATGAGGAGACCTATCAAAAATGGCGCGGGTGGTAAAATGATCTTTTGCAAACACTGCAACGTTTGACGTATAAATAAAAATCCTGCGTGTTCGCGAGAGCCCAATAGATTGCCTCCTTGATGTATCGAAACCGAAAGTTCCGTCATCGTGTTACCTACGGCAACACTGTTTTATAAATATCGATAACAATGATTAACGAATAACATCCACGAACGAACGATCCTATCCTCTACCTTTGGTCGCTTCCACGTAGATCTGGTTGACGTACAGTAGAAGATCTTTCGGTATTTGAGTCTCGTCCGGCAAAGCTTCGACCAATAATATAACTTCGTCTTGACCTACGCAAGCTAATCCCTTGGACGTGACATTCCAACAGATCCTATTTACACAGCAATTTACTAAAAAGTAATTTCACATAGTGGAGAATTAATCGTGAACAGATTCGAATACGTATCGGCTAAATTATATCCGTCGGTGTACTCACGGTTAGTTATTTTTACGTAAGCGTAGAGATTTCTATTGATCGCGAACATAACTGGCGGTTCGCACTCGTTTTTAAGCGTCTTGTAAAGCAGATCTTGATCGGTCGCGTTGTGATAAGATGCCTCTAAAAAAAGGGAGTATCGAGTAGTACCGATAAGTCGTGAGATTCAGACGTACAACATCGTCCTCTTACGGCCTTTGTGTATGGTAACGGTAGGTGGTAATAAATTGGGATCTTGAGGTATATAACTGTTCGTGGTGAGATCCAAAGGCAGTAGGTTCTGTCTCTTGGCAGCGTTGGTCCTCAGGGGCGACTCCAATAACAGTACTCGCTTGCTTCCTGGCTTGCGGAACGGCAGATGCATATCCCAAGATGTATCTAGTTCTGTCAGGTCACACCCAGGCCTTATTCCTGTGTTTTAGCGAGAGAGGTGTATGAAAACAAAACAAACAGGAAGGGGCAGGACTGGCAACACCGTCACATGTTCCAGGGGATTTAACTCAAAAAATAATTCATAAAATCGGTGAAAGGAATAACGTCAACAAAGAAAAATTAAAACATAACGTAGTAGGACGAGTGATAGATGGATATCGGTTTCAAATGGATTATCTTAACTTATTCGTAAGCGTGTCTGTTCCATTGCGTGAACCAAACAGCGATTAAAATTATTTAAATCGTGCGTTCGTGAAATTATCGTACCAAGCACGCTCTTACTTTCTAATTATCGCAGTATTTGTCAAATTTGCCTGTATTGACACTCACCGTCGCTGAACATAACCGACTTCGATCCTTCCGAGCGCTGTTTTGTACTACCTTCTCGTTTAAGAACACCGACGGGTACCATGACGGTGGGTGGTGGTGGCAACCCACCAGCTAACTGTTGCAAAGGCGGTATGGTAGAACAGTACTCCATCGGGTTGTTTGGATTAGGTGGCCTTCCCTTGAATTGTTCGTAATTAGCATAATTATTTTATCGCTTTGCTGCTTCATAATTATTACACGATAACTTTTTAAAACCCTTTTCAGGAATAATTTTACGTTGACCGAAGAGAATTAATTCGTACCTGAGGGGAATTAATTTCGCTGCTATTCGTGTAATTGGACGACCAATTGTTCATTCCGTGCCCATTATCAGCTAGGAGAATATATTATAAATTAGCTTATAACTCACTGGGAGATCAATTTTACTCTTTATCGAGATATATATTTTTGAAAATTTATTACCTTTCATAAGCAGTACATAACACGGAACGCACACTCTCGAATCTATGTTACCTTGGTACTGCAACTTGTATTTCATACTGCAACACTTCTTGCATAATACCTGTGGGAACGATTAGAACGAAAATAAGGAAATGCAATTTAATTATATTATTATATTATAATTAATAATATATAGAATTATATGATTAGTCGCATACCTTTCCGCAAGCACGACAATGATGCCGCCTTTTAAGGACGGTAAATTTGATATCGCATAGCATGCAACTAGCCGCATCGCTATCGGGGACCCAAAAAGGTGGTTGCCTACCGAGAACTTTGGTAGATTCCATTAAAGAATTCTCCAACGTGTCCGCCGATTCTCGAGACGCGTCACCGCTACCTTCGAGCTCCATTGCGTTTATCTCCGCAGTCGTAGAAACACTCGAAGATTCTGCGATCGATGCATTCACTTAATTACGGCGAAGTATTTATCGTGACTACGTAAGAAGGTTCGACTTATCGAAAGCGTAAGGAAAAAATTTCACTTGAGATTATTATACAAATAAATATATGAAATATTATGTACCAGGTACGCGACGTTCATCCATAGTAACCGTTAAACCAATGTCCAATGTTTGGGGTCGAATTGGCTTTTCACCTTCTTTGCCGATCTCGTTCTGTTTGCTTACATTCTCCTTGTCGATTTCTGTATTATTGGTAGGAGCATCAACGGTTCTATTCCCGCGCAATTTTCTGTGTTTATCCTCAATGTCATAAGCAAGATTACCAAGTACTCGTTCTTCGCACACTTGATTATTATTTTGCTCAGAAATTAATACCTTGTTTTCATTGACTTCCTTCGCACGCAACACCTCGGTTTTGGCGGATCGGGACAATTCCTGCGACACATCCGCTTCGTCGTTTCTCATTTTTAACGTACGACTTTCATCGAAAGGCAAACGACTCTCTACGACGGTCGTATCTTTACTACTTATGGCTACCTCGTATCGTAATTTATCCACCGCATCTTTTATCTCTTCGTTTGCTGCCTGCTCTTTTTTTTCTTCTATTTTTACTTTCTCATCGTTCGACATTACCCACTGTCGATCCTTTAAAATATCATTGGACGCTTCGTCGTTTATTGCCTCTTCGTCGTCGAGTTTAGGTTTCACGTTTAGGTATTCTTCTCTTTTCTCTTCGGAATCCTTCTCGCGCGTACTCGCCGTACTTTCCCGTCGAGTCTTATCATCCATCGTGATATTCTCCTTTCCCTTCTCGCTATGCAATTGCAATTTGCTACCTGCGTCTTCCGAGGAGTTATTCACGACCTCGCCGTGCGATTCGGTCAAAACATATCGATTTGAAATATTGCTTCCTTTCGATTCCTCCTCCGCCTCTAATTTGTTCAAATACGTGTTCAGTTCTTCCTCCGATAGGTCGTCGATGTCGTTGAATCCAATCGGTTTGCGCCTGGAAGTCCAAGTATCGCTGGTGGATAAACTCGATACCTGTTGCGAAGCGTTTCTCGATGCATTCTCATCCTGAACTTCCAATTGTATATTTTCAGGCGCACGAAATTCATCTATCACGTTTGCCTTTGCACTGGACTCTGTGGTCAGCTTCAATACGGTGTCGTTCGTGTCAACATTGGTACATTCGTGCTGGAGATCTGCGACTTCCGATCCAACGACGTTCGTTCGCTCGACACCATCTGAATTAATGTCCAAGTTACTTATCTTTAGATATAATTTTTCAGCCTGCGAACCATCGACGTTAACGCTGTCGCTCTCAACGGCGCATTTCGACTCCTGAGTACTAGTCGAAGGTATTACGTCGTACTTATTACGATGTTCCTTGCCTTCGAACGAAGCGCCTTGATGCTCCGGAAGAATAATACTTTGCTCCGTAAAAATTGTACCGTGCGTTACCTCGGACTTCACGGCCTCGTCGTCGTCGTCGTCGTCGTCGTCGTCGTCGTCGTTGGCAATCGGTGCGATGTTCGAGGATAATTGATAATCCACTATAGTTACTTCGCTAGTGGATATACGGCATTCGTCGTCTTGCGCGTTGGACTGTTCGCTCGGTCCGCTCTCTTCCTTATCCAACATATTTTCGGCGTAGTCTAAACTAATGGTCGGAGCATTTATGTATTCGTTCAAACTGTTGAATACATTACTGACGCTAGGCTTGATGTTCGGCTGATTCAACTTCTTGTCGTATCTATTCTGAATGTGTTGACTATTACTTTCGTTGTGCTGCTTCGCTAACACAGTTTGAGATATGTCGTTGGACGTAGAAACTGGAATCTGTTCGCGAGCCGGCGCTTGAAGATACACGCACTGCATCTGACTAACCCCGGCGTCGCTGGCATAGTTCTCCGGGTAAAAATAATTTACAGGGTCAGCGCGCTTCGATGCCAAATTGCCCTCGCAATAGCCGACACTGTCGTGCGCCTCGTGCTTTTCCGACAGACTCCTACCTTCGTATTTCACAGTTTTGTTGTACTCGTGTTTCTCGAACGGCGATATCTCGAACCCTTGGCTCGGTCTTCCACCTTCTATCGTCTGCAGCTTAGAAGACACGGAATCATTGATATGCGTATCGGTGAGCAACGTCGAGTTACTTGCAGGAGAATTTATCGATGCTATTTGCTCCGCGCAATCTGAAATCATTGAATGTTAATTAATAGTTATTTTATATATTATTTAAAAATAAATATTATTAATTAATAAAGCCTGATTAACACCTCGGGGCACGGAATTTCTGGTGCGACCAAAAACGCTAAAGGGAATTCAGTCGACGAATTTTAGTCCTTACCTTCGTTGAATTCAAAATCGTCGAGTACTTTGTCCAAATCCACCGCAAACTTTTCCATCGTGTAATTCTGGAGTATTACGCGTGAAGTGCCATACAGAAAATCCGTCTGTCCAAAATTCGATGGTACCACGTACGATCGGATGTCATTAGGTACATCTAGAGACACGGTATTCCCTGTTAAGGCAGTAAGAACATACAGACGTTTAATGAAAGATGACGAAAACGTTCTGCGACGGTAGTATTAGGTCTTCAAGGATTAAATTTGTAGAACATTCGTAAAAAAAATTATGTTTAACTACATCCTTGATGACCTAATAACTTAATGTCATTTGTAAATAAAATGCATGGTATCGTGCATGTTATTCGGAAATACTATCGAGCCTTCTCGATAACAAAGGAACGAATTGCTCGGTATTCCCTGTTAAGCCGGCAAAAACATACAGACATTTAATTAACGATATTGAAAACGTTCTGTCACGATGTCGACAGTGGTATTGGGTCGTCAAGGATGAAATTTGTAATCAGGCATAATTTTTCTACGAATTTCCTACAAATTTCACCCTCGACGACCTAACGATCCAGTGTCAAAGTCTAAAACCACCGACGACGAGACATTCGTAAACGGTTTTGTAAGTTTTATTCGGAAATACCACCGAGTTCTCTCTAACAACAAAGGAACGAATTGTTCGGTATTCCCTGTTAAGGCAGGAAAAATACGCGGACGTCCGATAAACGACCACGAAAACGTTCTACGACGATGTCGGTGATGGTAGCCCACTGTTAAACCCTAAAACCACCAACGACGAGACATTCGTAAACGGTTCTGTGCATTTTATTCGGAAATACCACCGAGTCTTCTCTAACGACGAAGGAAGGCGAACTGTTCGTTCGTCGGGGCGATGATGCATCGTCTTTGGAAATCGATCGATCTCAAACGAACCTCGAATTAACAATCACACAACGTGCGATATCCTCGTCGTGGAGGTGGACCACAGAACTCGCAGGGTCACTCCGCGCTCCCGTGAAATTTTCCCACGTGGGAAAAGCGACGACGATAGGAGCGACCGCGTTCCATTTCCTTGGGAAACTGTCATCTTACAAGAAAGTTGGGTTGGGCCTTAAAATACATCTAAGCGCGACGTTACATCGATTAATGGAGAAATCGATACCTTCGTCGGCCCTTCCGGTCCTCCTCGAGCTCCGTCTAGAATCTTTCGCGTTCGCGGTCGAGTTCCTAAATTTACGATAATATTCTCGGCCCTACCGGACACGTACTACCGTCGATACGAGGGAGAGCCTCGAAGGCGGGGGATTGTTATTATTTTACATAAATGTACCGCGACCTTGCCGCCATTTGCATTTTTTTCTACGCTTACCCGCAATCATTGGAGTCGAGGAACCGCTCGTCTTCGAATTTGTTCGACATCCACTTGTTATCTTCTATATTTACAGAAAAAAAATCACATACGTAGAGTAGGTTTATCGTCGCCGTCGTCGCCGTCATTGTTGTTGTTGTTATTATTATTATTATTAAATTAAATTTTAATCGATCGATAGCAATTGGAAAGATTATCGCGAGATCGACCGGTCGAGAAAGAGAAACAATCGAGTAATGGCGAGTCATATTTTATATGGGTGACAAGGTGCTCTTAAATATCGCTCGATTAAATTTTTTAAAACGAAAACAGCGTCCATTTCGCGTTGTTAAAGATCATTCAAGTTTGATTTCTGTCGTAATTGTAAAATTGTGATGAGAGGAAAGATAGTCGAAAGAGATTTTTGGAAGTATTAAAATCGAAGATTAATGCATCCTGCAAATCGTAGTTTAAATTATTTGCTGCCTGGTAAACGACGATTGCAGGTACTGCGTATCTTGCTCGAATAAAAATTAGCTCTTAACGATCGCGAACGTTGAAAACGCGTGCGATAAAATCGCCTTTCGAACGATTATGTTGGCGGACCTATTGTACACGTGATGCTAATTGCGTGTAATGTCCTCGACTTCCCAAAATGGCGACGAAAAGTAGGGCAGTTCGTGTCCTAAGATTGTCCAAATTCTCGCGAATAAATCGATTGGATCCAACGAGGGCTTTTGAATAACATCAGTCGAAGGATTTATTTTATCTAGTTTTTATTAATTAATTTTACTCGCTATATTCAATGTCTCAGTTTTCAAGATCTTTCCAAGACAGTTTGCTCTAAATTTCTGGTTTACAGAACCGTGGAATCAGTAAGCAGAATAGTACAAATACTAAACGCAACGTCAAACGGCGCTGGCGTCGTCCTGTTTTTTACGCGTCACTGCTCTGTCGTTAGTCTATAGCCATTTTATTTTTTGTTCGTCTTTCTTTCTCTTCGTCAACACGATTTATCTCTATTTTCTTAGTCCTTTTCTCGTTCCCTTGGCTTCTCTTTCACGTATTTGGAGTTGTTTCAGGTCTGGATAGATGATAAGAAAAACAGGATCTCTAACGAGAGGCGATCAATGAATTTTTAATTACAAAATAGCAAAATGGATTTGGCGACATCACGGTCGAGTTTAGACCTGTTCTTGTACAGAAAAGAATACGAAAGATATACACCATTACCTGGATAGTAGAAATTCAGCGAATTTCCTCTCTACTGGCGCGGATCTTAATTAGAAACATTGAAGTTAGGACATTTTATAAAGACAATCACGCCCGCTCGAACTATTTCTTAGCTCTTTGGTCTCTATTAAACTTTTACACTGTAAAGTACGAATCTTACTAACAACCGTCAACAACCAAATTTATTTTGTTTAACTTTTTCTAGCGAGGAGAACGGAGATGTAACCCGCTGACGTCTTCACTAGCTGAAACAAAATATCCTTATTATTAACTAATTCAGTCAATCAGTTTGTAATTAATTAGCTTGAAAAAATTACAATCGATCCGAGATCTCTTATAAATCTCTAAAGAATGCAGTATTGTTTGATATCAACGACAATAACAATAATATCGAAGCAAGTAGAAGTACGGATGAGGCAATAAATTAAAATAAAATTAGAACAAGAACTTTCAAACTTGTGCCATTAAAAATCGCTAGCATTTTTTAAATGTTCGCGACATCTTTAATCTCGCCTAATATTTCTTCTTCTTCTCAAGTATAATTCGATATTTCGAACGATTCTTAAATTAAAATTGCCTTACTTTGCAAAACATGGACATCGTCATGGGAAACATTTTTCCCGCGGTGAAGTAAAGCGGAGTTTTCGCACGGATCAATATCGTTATCAGATTCCTAGCTTCGCAGGCATTTAAAGCGTACCACTTGCAGTCGTACGCCGCGGCGTATATCGCTTCGCACTTAAAAAAAACATCAAGCTGTAAAATAACATTTGATATATCTCTCTCAGAGAGCAAGTTACGATTCGATAAGCGTGTAAGCGTACGAGCAAGAATAACCGACAGCTAAACGACGCAACTCTCCGACCCGTAATAATAATTAATAATTAATAATTCATAATTAATAATCAATAATTAATTACCTTCGTTACGAGAGCCTCTCCAACGGCACAGTAGACGAGCATGTGAATAAATATGTTCGACAGAATGCTCAGAAGCAAACTTAATCTCGTAATGGACAAACTGCCTCCTTCTTTGAGCGTCTGTCGAATCGACCACGAGGGAAATACGTAAGATAAAGTAACGATTTGCGTCGTTGAGAAACTTTCGATCCTGCATACGGAACGCGAGCTTACTTTCAACGAGCAAAACGTATTCTTCGAACAATAACCCCGCAAGCGTGCCCCATACTGTACTGGATTGATCACGACCGTATTAATAAAGAATGTCAAAAAAGATGGCCGATTAAAAAAACTCGGAAGATATCTTTATCCAGGAATAAGAACGAACGAAGATGGCTTCTTGAACTTACGCTAATTATCAGGAATCCTTGAAGACAAAATACAACAGCGAAGTACGACAATAGTCCCAGGAGCATTAAATGGAACGTACTCTCGATTACTTGAACGAACCTAGCACAACGAGTTCGGATAAATGTAACGATAAACGATACGTAAAGTAATTCCAAACGCGATTCTTAGGGTCTTGATAGAATCGTTATCGTTATCGTCCGTTAAGGGAAGTCAACGAAGTCGACGATTAGCGGCTCAAAATCGAGAAACGTTACGATATCTCGCCGAAACGTCCAAAGATCCTGGATTCTTGGCGCGAGGCTATTGCGAACCTGATAAGGCGGACGTGTTCCTTCACGCAGAAGGACAACTCAAGGTCGAAGTGTTGGCCGTTACGGAGATCGGTCAAGCGCCGTTCCAAGTTCTCGAACTGGGCGATGGCGTGAAAGACGAGAAGACCGAAGAAATTGTCAATACCCGTGGAGGCGAAGGCGCCCAGGATCAGACACACGGCCTGGCCCAAGAAGAGAACCTCAAACACCGGGCTCCGGTCGACGTCGTAAACGTAATAAGTTTGCATCGGCAGGATCCGGCCGGGATCGGTGAGGTTCGTCGTGTACCTGATGGTCAATCCGACGCAAGGAAAGACGACCAGGACGGCGACCGTCGTGGCCATCATGAGGAAACCGCACGTTATGATGGTCCGGGCGACGCCGGCCTTCCCCATCATGTTCTCGCGTTCCTCCTTGGTCTTTGGTTTCATCCAGTCGTCCTCGACTGTCCTGACGACTGACGCTATAACTTCGAACATTCGTAAAAGGCCATCCATCGATCAGCGCATCCCAAAGCCACGCCAAAAATTTAACTAAACGCAACTAAAATTTAAATTAAACGTATCGTAGTATTCTCGACGAATCGCGCTCCGAACGCGTCGCTATTTACGAGGGGCTGTAATGTTAACGCGTTCCGTGCCGCGTGTACCACCGGTGGTACACGTTAAACTTTATATTCGTACCGAATACTGATATAAATAAGTATACTAAAATACTAATATAAAGTACTATAAATACTAAATATAAAATAGAATAAACATATATTCGTGCTAACCAACTTTGAATTTGAAATTTGAAAACGTGTTCCAAAACGTCAACGTGTTAATAAAGCTCCTTAACTTAAATTTCATTTTACTTTCTATTTCGTACAGCATACAAATATGCAAAGACTAAATTCAAGAATTAATTCGGATCGCAAAGGATCGAATAATTATCGACGTTCTTTCGACGTACCCGAAGTCTTCCGCCGCCATTTTGGATTTTTTTTTCGTTCGACGTACGTCTTTACCTTTCTCGTTGCGCCAAAAGATAGCAGCTTTTACTAACATAGTCACCAAGGGCAGAGTGACCTCAAGATTGTCCAGGACGAGCATCATGTCGTTCCGCACCCTCACCAAGGACATCAACGTCGGGACGACTTCGACGGTGATCAACACGACGTAAACGCCGAGTAGACGGAGACTCGCCATGGATCTCTTCCCTGATGATGCATGGTGGTCGGGCCAGAGGCCGACCACGCTCAAACTGAAACGATTTAGCCCGATCGCCCATTCCAAATCTACTCTCGGAGATGTTCGCGAGAAAGAGTAACAGTTGGATCGATAAAAGACACGCCAGATCCGAGGAAGAGCGATGTCGTATTAGGAAAGATTAGAAAAAGAGAAGGAATATTATTTATTATATTATATTATATTAAATATAAATATAAATATATTTATATTTAATATAATAAATGTTCGGAAAGTAATTTCGTTCTTTTTTATGAAGAAACTGTTGGGAAAAAACGAAATTTTCCGAACTTAATATTTTTCGTGGCACGAGCAACTAGAACAACTAGATCGTCGCTAGAAACAAACCGAGACGATCTCCTCTAAAAACGAAATTCTCTCGTTTCCCCGAAATTTGAGAAGCACGATGACGATCAGCGTTACCAGCCAAAAGTTGTATCAATTATCGGAGCTAAAACGTAATAAAATCGTAACGTCCGTCTCGTTCCTTTAGCGTGTTGTACGAACACGAAGACAATTTTTCCGCCTTGTATGAACCCGTGTTACAGGGGGGGTCTACGGTATATCGTCGCGGCCAGGTTTTAAACGGACGAAGGTCGACGAACGATCGACACCTTGGTAGCTCTGTTTCCTCGCGTCATCCATCTCCTAGGGAAAGGCACTGCGCCTGGTTTCGCGAGGCTTATCCTGAAAAAGCAGAGGTCGGCTATCACGCATGTCCACCATAAAGGAGAGGCACAGCGACCGATCGCTTTAAATATTGCAAACGCAATTACCTGATGTAACGAGACTTCTTTCGTAGTTACGGTGAAAGCAGACGCTAGTTAGCAGTAAAAATTCTACAAGCTGGAACTCTCCGGGAAACTAAGAGAAACTATCTGGAAGGGTTCCCACGTTACTTCGCTGTTTACGAAGTTTTTTTCACGTACTCCTCTCGCGAGCACGATTATCGACGAGAGCGCGGTATTACGCGCGACTTGGCTGCTTTGGATATTTCTCGAGCGAAAGAAAAAGAAGAGAGGAAAAAAAAAGATCGAAATACGTGGACGTTAGAAAAATTCGAGCGGAAGAATGAAAATCGTTAATAATCGTTTATTTTTTGTACTAACTTTTGTATACGTCGTAAACGATGGATCATGCAAGCATGTGTATGTATCTATACAAAATAAACGATAAACAATTACGAAACATTCCTTCGGGATATATACACACATATATACAATGTCATATACAATGTGATTATTTTATCTCTCTCGAGTCGAACGCATTAATTCCCTTTCGCGTAAAAGTATCGACGGATTAATCAATTCGTTAATTAATTAATTAATTCTTAATTGAAACTTATTTCTTGCTTTATTCGATAAAAACTTACTTCGACTATTTATCATTAATTAACGCGATAATGATAGAAGTCCATTACCAGGTGGCTGATATTTATTCCGGCGCATAACGTAGTGATATACGTTAATAGCATAAACGGTAGAGCGAATAGGATTATGTGCGTCTTATGAAGTATTTCGATATCTGAAAATGAAGAAGGTATCAACCTTTCACGCTCGAGACTAACGAATAGAGTAACTTACTCGCATAGCCCAGAAAAGTGATGTAAATGTAGTACGTAACGGCAATCAACCAGAACGTATTCCCGACGAATCGCCCTCCGAACGCGTCGCTATTTATGAGGGCTGTAATAATAAAATTCGCTACTTTAATTTATCTCGAAGCAGGACGAACTCGATGGATATTAGAATTTTTATTAACCCTTTGCGGTCCAACGTCGAGTTCGACTCGACGTTACCTTTCTTTACGGCGAACGAAAATTATTAACGAAGCTCCTTAACTCAAATTTCATTTTACTCTCTATTTTATATAGGTCGACGATAAATTGATACGACTCAAAAATTAATTTGGACCGGACTACCGGGAACGAGGAAAATTAATTTGGACAACGAAGGGTTAAACAATCGTCGTCGTTGTTCCAACGGCTGCTCAGGAGAGGGCTTACCGTCGTATAAAAAAAGCTGTATGACGTGCAATATAATCATAGGAGGAAAGAATGCGTTGAGATGGATGTCGAATGCGTATCCCCACTCGACGTCTTGCGTCCTGTCGATCCTCAAGTATCGATTGCTAACAAACCTGTACGTAATTAAACATGGTTTAATTCTACGCGAATAAAAATTCATATCGACGATGCACGGAAGGAAAGATCTCACCAGAATATAGTCGCGACTATCAGACCCACGCCGATATAGTCGACGAATATCATGTACGATAAAAGTTTGAGGAATTGAAGGAAGTGTAATCCCAAGACTACGCTGAAACCGACCGCCGAGACGCACAGCCAACAGGTCATCAGTACCAAGAAGGCGGGATCGTCTCTGGCGAATTGCAGCTTGGTTTCTGAAAGCAACGGAATCGAGTCGGATAATTACGACGTCGACGATTAGCCGCGTCTTCCCTTCGCGTCGAACTACTCACGCTTTCTACTCTGGAAATTTCTATAGACTTTCTGCGGCGCCGTAAATAGAAAAATCATTTGCCACATGGCGAATTCGAAATCCATTTGGTCGAACTTCAACAACTTCCTCAAATACTTGTAACATTTTGTCGCCGCTCCGATGCAGTTTTGTCTAAGAGAGAAAAAAGCGTTGGATACGTCGTCCGTGTCCTTATCGACGTTCGCTGATAAAATTGATGTTCGGTGACAAAATACCTGTACGTGATCGGCATCGGTAATGAATTGCCCGAATCTATCAAGGTGGGAGAACTGCAACGGCTTATAGGCGGTGATGTCGAGTATTTCATCGTGGCGGTTAGGTCCACACGCGTAGGTGTCTCGTTCAAGGCTCGGCCCGTGGCTGCATCACAAGCGAGATACGCTTCACGACGACTGGATAACGAAAGAATAACGAATTAAGAACGGCCGACTCGGGGAAGTACCTTTTTTTCGGAGCGGAGCTCTCACCGGGCCGCGCATAACCTCACCGATTCGATCCGACTCGTCTCAATCGCAAATCGAATCGTACTTATTTTCCGAAATCGTATTTTATTCGATTTAAGTTAAAATTACACGACCAAGCACCATGGAATCCTGTAAAAGCGTAATCGCGATTAGAAGAAAAAAACGGATAATTTGGATTACCCATGGAGGGTTGAACGTACGTAAATAAACGAGGTATCTTAAACGAGGCATACGATTCCAGGAAGGAGCCCTTATCGACGTTCGATTATCGTTGCGTTTCACTTCATTTCATAAAATTTATGGAAAAATGACAGCTCGAAAATCGCGTCGTGCGTAGACTCGCGTGCGATCGCCCACGTTCGATAGATAGCATTGGCGTGCGTGTGTACGCGCTTGTCGTTCGAACGTCGCGTGTCAATGCGTGTCAAAACAATTATTTGAATTTAGATATTAATTTTCTTTTTCTTCACGAATTGTTCGACTTGACGTTTCGTACTAAACGACTCCTTAAATTGGTATTACTTACCCTTGGTATTAGTATTGGTATTAATCGGTTCGGTACGTGACGTGTCACACCGAATCTCTACGCGTACGCTCATCGTGAAAGATATAAAATTCATGTTTTTACAGATAATAAATAATAAAAATATAATATAACAATACAAAATGATAAAAATAATGAAAAGTAAGTTAAAAAAAAATAAATAAAAAATAAAGACAAACGCCAAAAGTCATTGCTTGATTTTAATTCCTCGCACTGCGAGGAGTTTTTAAAACTAAATTCCACGCTTAACCGGTCAATAGTACCAGTAGTAATTAATATTGGCATTGCTCACTCCTTGAAAAATATATTAAACTTTTCGTCGAGTTAAAACCTTGAAACGATTCGTCGCGCATAGGCGACATTTTTCTGCTTTTCGAACGGATGCGTTAAATTATCGATGTTCGCCGCACCTCGAGTAATCGATATCGTCGCATCGCGATTGATCGATGTTGGTCGCATCGCGATTAATCGATATATCTAAGTCGGTGAGAATAAATAGTCCGTATCGAGAGGACGGTGGAAGGAGCGAAAACAAAAATATAAGGTTAAGGAGACAGGTTAAGGGTCGTCGTAATATTAATTAAATTGATTCAATAAGGAAGTCTAATAAAAAATGGAAAACAGCGGTGAAAGCGGGGATGACGGAGGGCCATTGGGTCCAACGACGTTCCTCGGTGGAACCGCGGTCTCGGCTTCGTACATCGGCGTGCAATCGGATGACCTAGAAGGTAGGTTAGGAATGGGATGTTTTAATTCATGTTTTTAAATAACAAATCCTACGTGGATCGTCGTTAAACGAATCTTGAGTTTTCTTTGTTGGCGCGTCGTTGATTTCTAGTCTTCGTAATTTTTTCCTTTTTTTTCTTTTCTTTTTCTTGTCAAGATCAACGAAGACGAATCGCTTTCGACGGTTTGTTTATCAGCACGAATTCGTAAGTCTTTTAGATTTATCCAAGCTCGATGTTGACTGCGCCAGAAAAATGTACGCCAGCCCTGGAGAGAGGAACGAAACCCATCGAGCCTGCGACACTCGATTCGACCAAGAGAAACGCTACGTTTACAACGATATCGATGTGGATTCTCTTACATTTTTTGGACACATCTGCGTTTAAGCTCTCCCTAGTCTGACACTAAACGTTTCTCCATGCAAGATCAGGAAGAGTTTTTATTCGATCGAAGCACGATTCACTTTTCGATCGTTATTCTACCTAAATAGCGCAGAAGATCGCCAAGGAATCTCAACTTAGCCAAGTTTCGACTTTTCCATTCACGGATCTATGGTCACGGTGATCCTCTACAAATTGTATCGATGTGGATTCTCTTACAATTTTCGAGCACCCCTGCGTTCGATCCTTCGACTATGGAGCGCTCGGAATTGAATCATACGGTACTCCAGTCGTGGCAGCCGCGACAGCGGGCGGTTCGTTCTTAATCAAAAGAGATCACCCAAATTAGTTTACTTTGGCTACTTTATCAAGCTTGTTAACATATAAAAAGAAGTTAATACTAGGTGTTGTAAACTACGAATTTGACAAACCCAGCGATCTATAGGCACTGTTCACAGTCAAAGGGTTAAACTTTCCCTAGCCCGACGTAGAAACGTTTCTCCGTCCAAGACCAAGAAGAACCTCCATCCGGTCGAATGACGAGTCGGTCACGATCCTATCCGAATAACACCACGATAAAATTTCCTTCGACGAGGAATCTCAACTTAGCCCACTTTCAACGAGACCACTAAAGTCGACTTTTCCATTGATTCAGACGATCCGGAGAACACGGACGACTCCAATCACGGCGGGGGTGATCCTCTACAGAGCGGCGGTCCCGGTAGCGGTAGCGGCCCTCTTCGCGAGCAGGATCGTTTCCTTCCGATCGCCAACGTGGCGAAGATAATGAAACGAGCGATACCGGAAGCGGGGAAGATAGCGAAGGACGCGCGGGAGTGCGTCCAGGAGTGCGTCTCGGAGTTTATATCGTTCATCACGTCGGAGGCTAGCGACCGATGTCACATGGAGAAGCGTAAGACGATAAACGGCGAGGACATACTCTTCGCCATGACCACCCTTGGCTTCGACAACTACGTCGAGCCGTTGAAGGTCTACCTGCAGAAGTACAGGGAGGCCACCAAGGGGGACAATCCGGCCGGTAGCGGCGCGGCTACCGGGAACGGAAAGGTCGAGACCCAGAACGCCATTTACGAGGACCAGCTGTTCGCCATTGCCGCGACCGCGTCCAACGCCACTACCTCCGACACGCCTGTAATCTACAGCTACTCGTCCACGGACCAAATGCAATTCCAACTCACCTGATCTAAAGAAATTAAAGTGATACTGATTTAACGTTTTATCGCCTTTCTCGTAACGTATAAGAGACTCTATGTAAAAAGATGATGAGCGACGGGGCGTCGCGCGACGGACTCCGTTGATCGGTCGCTCTCCTTTTGCGCGATCGCTCTAATCGTAACTTTGTAATATAAGAGTCGCCTAGGATAAACGTGTAACGTTCCAACGTTCGAGTGGTTTCTTTATATAAAGAGAATTGGGAGAGCTCGTGGGGAGGACGTTCAATAAATCGAGAGGAGATTTATCAACAAATGATTCTTTACTTTGTCAAACACTGAAAGGGTAGAAAAACGTGGCCGATCCTTTCTCATCCTCGTTGTAAGCACTAAACTCCATGAAATAATAACGACGCTTTTTACGATTGCGACTGATTGCGTTAAGCCAAATCAAGCGAAGACACGCTACTCTGGACAGAATCGGCAGTAGATCGGCGTCTGTATTCCGTGTACTCGGTAGAAAACGTTTGAAAGCAATGTTTTCACTCGGGTAATTGGGCAGGAGAGAGTAACAGTTCGTGTCCCTTTGTCGCTGATAACACTTGACGAGACGAGTGTGTGCCCGGCTGTTGCTGTTGTTGTTGTTGGTGCTGTTGCTGCTGCTGTTGGGGCACCGGCGACAGAAGCGATGCCGTCTGCAACGGGCCGGCGGACGAACGCGCTTCTTCCGCCTTCTTCTTCGACTTCTTCTTCTTTTCCTTCTTGTTATTGGATTTTTTCTTACAAAGGCACCAACGGCACTCGCCGCAGCGACACAGGCAAAGACAGAGCAACACACGGAACAGGCAGCAAAGTAAACCGGCGCACAACAGCGACGGACCGATCAGCCGCAGCTCAGGGCTGAGGAATCCCTTTTCACCGGTCCCGACGAACGATATCACCAATCCCAGCGCGGTGGCGCCCAGTCCAGCGTACAGCACCGTGTTCACCGCCGCGTTCACCTCGGCACGACGACGATTCACGCTACTACTGACGTCCTCGTCGTCGTCCTCGCCGCTGCTACCATAGCAATAGCTGGCGTCTCGTATCTGTAAGAGGCAACGGAGAGAGACCGATAGAGCTAGCTTCGACAGAGTCCATCCGTTGGAGTCACCTAATCTCTAGGCTAACGG
>JAITYT010000360.1:1633173-1646713 GCA_025433975.1 Liostenogaster flavolineata
AGGTAATCATCGACTCGACTTTTTACGATATCCAAGCGATAAACGAGCCGAGCTACGAATTTACATAGCAACTAGACGGCAAAAACGGCCAAGTTAAAACGTAAATATCGTTTCAGTTGGGCGTTTCTTGGTCCGTCGCAGACGAAACGTAGAAAGACGAAGGCTGGCGCTCCGGATGCTACGAGGATAATAAACACGAAGCGGAAGACGATGGATAATCGTTAGGAAACGTCTTTCGTCGACGCGAGGAAAGGACTAGAAAAAAAGAAAGCGTCTCGAGAGGATCGATCGTACCTTGGAATTGTGCGCGATCTGTCGAATGTAATAGAGGTCTAAGTCCTGAAGAAGATCGATTCTAGGCTTGGCTCTTCTGGCGGCGCGGTCGTCGTTGTCCCTTGTAACGAGGCTCGTAGCCGACGCCGAGGACGACGCCGAAGACGCCAAAGACGACGACTTGCCGGGGTCACGCAGACCGAGTGACGCCAGGGGCGGGAAGCACGAGTCCATTCTTCGATTTTCTTTCTTCTCTTCTTGCCTTTTTTCCGTCTCAGCCTGGAGTTCGCAGCGAAGACGACGTCGCAATGTTCAAAACCGCGTCGGAAGACGATCGTTCGCGAACTAAAGAAACGAGGAAGGAAGTAGTCGGAAGGAGCAAGTTAAAATTTAGGAAAAGGGAAAATCGCTATTTCCACCTGATCTTATCGTCGGGTAAGGAAAATCGTCCCTTTTGGAAGGACCAAAGAAAATGAGCAGGGGCAACGGCTCGATGGTTAAACGGATGCTCCGCTTTTTTTACGTAACGGATTTTGCCGTTAAACTGCGGAAAAACTTTGATCGAACGAGGGGAGAGAACGGGAGAGAACGGGAGAGGACGGAAGCGAAGGCAAACGGAAGGAATTAAAAGGACGACATAGCGAGAACGCTTTAAATCGAGCGACACTTGATCCGAAGGAGTGGAGCCTCGAATCGATCATCCTCGCGGATCGCGAGGGGAGACGCGAGAACCGAAACTTTTCAACTTTTAATTTTCGCGGCGGACGGGCGTCGCGCGATCGATCGAATCGAATTCGCGCGCGCGCGCGCGCGTGTGCGAATCGCCGATTGATCACGGAAGTCCTTAAAGGCTCTTCTTCCTCTTCCGCTTGCCCCACCTTCGATCCTTCCTCCTCGTCCTCGTCCTTCGTTCGAGGAAACACGCCGGTAAACTTCCCGTCTTCGAACCGTCGAAACGCCCCACGATCATCGAACGAACCGATGAACGTCCTCCTCTGCTCTCACCCCCTCCCCCTCCCTCCTTCTACTTCTTCATCGTCATCGTTAAAACGTCACTGGTCAAAGAACTCGTGCGAAACGCGCTCGACGTGCTCAAGAAAAATCCAATTTGGAAAAAAGTCGCGCGACGCGTCGACGTCTCGACGCGAACGATGCGTCGGCAGTCGGGCGAGCGCGTGCGACGCGTCCTCGCGCTCTCTGACTCTTATCCCCACTCCTGCGCCGATCGATCGCCATTGGTAGGGAGTCGAAGGGCCGCGTGACCGTCCCTCTCTCCCCCCGCTCGATCGACCGTGTCGCTCTTCCTCACGCGCGCTCTCTTCTCTCTCTCTCTCTCTCTCTTCTTCGCGGGCTCCCACGCGCTCGTCGTCTCTCTCTTCCTCGCTGGCTCCCACGCGTTTGTCGTCTCTCTCTTCCTCGCGGTCTCTTACGCGCTTGTCATCGCTCTTTCTCTCTCTCTCTTCCTCACGGTCTTCCTCGAAATCGTCGTCTCGCTTTCCTCACGGTCTTGGCGAGCTCGTCGTTTTGCTTTCCTCACAACTTTCTTCACGCTTGTCGTCTCTCTCCCTCATCCTCGGGGTCTCTTATACGCTTGCCGTCACTCTCTCTCTCTCTCTCTTTTCTTCACAGTCTTCCTTAAGCTCGTCATCTCGCTTTCCTCACGAGTTTGTCATTGCTCTCTCTTCCTCACAATCTCCCTCAAGTTCGTCGTCTCGCTTTCCTCACGGTCTTTCTCGAGCTTGTCATTTCTCTCTTTCTCTCTCTCTCTTCCTCACGGTCTTCCTCGAACTCGTTGTCTCGCTTTCCTCGCGATCCCTTTCGAGCTTCTTACCTCTCTCCCTTCCTCACGGTCTCCGCGAGCTCGTCGTTTCGCTTTTCTCACGACTTTTTTCGCGCTTGTCGCCTCTCTCTCTTCCTCGAGGTCTCTTACGAGTTTGTCATTGCTCTCTCTTCCTCACAGTCTCCCTCAAGTTCGTCGTCTCGCTTTCCTCACGGTCTCTCTCGAGCTTGTCATTTCTCTCTCTCTTTCTCTCTCTCTCTCTCGCGATCTCCCTCACGCCGGACGAGCGCGAGATGGCCGTAGAGACGCGTTCGCGACGAAACCACTATGAATGGCGTCTTTTCCTCTCCCTCGCGCCCCTCCCTCATCGCCTGGCCAGCTGTTCCTCGCGCCGCGCGTCCTCACCAACACCGACAAAGCCAGCGTAAGCACTACGTTCGGGGTAAAGTTGTACCACGATGGCGAGTCGAGAAATACGACGCAGCCCGAGGTCGAGGGACGAAGAATAAAGGAAGGGGTTGCTCGCGACGCTACGCGCCATTTTACGCGCCGAATTGTCGGTGTCGCGCGCCTTCCCTATCCCCTCCTCCTCCCTCGGGCAACCCCTCGCGACCATCAGCGTATAAATAAATACGCGTCGTTCCCCCTCGTACTACGGATTTCCTTTCTTCTGGCCAACCGAACGCGACGAGAACGATCTCTCGAAGCGATCGTCGAACGATCTGCACGCTCGCGTCGCGGGGAATTCTCACGATCGCGGTTTCCTTAACCCCTCAGGCACGTCCGACGTAGATACTACGTCGAGTGGACGTACGGACGAATTCTCGTCGATTAAGAGCGCCATTTAACCAACGTTATTAAAATAATATTATTGAAATACGTGATAGTTATTTACAGTAGCTATTTGTAAATAAATTATGGCATTTTTCCTTTTGAACGAGAGTTCGAAATCGATCGTTTAAACGAATATCTTCCTTGTAATATCGATACTACGCCGTGGGTATTACGCCTAAGGGGTTAACTCTTTGGGTCAAGAGATTTTAGAAAATAAAGTAGACCCACGATGCACAGAAATTTTACTTCTTTTTATATTAAACGTAATCGGTTTATTTTTATTGACAAAGGAATCGCATAATATAAAAACAAAAAAATAATAGTATTCGATTCAATTGTTTGTTACAGACTGGGACTCGAATAATCGTGTTATATGAGTTCACGAATGGTACTTGTTAATTCTTTGGACCACGGGATTTTAAAAAATAAAATAGACCCATGTTGCACAGAAAATTTACTTCTTCTTAAATCGAGCGCAATTGAAACGCATTAAAATCTCGTTGGGAAATGTGTATGGAAGCAAATGAAGCGTATTTTGATCAAGTAGACAGCTTTTGAAAAAAGATATGCAGTTTTATACGTTCGCTTAAAAATCCGACGTTTCATACGCACCAACCTAATAATAAGTAACTACGTGGAATCGTACGACTTTTTCCCCGCGCATTTTTCCGGAAGTTTATTGGCTATTGCTCGAACAACTGCCGCGAGTCGCTCGCGTTCGATGACAAGCCTCGCGTATTTACGCAAAACTCACGATTGTCGTCGCGGCGAAGTCGCAAACGCACGTAAACGCAACGATTTTTCAGTAATTTTCTAACGCATTCTCTTTACGAGACCTTCCATTGAAAAGATTACGGAGATATCGGCGAATTTCCGCGAAGTTTTCGATACCCTGAATACATATCAGGTTGTTTGAAAAATAATTTCATTTTTTTTCAACAGTTTTTCATAAAAACAACATAAAAACCAAAACACAACGTGTTTTCGTTTAAAAAAAAAAAGGAACGAAATTACTTTCCGAACAACCTAATATTTGCGAATCGATGATAAAATTCGAAGCTACGAGACTCCGTCGACCCTTGATAACTTCCTTCGCTCCGAATGACACGGCTGTTTTTCCACAATGTGTTTTTAAGCGGAATTCTCGCGCTTTACGATCGTCCAGAAATAATAACGGTAGAAGAGTCCCCCTGGCCGACGTTCGAACGAATTATTCGGAAAAATTCCTCCCTCGAGTTTCGCAGGCTTCCAGGTTTCGCAGGAGTGGCACCGATTGGTCCCAATTTCGTCGTACAGCTTGAAAAAAAAATTGAACGCTTTGGACGACGCCGCATCTCGATGTAAGCGCAAGGTCAAAAATGTTGTTCGCGTCGTAACGAGGAAAAAACGCGCATTTTGTATGGAAGCAATCGCGAACGGTTCGAACTAATTTCTTTCGATTGTTTCATGGAGAACCGAGTGGACTGTACGTAAACGAGATTAACGAAAATTACGGAAAACGCGTAAAAAATAGTCACGTGGGAAAGAAATTTTGCTCGTTGTTGATTCGCTTATTTTAATTGGATAAAATTCTCACGTAATCGCGACTATCCGATTCCGACGCTTACATTTCTTTAAAGTTAGCGCCAAAAATCGACATGGTTCCAAGAGATGGAGAAAAATGACAATTTTATCGAATGTAGAGAGAAATCCGAGCAAGAAGAAAATCATTTTTCAGCCGCGTGGAAGTTCGTCGATGACGCATCGAACGATCGACTTTAAATCACGTCATGAACTCGAACAAACAGGCAAATATTGGCTTCCAAAAAAGTGAACATCGTTCTGTTTTCCGAAGGAAACAAAATCGTACGTCGACGCAGATCCCAAGAGAATGATAAAAAAACATGATTTCATCGAATGTAGAGAAAAATTCGAATAACGAAAAAATCATTTTTCAGCCCCGTGGGAGTTCGCCAATGACGCAAGATCGAACGATCGACTCTGGATCTCCTGGAATACCTATCGAGAACTCGAGCGAACAGGCAAACATTGGCTTCCAAAAGAGAAAATGAAAATCGTTCGATTTTCTAAACTCTCGAAGGCTTCTTGCATTTTTAATTATCTTCGGGCTTCCTATCGGCTCGACGAGCGATACGATCGTAATTTACAACGTCGTTAGCAGCGCGTAGCACCGCCATTATCGTTATCACCATTTAAAAACGTCGCTCGTAGTAACCGATCTAAAAAAAGAAAAGAAAAGAAAAACCTTGGTCTGCGGTTGAAGTTTTCGAAAAACATTGTTCGTTCCTACGGAAGGTACTTCCTTTCTTTTTTTTTTATTTTTCAACGGTGGTCGGAACGAAGACCGGAACGAGATCTAGGATCGTCTATACGTCTCGGAGTTGCGGTGCAACGAGCGTTCGAACTTCCGTGGTGTAGTTGGTACAGGAAGCAGAAGTTATCTTACGTTTCCGCCGTAATCTCTTATTCGTTTTATCGGGTGGACTATTTCGAGCTGCGTGTCTTCCGCGAAACAAGCGTAATCACGCGCACGTTTTACGATTTACATTGAAATCCGCGAGAAAAAAAAAGGAATCCTCGCTGGCACGTGGTCTGACGTTGCTCGATTATCAAGAAACGCGTCCTTCGACCAAGCGTCACGCTGCTTAATTTACGATTCGCCGTTTCATTCGATCCTAAAAGCATCGAAACCAATTTCCTCGAACCCGCCTAATTTTTCATTCCTTTTCGGCGTTATTTCCTATTGATTCCGATGGATCTCGGTTAACTGTGATTATCGAAAGGGTTCCTGGTTTAATGGCTCAATTCCAGACCATAACGACCTGCCGTACCTGACCGTCGTAAAGTGACCAATCTCACACATATTTATCTAAGATTGGAATTTTAGAGAAATATCCGGTATTGCTAATTTAAAAGATAAGAAGAAATCTTGACCTGACAGAATTGTCCGCATCGATAAACAGTTACATCTCAAACAAGGCAATTGCTTATTGTAGATCCTTGAAACCCCCCTTTCCTCGATGAAAGGAACGTCCGCGAGATGTCATCAGCAATCCGCTGGAACAATTTATCGAATGCCCACAATTGAGCAAATTATAAAGCCTCGGGGATGAAAGAAAGGAAACTAAATATCATCGATTCAAATTTCCAGCGCGAAATTCGAAATTTCAAACCGGACTATCGATCTATCGAACGCCTTTATCCACTCTCGATTGATATCGAACGGTAATCGAGATTCAGCAGAACCTAACCTATCATCCTGCGCTTCGCTTTTTCGCGTAAAACCGAAAAGGAGATCGAGTCGCCCCCGAACGCGATATCCAATCGTCGCTCACGATAAAACGGGCGATCGAATAGCGACGAGTTTCGAGGGGGACGCCAAAATCGTTCGCGGACAAAAAATCTTCGAACATAACCTATATCACTTACCGAAGCGGTTCTGGCGTTCCTCACGGTCTCACGCCTCCGCAATTTTCTCTGATAATCGCTGAGACGGTGAAGATAAACGTTCTCCTTGTCGACGCCGTTAGTCGACGTTGTTTTCTGCACTATGCCAATGCTCTTCCTGCGCGGCGCCATTTTGTAACGCGCGTCACTCGCACGAGGGCCCAACAGACCCACTTGTCGGACTGGACGCTGTCAGCGCTTCGAAATGCTGCGATCGATGATCTTGACGATGATTCCGTCGATATCGTTTTATGGATCTCGAACCACTGACCTCTCGGAAAGGCCCAATCGAGCGATTCGATTCGACTTTCGTCAAGGCGACTACGTTGCAAGGAAACTCGTTAAAGAACCGACATTTTACATCACCGATTCAAACTCGTCTGTTCGTATGCGTGTACGAAGCAAAGCACGGGTCACCGACCTTGACGTATAAACGGACGAGGCAGAGATTTTTCGAAGAATATTTTTGCGACATCGTCTAAAATTAAAAATCTTTCAAATCCAAAAAAACGATTGATTATCGAGTTGGATGGCAACGTACATCCGCGATATTTTAATTAAAAAAGAGTTTAACAAATTTAAAATCGTCGCGCTTGTCGTTCGAGTCGACGCGTTGCGATCGAGATTATCGCAAATACTAAAATCTTGAAAGTAGAACGTACGCATCGCAAACGAGGACGCGAAAAAGCTTCGTCGCAAAAAAACACGTACGTGTATATAAGAGGGGATTTGAGAATCTCACAAATTTTATTTAATGTAAATAAGGTCAATATTTTGTGTACATTTTAATTTGATAATTACAAGATAGGCACACACGAAAAGTAAGTGTATTTTGCAAAACTGTGGAAAATCATAGGAAATTACACAGAGCGATTCAGAGTATCAAATAATAGCAGTAGTAATAGTAGTAGTAATAGTAATAGTAGTAGTAGTAGTAGTAGTAGTAATTGTAGCAGTGGTAATAATACAAATATTTCTAGGTATATCGGATAACCTCCTTCATTTCTTATCTTTATCCTTCTCTTTAGCTTTCTCTTTCTCTTTGTCTTTGTCCTTGTTTTGTTGCAGAGAGCCAACAGCTCGAAGAACGGCTTCCGATTGTGGATCTACACCCGGTAGATTCTCCAAAACCGATTGCAGAAAGGCCGCGTCGGACATCACTGCTGCGTAATCTTCCTCCACCTCCATTGCTTCCTCCTTCTGAGTTTCGAGATCCTCTGAAAGATGATCGCGCAACGATGATACCATCGACGTCAAGAAGAAAAAAAAAAAGAAAAAAAAGAAATACAACACGCGGACTCGATCAACTAGACGATCGAAATTCCGCGACTTACGTTGATCTTGCATCGACATCTGCATCGCGAAAGCAATCTGCTCCTCTTCCGTCATATTGGCAAAGTCAGGAACATTGACGCTGCTTGGCATCGCGGTATCGGCAGTGGAAACGGATTCGTCGGCTCCCTCGAGGGACATAGCCAACGCGCGCTTCAGCATGGTCTCCTCGTTGGAGGCCTCCTTGATGGTCTCCGGCTGTTTGGTGCTAGCGGTGTCGTTAACTTGCGCTCTACGCGCCTCGTCCTCCTGACGCTGGCGCTGCTCTTCCATGGACACGCGCAGGGCCTAGAGAAGATCGCCGAACCGTTCTTTACGGAGTTCTCCGGGTTCCGCGCAACCGCGGAAGAAGACAACAACAAGATATATACCAATGCCAGTTCAGGATCCTCGTTCGGATCCACCCCGAATTCGAAGGCGGCTCCACCCATGCCCGCGCCACCCATCCCATCCTCCCCTTGAATTATCGGAGAGGATATCAACGCGTCGGACAAGTGCGGTCCGGGTGGGACCGTGACGAGGTGACTGCCCGTCCCGTCCTTGCCGTTTAGCGCGTTAATGAAGGCAGTCAGAGCACCGTTGTTGATGCTCTCCTCTCCGAAGCTTATTATATCGACGTTCACCTTCTCCTTCTTCAGTCGCTTCGCCAGCTTCACCAATTCCTTCTCGTCGATCTGAATCGGACTTCCCACGAACGCCACGATTCGCATCTTGTGATTTTTACCTTGGCGATGCTTCAGGGCTAACTGCGTTCACAAACAAACGCGTTAGACGACGGACTTATCGAAGCGATCGCGTGCTAAATCGTTACAGAAGCGATACGATCGTTTTTCGACTACGCCGGTCTGACACTTACGTGTGCGATTCTAATGCCCGTGATCAGACTTAGGTTACCATTGGGCTGTACTTGGTGTAGCTTCGACAGAATCCTTCCGACATCGCTCGTCAGCGTGGCCAAAACTTCGACGCTGAAAGAGAGGAACACGGTCGGCGTTTAACGGGCTAGAAAGTTGGATCTAGAGAATTCTAGTCCTTTCTTCGATTCTCGAGACGGTCTCGACTCTATCCTCGCTATCGGCAATCGCTTCGCGACTGGTTCGAAGACCCGTTTCGAAAGAAATTATGTTCTTGCCGATCGATGCTAAGAGTTATGCAATCTTGTTTTCTCGCCTCGTTCGCGTCGTGAAGACGAAAAGAAGCCGTCCCAGGTGGGAAACTTTGAGAAAGGTTCGAGAAGAGTCGCTCGACCGGTCGACAGTAAGTTAGCGGGGCGATACTCACTTGGCAAGCGTGATAAGGCCGACATTGTTCTCTGGATTGGAGCGAGTCTTCGAATGGCAAACCAAATTGACGGCATCCTGTTGTGCTTGTAAACGAGATGGTATAAAATCTCCATTTCTCATATAGTCGCTATTGTCGACGCTGCATCGAACAGAAGTAAGGTTATAATTATAAAGCGACAACATCTCCAATCAATTTGCGACATACCTTAGCGACTATTTCGAAACGTTTGCGCGTTAGATAGCGTCGGGAGGCGAGGCTAGGTGAACACGATCGCGAAATATCGCGCGATACGCTTAAATTCTACGACAATGCTCATATCGATACGCAGAATCATTGGTATCGCCGTAGCGCAGCGCTAAAAGGTGCTAACCTAAAAAGGACACTTTCGACAAATTTCTACGACGTCGCTTCGAAATAATCCTACGCTAGATTCGCCATCGAAAATCCGGAATCTTTTCCGTGGCGAGTGGTCGAATTCGATGGAGAACCGATCGAGAAGTTCCCAATTGCGATCGGAAAGCATTCGACTTTGCACTGTCACCACACAAATATCACGTTGCCCGAAGTGATCGGGCGCGTTCGTGGTGCGCCAGTTCTCCAAATTTTCTTCCACGGGTACGAAAAGAGAGATTCGACGTCGAGCGAAATCGAACGGAGGGGAAGCGACTCGATTTATTTGATTAGACGAGAAATCTTTCAAACTCACCATATCATCGTACTTTCCAGCACCATTTTGGACCGACTGTTCGCTCATTCACTGTCAATGCAAACTGATCCGCCGTATGTTACCAAGATAGCGACGACACGCGCCACCAAGGGCTGCTACCAGCACCAAACTCGACGCGACCAATAAAATCGCCCGTCTGTTCGATGCCCCCTGTTGCGATTGGTCGCGCGCGACGTTTCCTCCGGTCATGAAAGCAACATCCATAAAAAGTAAGGTTAGACGGCAACCGAGAAGGCGATCTCTTTTTTTCTAGGTTATATCGAATCTTCTTTACCGAGGATTTATTTGCTTTCTTTCTTTCAAGTGATCGATACCAAATGGAAACGTCGGTTGGATCGATTTACGTCGATCGAGAAACAACGAATTGCTGCACGATGTTAAAATGCGCGTTTTCAACTGGTACCTTTCATCGTCGATTTTACGCGTATATAACCTCGATCTTTACGTCAATCGTGTTTCTATGAAAATTTGTACGGTATCGTTTGAAAAAGTATCCTTTAAAAAAAGGACCGAAAGATCGGAAGTACGATCAAATCCGAAGGAAGAGGTGAAATTTATCGCGTCTTATCGCTTAATGCCGAGTTTCTATGATTCGTACCTGTTGCTCTTAACTTTTCCCATTTTAACCCATTATTTGGCAATGTCCCATTTTTGGGATATATTTTCAATTTTCAAATTTAAAGTTGGTTGGTATAAATATCGTTATACGATTAATTTTTTTTTCTTGTATTTTTGAATTGCGGCGGATAACAGATTAACGATTGTAAAAAATACTTCGATAAAAGTTTATTTCGCTGGAAATAAAGCGTCATTCGACGTCAATGTCAATCGTCGATTCGATTTTCCAGCAGAAAATCGACGAACCGACTTTCAAAAAATATCGATATCGTAAAATCCCGCTAAACGCAATCCAAAATAAAAAGAAAGACAGCGTTCGATCGCTGGATAAACGTCGAGAAATCAAATTCTCGACGTTGAAATTTTAAAAAAGGAAAAAGAAAATGATTAACTTTTCGAAAAAAAGAAAAAAGATATCGCATCGACGATGAAACGTAAAAAATATCGCTATTAGAAATAGCTCTACGATATTTATTAGCAATTTCACGGTATCGCGTCGGTAAATGGCTCGAGTTCGAGGACGAGCGTTTTACGATCGAGTCCGCGGCAAAAAATGTCCACGACCATTGGAACGCGCTTTTCGAATTTGTGGAACTCGTAGAAAATTTAATTTGCATTTCGTTGGCGCTTGGAGCGTCGGCGATGACGCGCTGGCGCTGGGGAAGAAAGGGGAGCTGCGCGAGAAAGAAGAGGGGGAAATGGCGGCGGAGGAGAAGGCGGAGGAGGAGAAAATCGTACGCGTACCAACGTAAACAGAGACGTCGCTTTTCGATATAATTAAAATAAAGAAGCTCTCGATCGAAGTTGGACGGCTCGTAAGGTCGACTCGTCTTCGCTGACGGAGGAAAAATCGTAAGAATTTGTCAAGGTGCATCGGTGCATTCGTACTGACGTTTCTTCCTTCCATATGCGTTTCCGTTCGATAAACGATAAACGTCACGTTTTCATCGAGAAATTTGTTTTCCCTTTGGACGTTTCGTCGTCCGTTTCGACGTCGCTTGGAATTTCGATGCTTTCCACGCGCTATGTGCGATTTTTCCTTTTTTTTCTTCTTTTTTTGACGTATCTAGCGCTCGCGCGAGTTTTTCGTAGAATAAATTCGCCTACGACGCTTATCGTGCAACGTATACACACGCACACAGGCGCGCTCTCACGTCCCGTGCGTTCAGCTTTTAATTCCGAAGCTGCTTCGAATAATTCTTCGATCTTTTTTTCTCCGTCGTTTAATCGAATCCATTTTTTTCTTTCCGGATCTTTTTAGCGCTCGCGCGAGTATCCCGTCGTGTGAACACACGGTATCGATACGTAACACGCACACAGGCGCGCTCCGCGTCACCACCGTGCGTCTAGGCCTTCGATCTTAGAATTTCTCCGAATAATTCTTCGGTTTTTTTTCCACGTCGTTCGCGAATCTATCGTTCGATCGATCGGTACAATAATCGTCCAGTCGCCGTTGAATTCTCACGATCGTCGAGACGGTAACGGACCGACCATCAACCCAATGTCATAATTTCAGATTCCCTTTGGACTAGAGAAGTTGACGTCTCTTCACGATGGACACGGCTCCTCTGATACTGATAGAGGAGGACGTCGAGGGAGGAGGAAAGGAAGGCGCTCAGAATGGGATTCAGAGTGACTTCGCGTACAACAATAACGTTCAGAATGCCAACATTAATATACGAATGGGTAATCGCGCGAAAGACAGTTCGGTGTGTCTCCGTCGTTCGCTCGACACTAATCTCTTTCTGGTCTGTTCTCCGTCAGGTTTTCTACGAAAGGTTTACGGATTGTTGAGCATTCAACTCCTGATGACCACGGCGGTGGTCGGAATGTTTATATTGTGCCAGCCGATTAAATTATTCGTCCAGGAGAAGTAAGCTACCTCGATGATAAAATAATTAATTATTTTAAAAATATTATGCCCGGTCTCGTACGACGCTAATGCTCGGTACGACAGGCGAAGCACAAATTATCGTCGTTACGTAAAATACGTAGGAGTTGTCGAGGATTCCTGTAATTTTAGTTCGTTTCTTTTTTAGCTCGTGGCTGGTAGGTTTGTCTTTCTTCATGACGATGGGAATTTTAATCGCCTTGAGCGTGAAGAGACGAGAACATCCGACCAACTTGATACTTTTAAGCGCATTCGTGAGTATGGATTTTCTGCAGCTTGGTTCCGAAGACTGTCAGGAGCTCGTTTGTTCCTAATTCCAATCCGAGAGAAACAATTTTTCTTCCATTTTTAGACGTTGATACAAGCGTACACCATCGGAGTTGTCGTATCTATGTATGAAACCGAAGTGATTCTGCAAGCTCTATTTATTACATTGACAGTATTAGTGGGTCTGACGGCATTTACCTTCCAGACGAAGAAGGATTTTTCTTTCCTAGGATTCGGGTAATTATACGGGATTCTTGAAACGTTTCTGACTTACCGAGTCGCACGTTTAACGATACGTCTCGCATTGCTTCCAGGCTATTCATAGGACTGTGGGTACTTTTGATCGGCGCTTTCCTTCAGATATTTATCCAGAATTCAGTGCTGGAATTAGTGATGAGCATCGGCGGCGCTTTACTTTTCTGCCTCTTTATCATATTCGATACGCAGCGCATAATGCACACTCTCTCACCGGAGGAGTACATCCTTGCTACGATCGATCTTTATCTGGATATAATCAACTTGTTTATGTATATATTACGAGCACTCGCAGCAGCAAAGCAATAAGTAAAGTTATTGTATAATTCTTGTATTAGACTATGTGCACAAAATTGATGAAGTACTTCGCGGAAAAAGCAACGTTACCTTATTGGTGTCGGATCTTTGCATCGGCGGGTTGGTTAATTTACACGTCTCTACGTAAGAAAATCTCTGGTGATAGCATTGCTCTAAATTGCTGATATTTTCGTACTTTTGATATATTCAAATTTATTCGTTCACAAAGAAATACGAATCTTACACAGACTAAATCGAGTATAGCTCTCCAGCTATACGTGCAACCTAAAAAAACGTTATCGTAACATTCTATAATCGTTCTCACTTTTATATAAATAGATTTATCTTTTAAGTGGGACGACTCGTTAAAAGTTGAAAAAGTGCATTTGTTGATCCAATGATTCTAATACAATTATTTTTATAAAGAATTCGATAAGGTATATCATTCTTTTATTATAGAACGAATTGTTTTACTATTAATATTTTAACGTAGATATCTCCGTTGAATTTTTGATAATCTATATATATATATATA
>JAITYT010000360.1:1656923-1680830 GCA_025433975.1 Liostenogaster flavolineata
ATGGCGAACAGTGTGCGTTCATTGGCCTGCCCCTTTCGATCGTTCCTTCCCCTTCGCGCGTTTTCCAACGACCGGTTTAAGTTTATCATCGGTGCAAGGTTCTCCTCATTATCAGCCGCATTAACTCTGTTCTTTTGCGATTTCAGATCAGAAGAATGGCGACGGGGTCCTATTCTTAGGAGTTACGGCAACATCGTCACGAGACCGGGCTTTCGGGAGTCGTTATCTTGCCCATATGCAACAAGGATTCGCAAGCGAATCGCAAGAGGGATTATCGCTTATCGTTCGAAGAAGGTGCGTTAAGAGAGAGAAAACTTTCTCCACGGAATACGCCTCTTCCTTAGGGAATCATCAGCGTCGAAATACAAACCAATTTCACGAATAGTCGAGAAAGATGGGATCCTCGAGACAGGACGATCGATCTCTGAGCTCGGGATTATCGCTGCCAATGTGGATGAAAGGAAAGGCGGAGAAGAGGTAAGGCAATAGAGGATTCGATCCGTTAGTTCGAACATTTGCCATGGAAAGATTACGAGCGGAGATTGGGACCAGCTGGTTGAACCTGAAGAATTCGAATTTGGATCTTCGCGCGTCACGTGCCACCCAGCAGTTATCGGACTCCGTTGATAACGATATTTCCATATCTTTCCTCGGTCTCTGCCCCGGTCATTTTTCCAGAAATGACGGATTACATGGCACTTGATAATTTCGCGTTAAACGGCTAAAGATATGGAAATAATGTTGCGCGATAGCACATTGTTATCTTTTCGGCGTCTCTGTCCCCTTCTATTTCTTTATTTGCTTTGCTAAAGAGTTTACGTGCAAAAAATGAGGCACTTTGAGAGACACGTCTGCCGAACAAATACAAACAACATTGGTGTTTCTTCAGTGGGGTATTTTATTCGATTATCCGTTCGACAAGCGAATAAACGTCAACCGTGTCGCGTGGGCATCCGTAAAACCACGGGTAACCTTATCGTAATCTGATTTCCCACAACATGGTTTACTTTTAACGCGATAAGAACCTTGAAGAGACCACCAAGTCCAAAATGGGACTTAACCCTCGAAGTGCCGGCCCTGAGCGACTCTTTTCGAAAGCTATAAATGTAAATAAAAATTTATATTTTTTTAATTAATTGTACATTAATTATCAGTTAAATAAAAATTACGTTAAAATAGCCTGGCAGCTTTCGCACGAAATTAGGCAATTCTGCATGGTACTCGAAGGGTTAATTATGCAAGAACAATGCGATAAAATACTCAACCTTGATCGCGTCAAAATTTCAAAATTTTCCTGGCTATTTCGCGAACCAATAAAATTGTAAATTGATTTTCATGAAAATGGAATCAATTTTAGCAGAGTTTAGACAAAAACTTGAGTTTAACGAGCTCGTTTGGTTTAGGCTGGCTCTCGGTCGCGTAATCTGCCATTTTGTGTCACAGAAGGAAGATTCCTGCTGGTATTTTTCGCTAATCGATTAATTAATACCATAATATTTGCATAGCTTATCAATCTCTTCCGAAGTAACACAGCTCGTTTAGCGATAAGAGATTCGATAAGCGACGAGAAGATAAAGGCTTGAGTGGCGCATGCGTCGTTGATCCTTTGCATGTTCTTTCCCTTGTCGTAGCCTAGCGATTCTACGTGCGATATTTGGCCCAGATAAATATCTATCGCGAGATGTCTTATATTATATTTTTAGATACCCTATCTTAATCGTTCGTACATCCAATCGCAATGAAATCAGTCGATCAGCTGATTTAGTAGCGTGGCTCTGCGAAATCCTTCGTCGTTAAAGACGAGCCTTTCGCACCTCCCACTTCCCAGTAGCCTAAAAACTTTGACTCCAAGTTCGAAATTCATCATTGGACACCTTTAAGAAAGGAAGTACCTTTAAAAAAGTAAGCCCAGGTAGAATAAAAGAGTTGGTTCGCGCAGCGTCGATCTCGAAAATTTGGTTCCTCGATTTTGTTCTAGTCCAAAATACTTACGACACGTTTTTCCAGTGTCGTCGGTGAGGACGTCTGCCTTCGTAACTTTTTCGATAATAATTTTTAACGCTCCGGAAATAATTATAGCCTTTCATAGAAACTCATTACAGTAACATTGCGCCTATATGTGACTCATATAGGACAGTTGCCAAGAAATCAGGGACACTACGACTGTGCAGTAACGGTACGTAACTCGCGGTGGAACTACGCTCTTGTTTCGTATTTTTTTGACTGTACGTCGGAATAGTTTAAGCGTCGCCCCTCGTTAATTCTCGTCGACGACGTTTTCTTGGCGATTCGCTCGTTACGAACAATGAATCGCCGCTGGCCGGTGCTGCAAAATATTCGAAAGAGTCGATTGTACGCTGCGGTGACGTCGACCATACATCAATAAACCGAAGGTGTTAAAATTGTGCCATCGTCTCCGACGAGTCAATGGCGATTCTTTTCTCTTCTCTGGGTTAGCAGGTTCGAGTTAAACGAAGGAACGTTCAGCCCACCCTCCCACGACGACAGTTTCTTCTATATACGTTATCCAAAGGCACAGTCTTCCTCATCGGTGTCCACGGATAAATTCATCCCCAGTCGGAACGCTCTGAATGAAAATTCCGTCTCGGTGCCCACGAAGCAGGTGACGTCGAGCCAACAGGCACCTTCAAATTTCAAGGAAACGAAGGAGATCGACTACAGCAAGCATCCGTTGCCATGCCAGCCGTTCGTACCCGTTGCGGACAATAAAGGTACCCTAGCGTCGTTCGGTAAGGCAAAGATTCAGCGACTAACAAGGGGAGTCCCAACCTTGGTAATAATGAATTTTTTTAATTTTTACATATATTGTAGGATGTGAAGACTACCTTAACGTCCCGGGTTTTCTGGCACTCGTAATTTTCTAATTTAATTTTCTCGTAAACTAAGGCCCATCGCGACTTTTCCGCTTACCGACGTATACAGGGGAACACCCCCCAAAATATATGTAAAAATTTAAAAAATCCATTATTACCAGGGTTGAGACTCCCCTCGTAAGTGGAATCGTTCGATCTCATCTTTAACTTTGTCCGCAGAAAACAATAAGAAAGCAGCCAATGGGGTACTGACGGGGAACGTGAAGCCCGCGAAGTCTTTGGGAACGGACGATGGTTTCCATGGTACACCGGCTCTTTGCGCCAAATCCATCGTTCACGTAGCCAATCAGATGATGTCCAACAGATTCAACAAACCCGTAGCGCCGGAATCTCAAGGGGAGCAGGTCGAAAATGTTCCGAGCAGAGTCAGCAAATCCTTACCGGTCACTCCGTTAGCGTCACCGATCAGCACTCCGGACAGCTCGCCGAAAGCTCGGAGGAAGGCCCATGCAAATCGTTACTTCACCGGTCCCTTCCTACCGGATAGGGACAAGTACCAAGGCGGTTGGATCTTGTCCAGTATATTGGGTCAATCGCGGGAAATCGTTACGTCTAAGATCGACGAGGAGGAGGAGACCGTCGTCGATTATACCCCACCCAAGACTCTCAGTCGTAAGAAGTCGATATCGTCGCAAAATCTCACGTACATCGGCGCGGATGAGAAGTCGATGGGGAAACGGTCGGATAACGCGAAGGTTCTCCGAGCCAAGCCATCGGAATTGAGAGAAATGAATTTCTGGTCGCCGACGTCCATGTAAAAAATATCGCACTTTGTACTTTATAGTTGATAATCTTTCGACGACGATGAGGCGACGTACGGTATTTGCTCACGGTACGTACGCCGAAGCTCCTGTAACTTACCTACAATAATAACAATAATAATAATAATAATAATAATAATAATAATCAATAGCTATTTGCTTTCGAGACAAATTGCTAGTAGTGCAAAGCTCTCGATCATCTACGTAAGCATCGATGCGCCCGATTCCCGGATCGGTCCGTCGAACTTATCGTTCTCGAGAATCGATAACTTGAATTTGTGTGTGTAACGATTGCCGAGTGTGTGAGAGTATTGTAAAAAAAAAGAAAAAAATATGCGTCTATATGGACGTGCGTGGATCGTTGGCATCGTTCGTAAGAATCGTCATTCGATCGTAAATCGATTATTGGCACCGCGAATTCCATTCGGTTAGGTCGATCGTATTAGGTTCGATGCACGCGATACGGAGAAACGAGGCAAGTATAATACGTTTGTCAGAGGCGGTCGTTGTTGGCGCTACTTTTCTTGCCGTAATCGTTAACTTCGTTCGTCTCCGTGGTTCGTGTCATTTCGAACTCGACGCCAGTAGGTTTTTCAAGCAATATGTACATAGATTTATCATAGAAACGAAATCGTCGAATCACGCATGAATAATAATTCTTTTATAAACTATTCCTATGCTAAAGCCGAGGTTCTTGGGTACATATCGTTTCCTCGTTTACGTCGAAACGTGTGCATTGACTGTTGCTGACTTGTAATACTAATATTCGAAGTGCACCTTATTCGATATATTACGATGCAGAGCGTACGTATAAATTTACATCGGATAAATAATAATGTTTATTAATACCACTGGTTTTACCTGGACACCGAATATCGAAGAACTTATTCGAATCAACGCCAAATAAGAAACGTAATTAAGGTATTTTATTTATTCACAAATAAAAGCTGATCAAAATGTACCATGTAGTTGCGCCATATTTGAACATTTCCGACGGAAGCGATGCGACGCACGAGTCGAGGCGTCTGTGCGAGTAAAATAATTCTTATTTACTTCGATCCAATCGATAGGAAATCGAGCGATTCCACGCACGAAGTCCGACGGAAAGAAATAACGTATTGGGAGATCCTCGATCGTTAGATTCTACAACCATCTTTCCAACCCTACTAAGAAAGATCGAAGGACGAGACACGCTCAGAGAGCAGACAGGAGAGGTAAAAGCAGAACACGATGCGATAAGAGGAGTCTACCAGGTATATTACTTATCATCTGTACAAAAACATAAATAGAATGCGTAAGATGGCGTCGTTTGGGATGTCTTGCGTCGACTGTAACATTTGATCCGATGGTAGAGGTCGCCTAACGTTTACTGGATTCGTAAAGGTGAAACTCGACTTGGGGAAGGAAAAGAAAAAGAAGAAGAAGAGGAGGAGGAGGAGGAAAAAGGAAGAGTCCGAAAAGGGTAGAAAGTCCAGAGAGATCATTTCTAGAAGGCGTAGGCAGTACCGAATCCAGTGAAGGCCGTGTGAGCGACGACGTGTTCAGGGGCAATGGCAGATGCGTAGGCAGGGGCGTAGGCGGCCAGAGGAGCGGCGGTTTTGATGAGAGGCGCTGCCGCGGCCGTGTAGGTCAGGGCTGCTGGTGCCAGCGCCGGAGCGATGATCTTGGCATCGTTGGTAACGCGCGTGTCCACCTTCCTGACGCTAGAGAACGCCGTATCGACGGATTTGCTGTAGTGGGAGATGGCGGAGTTACCGTCCAACGATCTCAAGGTGCTCTGGTGCGTGGTGCCAACTGCTGGTGCGTGAATGGCGACTGGCGCTGCCGCTGCGTATGGCAGAGATGCCGCTGCGTATGGTAGAGGTGCCGCTGCGTATGGTAGAGGTGCCGCTGCGTATGGTAGAGGCGCCGCTGCGTAGGGAAGAGCCGCATGCGCGTATCCTGCCAGCACTGGATTCGCACTGTAGCTCAACAGACCGCCGGCCCTCGCTACGGCGAGAAAAGCGCTGAACGCTACGAGCTGGAAGAAGAGGAATCGTTAGGTCCCGGAGTTTAACAGCGGCGCTAGCCGCGCGCTGGGTTCAGTGAGCGAAGTCGCGTCCGAATAATCTTGAAACGCTAGCAAAATTGGATCAAACGAACGTTGAACGAGTGATCGTTTAAACGGAAGCACGTCGGAATCCGAATCGAAGTCGTCTACATTGAATATTTTCAATACAATTGCAACGCTTTATCGCGCTATAATTCGTTGGCAATAAGGAACTAAATTAATTATAATCCGTCGAGTTTACAACGAATCGAACAAACTATCGGGCAATAGAAGATGAAATTTCTAGTATTCGTGCGTATTTTCTGCAAACTTCATCCTCGACGAACCGATAGAAAAAGAAGTATTCCGACGTATCCGTACCGATTCAGTAGCGTCTCGAAACTTTATCGAAGCTAGTTTCCGTTAGAATTTCGTTCGGAAACTCGACGGGGAATTAGTAAAGAGGATTCCATCGTGGAAATTCAAGACGACGGCGATCTTACGTCAGTGAAGAACGAACGGTCTCTCGTCCGAACGTATCCTACCTTGAACATTTTTCTATAGGCTTCTTAGGCGTTCCCTACTGTGGACGAGGTAGGTGTGACGATTGTTTCGATCACCCCACCGTGCTTTTATACCGAAAAGTTAGCCGTTGAAAGACAGCGCTATTGAGTAATCTACTGGTTCATTGGGAAGCCGGTTTGCGAGTCTGCTCACGCTGAAAAACAAAAAGGTGGATCGCCGTAGGGGAAGGCGTGCGTGGCAGGTATCCGTCGAAGGTCTGGGTTACCGAATCGACCGCTCGTGTCCGCTCCCAATTTCGACGCGGGGACGATTGTTCGCGGCAGCGCTTGCCTCTCCGTCGCTGTCTTAACGCGCAACGATGCGTCCATCTTGCGAAATCTCTTTTAGCCAACGTCGTACGTGGTACGTTTACGACGATCTTGCTTCGCTTACTTAACGCCTGTAGCAATCGGTCTGGATAAGACGTGATGAGACTTAACGCGCTTTCTTCCTCCTTCGTACGAGCGTTTCGCGATCAAAAAGAAAGAACTTTTGCTGTTTCACTCGGGTTACCTTGTGCTATCGGACGGACGCGTGTCGTACGACCTCGCGATGGCGTTCGGGTGTGTGCGTAATTTCGATCGAGACGCATTACATACACGATCGAGCGATATGGACACGATCGTTGTCAAAATTACATTTTTTAAAAATTAGGATCGTTGACTTCTCTTTTTTCTTCCTTTTTGCCCGTTGTTTTTAACGTCGTCATTTTTGCATCCGCGCGATTTCATCAGTGGGAGAGTTCCTTTTTTTCGCGTGGTTTTGTTTCTTACGTTAAACGTGTTCTTGCGACGTAACGTGTTATTAACGATAAATTATGGTACGCTTAAGATTGCAGGACATCGATCGAAGTGACAACTACGGCCTGACCTTGCGTCTCGTACTTGCCGCGGTTTCGCAAACGAGTTCTCTCCTGGTATCGGATAACTCGTACGAAGTTTATGGTTCTGGTCTAAGATAATTATCGAGTCAAACCTCGTCGATGCGATGTCATCGAAAATCGAATCTCGAAATTAATACAGCCTCGTTGCTCTCGTTGAGATTAAAATTATTCGTACGATTTAAATCTGGCCTGGCCAACACGTTACGCGTCATTAAAGTGGCCGTGAAATCATTTCGGTTGCCCGAGTCTCGTTTAAGTCCATCGCGATGTTCCGATTATTCCAATTATTAAATTCGTACGAAACGTGCTAATTGACATCGAAAATGATGAACACTTGTCATCGTTAACTTCATTCGAGACTTTAATCGAATTACAGAATGCATAAATAACGTTTATCAAGACTACTAACTGACTGCTGAAATCCGTGCCTTTCGATCAGTCGGGACATTTGCGAAAGATTCGCCTTAGACTTCGATATTCGTATTCGAATCTCTTTTCACTCGGATCGTACTTTTTTATTACGGAAGAAAGAATCGACAAAGGAGCCACGGGAGTCAAATTGCAGGTACCAAAAACCCATAGAACAGTACCCTATTCCATATTCTTCCAACTCTCGTTGCGACAGGTGCCAAACTTCTTTCCAGACCACGTAGACCTAAAAAAAAGGCGGAAATTCAGACCAACATCGCGAGGAAAGATGGATCCTGTAGCTGTATGGTTTAAGGGTATGGTCTAAAGTTTTACGTAAGTTGTCCAAAGAGCTACGGGAGTCAAATCGCAAGCACCAAAACCTCGTAGAACCGAAACCCATTCCATATTCTCCCAACCCTCGTTGCGACAGGTGCTAAACTTCGTTCCAGGCTAAGTAGATTTAAAAAAGACGCTCTGACGAACTGAAAAGCAATCTCTATCTCGCAAGAACGAATCGCATCGGTTCTTGGCGGGCCTTTTAACTCGTGATCGTGCTTAAGACGTGAATTCAGGCCAAGATCGCGCGGAAAGATGAATACTGTAGTGGGAGATGGTTAAAGGTGTGGTCCAAAGTTTTACTTAAGTCGTCAAATCGCAAGCACTAAAACCCCGTATAACTTAACCTCATCCCATATTCTTCCAACTCTCGCTGCGACAGGTGCCAAACTTTGTCCCAGACTATGTAGACCCAAAAAAAAAAAACATGAATTCAGGCTAACATCGCAAGAAAAGATGGATCCTGCAGTTGAGTATGGTTAAAGGTGTGGTCCAAAGTTTTATTTAAGTCGTCAAATCGCGAAAACCTAAACCCTATTCTTCCAACTCTCGTTGCGACAGGTGCCAAACTTCGTTCCAGACTGGGTAGATCCAAAAAAGACTCGCTGGCGATCCGAAGTGCAGTCTCCATCTCGCACGAACGAATCGCATCAGTCTTGACGAGTGTTTTAACGCGTGATCGTGCTTAAGACGCGAATTCAGGCCAACATCCCGAGGAAAGATAGATAGTGTAGTTGGGTATGTTTAAAGGGTGTGGTCCAAGGTCTTACGTAAGTGGTTCAATGGCGCAAAAGTAGCGAACTAACCGAGGCAAAGGACGAAGAGAAAGAAGGGGGCATTTGTCAAACTTTTACTTGGCGAGTTAAACGAAGCCCGGGGCAACGGCGACGCGGATGTCGTGCAAAATCGTCGCGCCTCGCGGGGGCATAGGAACGAACGCCTTTCAAACGCCTCCTTCTGCGATCGATCGCGTGTCACCGATGCGATCGTCGATGGAATTACGATGATGTGGACGCGCGACCAAAGTCGTTTGCACAATTTTATGTTACGTTTCGCCCGTTAACCCTCGTTTTTCCAGTCCGTGCACGCGCCTTCAGGCCTGAACGATCCGCCTTTGCGATTATTTTGCAAGGTGGGATCGTGTTCGATCGTCGTTAAGATAATCGTCTTTCTCGACCTTCCATCGCGGAGAACATACCGATGGTGTTTGATAAAGCAGCACTTTCTTTCCCAGGCGAAATATAATTGAAAACTCCTAAATGTAAATAGTTCGATGTATAATTGTATTTTACGTATTAGGTGTAGGATTTTGCACGACATGTCATACGTGCGTATGAAATGTCGAATATTAAAGTGAGTATATATGATATCAGGTTGTTCGGAAAGTAATTTCATTTTTTCCCAGCAGAGGGATCACCTGAATCAATTTTTTTTGCAAGCAAGTCAGCAAAGAAAAAAAAACGAGAAAAAAAGAAAAACAAAATTACTTTCCGAACAACCTAATAATATATAAAAATCCGACATTTCACATGCACCAACTTAATACTATATATGTATTGCAATTTTTATATGTAGAGTCTGCCAGTCAATGGAATCCTTCATCCGAAAGGACTCGTACGTCGACCATCGAAGGGCATTCGAGGTAGAATTTATTTTTGTATTTCTTGATTATATAGTAAACTTTTCTCTTGAATATGTCTTGGCGTACACCGTACAAAACTGTGAATTCTTTATAACATCCGAACTCTGATTTCTTCCGCGAAAGATCTGTAAGCAGACGAATTTGAAATCTTTCCGTTCAAACGTGGAAAGAAAAATGAGCGCGATGACGACGTAAGAGTATAAACAGCCTGGTAATTGGGCACTCGTTCTGAAGGCGAAAAGTCTCGCGTCGGAATCCCCCTTTTCTTTTGATCCGGATTCGGTTCCGTTTGGCTAGGAAGAGGAGGAGAGGAGTGGCTCACTCGTCGTCCTTCACCGTTTTTGCGCGTGCCGTCATTTGGTGGGTCTCCCGAAACCGATAGACAAGCAGACCAGAAGGAAGGACGACTAGTCTTACGCGCAAGGTAAAAGCATTGATCGGAAAACGGAGGCTCAAGAGGTTCGCGCGAAAGACAACAAAGCGGAGTTTCGGAAGTGGTAAAGAAGACAGGTGTCTTATCAAACCTGGAAATGACAATGGCGTGATTCAATCACGCGTATCACTTTCAGTTTTAATCGTATCTTACTTTCATTGAACACTTGGACAATTGGACTGGTAGTGGCGAAAATGGTCATTTTTAGCAATTATAGTTCTTCAGAACGCTAGTTTCAAATCTTATCAGCATATTGATATAATACATTAACGGTATTGACTTCATGGACCATTAGGCTATCTCCATATTAGATTATCAATCACAGTAAACGGGCTTGATCGGTCTATGAGTATAACGCGAAGCGATGAAAGAGTCAGTTTTCTAGAAACTAATACAACTGCAAAATAATTTTGTAACACATCGACTGATAAGTTTCCGGTCTGACAGACAGATGGCGAATACGAATACAAATACCACAAATACAAAATTAACATCCTGGATTGTTAAATCCTGGATTAAGACACCTGGCAGAGTCCAATATAACACATCGGCTGATAAGTTTCCGGTCTGACAGACAGATGGCACCACGAATACGAAATTAATATTTTTTGTAGAAAGTACTAACTTTCAAAAGATAGCTGTAAAAATTTCATGACGATCCGATGTTTGGTTCAAAAGCTACGGTGATTTTAATGAAACAAAAGAATCTTGTGCGTTAATAAAACATTGCTTTTTGACGGGGAAAAACAGCGTTGAAACGAAAGCTTGGCTTGATAAGTGTTCTTTGGACTCTACACCAGCCAAATCGACCATTATTGAGTGGTTTGCTAAATTTAAACGTGGTCGTACGAACACCGATGACGCGGTACGCTCTAGTCGCCCAAAAGAGGTGGTTACATCAAAAAACATCAAAAAAGTCCACTCAATTGCTTTGGCAAATCGGAAAGCGAAGATGCAAAAGATAGCTGACACTCTAAAGATATCAAAGGAACGTGTAGACTTGCATTACTGGGTATTATTTTTAGACCGGGAACTTACCAGCCAATGTGATATAAGACTTATCCGATATCTAACCAAAGAAAATTGTTTAAAGTACAACTAGGCTGAAAAACCTTTTGGATTTTGCTTACTGGACACACCCTAGCATCGAACGGTAAGAAGATTAGTTCGAGACTCGAATTACATTTTAAAAATAATATCAAAGTGAAATATACGGTGAAAATATTTCAGGAGCACGAATTTATCAGCGAGTCGTTCTTCGTGTCGCAAATCGCCTTTGGTTCTCTCGCGGATGCACGAGATTCCTCTAGGTTCCGCGGCAACGGCCTAAACCGTTCTGAACGATTTTGCAGGAAAGCGTTGGCTTTTATATCCTTTGAGAATACGCCGAGCAGGAGCTCTTGCAAAACGCATGCGTATATATTGTCCTAGATAGTAAGCGATCGTCCTAACGCTCCCACTATCTATTCGATGTTTTGAAGTGGAACGGTGCACCTGAAAGCATAAATATTATTTTAATATACATCTCATTCTTGATATATGCTTAATTTTGCATCAGGTATGCAACGTCGAGCCAAGCGAGTAGCTTCGCTGTTTTGTCATTATCCAAGAGCAGAATTGAAAAATTGTTTTGCTGCTATAATTTATAATCAAAGATACGATAGAAATAAAGTTAGGGTCAAATCGTAAAGCAAAAATCAATGAAACCTTTTCTCGAGTTGGAAATTTAATCCTTAGAAGCCTGATTTTCCAAATTTCAAATTTCAAATTTCAATGTATTTATGACAGTAGAAGGGAAAAGTAATAAAAAAAAATTACAATACGTATTTTATATATTTATTTCGATATTATGTAATGGCAACATACATACAGCCAAATATTAAAAACAAACCAATTACAAGTGTACGATTCGATTTAAAAGTTCGATATCAAATTTGAAACTTAGGACATTTAAGAGTTAAGAGGAACGATATCTAAACATTTCGCAGTTAAACTACTAGGGTTAATTTAAAGTTAAAAGATAGATATTGTTTTAAAAAAGAAGTAAGAGCTCGTCGCTCGTCCTTAACACGCATAGGACGCTCTTCTCGCCATTTTGTCGCTACCTAAGAAAAAGAAAGAAAATCGCCAAAACATTTGTTCATAGAAAAATAAAAGTTCTCAGTGGACTCGATGATCACTGATTGAAACAGGTTCGCGCACCCAGTGCAGTCAAGCTGTAACTTTATAACGTACACCGATAAAGAAACGGATCAACTGCAACACGAGACTAGCTTGCATCAGACAATCGGGAATGTATTTCTGTATACGAGGCTGGCGCATTGCACTCGCCATGAATACATACACGCACACGAACCAATAGTAGATGAAAATGGTGGGAACTTTGACACGAATGCTAAAAGAAAATGTCGATTCTTTATCACGAACGCATCAGATGAAGAGGATTTGTATTCATCTTCAGAGATGGATTCTGTACACGAAGCTGGCGCATTGCACTCGCCATGAATACACACACACACAAACACGAGTCAATAGTACATGAAAATGTTGGGAACTTTGACACGAATGCTAGAAGATCGATTCTTTATCACGAACGCATCGGACGAAGAGGATTCGTGTTCATCCCCGAATATAGATCCTATACACGGAAAAAAAATAGATTTTGGCCTATTAAGTGGCCTTCCCAACCACACCCTCTTCTTATTATTTTGGTCTATTAAAAAACCTTCCTAACCACATGCTCTTCTTATCGTCGCGAAGATGCGCTTTTCCTAAGGTACCTAAATCCATGTGAAATTGGTCCTTTTACCAACTTATCTATCTAGCTGCTTACTTATCTATTTAGCGGCTTGTATGCTACGATTGGTAGTTCGTCGTTGTTTCCATGAGCGGTGCATGTTGCAATCTCGATAGGTGACATAGAGACGGGCCCTCACCCAACGACGGATACTCGACACCAAGTTTTCGGAAAAAAAATCTATCCCTTCCGCGCTAGACAAGACTAGTTAGTTAAGAGAGTACACGGTATAAATAGACTGTCGGGTTAACATACAGCATTCAATTCATTTCTCACATCTCAAGAGCAAAGAACAGCATTAACCAGCATCATGTTTAGGGTAAGTGGTGTATCCGTAACGATAATCAAAGCTAATCTTTTAACGAATCCGATTTCCAGTATCGAAAGCAATAGGAAAAATACCAAAATCTACCAAGAATCAACGATGATTTGCCATTGCTAGACAATTAATTAACGCCACGATATAGTTTTACATTTTAGTTCGTGAACCTCATGACCCAAATTCACATATGAAAAAAAATCACACCAACGAATATCATCGAATTTACGTATTCCGTCTTTCCAATTCGAAACGTAAACCACGCGTTCTCCTTAAAATCTCAATAAAGAAATCAACCGCGAAGTATTCGACTTGAATTTAACATCCGGATTCTCGTCATTCGCCTTTATTCAAGATCTAAAAATCCACGTAGCAGAAAATTGGCCCTAACCTAACTAAAATCCCGCGCTCGTCACGATCGAGATCAAACGCAAGATAACAAATTCGGCGTACCGAGTCCCGACACTAACTTCGTTCGTTCTTCATCATCATCTTCTCGCAATGATATCTTCCTTCTCTTTCCTTCCAGTTTTTGATGATCTGCGGCTGCGTCCTCGCCGTTGCCAGGGCTGGCGTTATCGGCGGTGGTCTGCTCGCGGCAACCGCACCCGCAGCGATCGCCCTGCAACCGTCTGCTGCTCTGTCTCTGCCAGTTTCTGCTGCGCTCGCGGTACCGGCGCTCGCGACTTCATCTTCCAACATAATACGGGGTATCGGTAATTTAGGTGCCATTTCGACAGAATCGAAGAGCGTCGATACGCCGTTCAGTAGCGTCAGGAAAGCGGACGTGCGCATTAACAATCCTGGAATATTGACGGCTGCCGTCGCAGCGCCCGTCGCTCCCGCGCTGGCAGTGGCAAATACTGCTCTTGCAGGTATCTTCACCGCAAGGCAGGGTGCGATCGCTTCCGCTCCTTCGATCTATCGATCTATCTATCTAAACATTGATCTATTTTGCCTTATTTCGTTTCTTCCTTTTCTACATCCTTCTACAATCCCCACGAGTAGGTCGTTCGTCGCGTTGTGTTTTATCAAATCATTTGGCCAATAGGCAACAACATTGGGCTAAAGCCTTCGAGTTTGATCCGGTTGATCGTTGGTTTCTTCCAGTTATTGCGTCGGTCGGGCATCCGTTTATTCAACCTCTCCTATTGTCTTGGATTGGTACGAGTTCGTACCTATCGCAGAAGTCTTTCAAAGTAGAGTCTTTCGTTCTATCGTATATTCACGCGCCTAAGTATCCACATGTATTCGCTCGATCACGGTGACCAACCGATTGGTCGCGTTATCCCGATGATCGCCTTATCTTTCGGTTGTCTCCAGATCCTACCGCTGCCAACCATCGCTTGCCAATTGCCGTAGGACTGCGCGTGGCGACGCACCACCATAGGAAAGGTGGCTCTGTCTCGCAGCTGCCATCATCGTCCAGTTACAAAGAGCACGCATCCGCTTCCTAGGCGCTATAAACGGCTGATTCGCTTTTCGTTAGATCATCCATTGCCGATGAATACGCTGTTATCATCACGCTTGATACTCTCGGAGCAACCCTATCGATCATCCAAGTGATCTCGAACGCAACGATCTCGCTGAAGAGTTACTTCGTCTTGATCGGAGATTCGAGTTGCTTCTTCTGATTTTTTTCATTTCTTTTTTATTTATTTATTTTCGTTTTTATCTATTTTTCGTTATTTCCTCGCGTAGGACGAAAGAGCATCCATTTGCAAGCCGCTTTCTTCCACGAACAGCAACACACGTCCCACGTGTCTCTCGTGTACGATAATCGACGATTAACCCATCATCTAGCTTTAGGGATCCCACGATAATAATTCGTTAGATCGGTATTATTTTTGGAGACGTTCGATTGTCCACGCCGATATTCGAGCAATACAATTCTTGAATTGGCTACGGTTCGTTCGTGGCAACATCTCGACAATACGACTATGCCGAAGCTAAAGCTGCTAAAGCCGTTTGGTGAACTTTATCATAAGTAACGTCGAGACGGTGCTAGAAGTCTTTTAGAAATTATTTCCATTGAAAAACAGTCGTCCTTCCATTTGAATAGTATTTCAATCGGCATATCGTTCAAAGTCTGCGTATCTTTAGAATATCGACTTCGGATATTCCCTGATCAAATTACATTCGTCTCCAATTCGAAGAGTTACATTGGCTTTCGCAAAGACTAATCTTCTTCCATCGTTTCCTTTTTTTTTGCCCTGTCTAACAAAATGCAGCGCCAGCGATCACCGCAGCGGCTCTCGCAGCACCAGCAGCCCTCGCAGCGGCTCCAGCAGCCATCGCAGCTCCTGGACTCCTGGCACCTGCTCTGACCACCGCTTTGGCTGCACCAGGATTGGCAGCGCCACTTGCTCTGAACGGTCTGAACGGTCTGAACGGTCTGAATGGTCTGAACGGCCTGGCCCTGAATGGACTGGGAGCGATCAAGGTTCTCTAAAGACATAGCAGGCCAAGGCGTAATCCGATCATCGATACCGACCGCATTGGCTCGTCAAATAGTTACATATATCAACGTGTCGCAGAATGTAACGATCTAACGTAAAATAAATCATTTAAAAGGTTTATCCGTCATTTTTATCATTACCATGCGTGATGTTCCTTCTTCTTCGATAAGTTGGCCTTTCATTCTCGATTATTCCCGGTACCTCACGGCGACTTGCTTTACTAATATTTGGAGATTATTTAACATCTCGTACGCGTAAAATGTTTTAAATTTGAATAGAGAAACCTGGGGGAATGCTAACTTGCCAGTTGCACATTCGTTTGATATAGAACATTCGAGTACTATCAGGAATCGATAGGGCAATAAGAAAGTAGAAACTTAATCTCGTGGAGATCATGTAATCACGTACAACGCGTAAATTCATTATAATTATTTTTTTATTTATAATCCTAATTATATTTTGCGATAGGCATGCGAGCAACCAATCTCAATCCGAGGTAGAATCCGAAGAGAAACATAACCAGACACCGTTTCAGGTCTTAACAAAATTTATTCTTTTAAAAAGGTAAACCAGCCTTCGATCGATTTCAACTCGGATCATCACGATCGAAGTCGTCATCCATCGATCAACGGTACGTTCGGGTATCGAAGAACCGATATGCATATAACAATGCGTATGTATTTACGGAATTACATATATACACGTGTTTACGGATATGGTTGAAGCCGAATTTTGCCATGATCCTGATCGTTGTCAAGTTGCTCAGTAATGATAGACGCTAAGGGGGCTGCTGTAAGTCATGTGCGAGACAGCAACGGCCGGAGAGTAGTAGGGAGCAGGTGCGACAGCTGCGTGCACCTGAGGGACGACCGCTGCGTGCAATTGGGGAACGACCGCTGCGTTCAACTGGGGGACGATGGCTGCATGATGAGCGTAGATCGCAGGGTTGCTTACGCGCACGTCGGTTTTGCTCGAGCTGGAGAAGGGCGTGTCGATCGTCTTGGACTGGGTAGCGATCTGTGCCAGGTTGCCGTGGGATCGCACGATGTTGTCAGAGGTCGAGGTGATGGCGTGCGGCTGTAGTACGGGAGCTGAGTATTGAAACAGTGGCTCTAAGCCAGCGTTCACTGCCGAGACGATGGCGCATGCCAAGATGATCAACTGAAACGGATGACAACGATATTAGCCTGCCTTTGACGGAGAAGTCGGATCTAGGTGTAAGGCGAATATTAGTCAGCAAATGATCGCGTTAGCTTCTATAACGCTGTTTTCTTAAATTTTAGGTCATAGTCACAGCTCTATATCGCGATTTGAGAAAATCGTTCGATAAGGACCAGAATCTTGAAGGTGAGAAGAGAACGAAGATTTACTTTACCAAGGGACCATTGTGAGATACTTCAGATAAATTGGAAATACGATACATAATGTACGATATAAAATAGGATGTTGAACTGTGCAAGTCGCAAGCAAGGATGGAACTTTTGACTCGTTAAAGGGAATTAAAGCTAGACTTCGGAGTACAGCGAATTCTGACCCACCTTGAAAGCCATTTCGTATTGGTTCGTCTAACTTGCGGATATTTCCAGGAGGATTGCAATCGGTAATCGGTGCTCTGGTGAATGTTGCTCCGACTGGTCCACCGTGCCCCTTTTATACGATCCCCGGTAACCCGACTCCCCAAAATTTCATTGTGAACGATCATGACGGTAAGTGGGTCAGCATTTCGAGGATCAAGGTACTCTTGCATCATTGCTAAATGTACACGCCTATTCTCATTTCAGCCTGACACGCCGACGTACGATTCTACAACCGGATACAGATTGATCGACATTTCGATAATGATACGAACATTGCCAAACTCGAAAGAAAGGGAGAGTTTCGGCGTGTCACCGAGTCGCGGTAACAGTTTCCCTCCTGCCAACGAGGCTAGAGAATAGGCCAGAACTCCTTCGCGATAAGATCACGATTCTATTTTCTATTAATAACAACATGGTAAGGTATCGTTTCTATTACCTTCTTTTTTTCATTTCGTTCTCCGTTTTAGCTTCTATTTTATTCTTGTTTCATCGCGGTAATTTGTTGACGTAGCCAGTAAGTCGATTAATTCGATTTACCAAAACTGTCACCCAATTCACAAAACTAATTATCAATTAATAGATTTCGTTTCTTCTTCTTAACTGACTCTGCGAAACTGGATAGATATATTTCAACAGCAAGATGAAACAATATTTCTTCCAAGCATTTCTACATTATTCGTTTAAATAAGTTAATATTTCTAGCGGATACCTAACAATTCAATAATGTAATAACAATTATTTGCGACCCAAGAAAGACCGGAGTTTTTAAGTTACAAGACATTTTATTAAATTAAAGCTAAATTTAATTTTCAGCCCTGTACGTATGTGGGTAAGATCATAGTTTTATTTTTTAAATTTCTTTGACGTGCGATTTTACCGACGGATATTAACGTGTTACCGACAGGGAAAGAGTACGAACAATTCTTGTCGAAACTACGCGAACGATATACCGACGTCATCGAACACGACATCGAATCGTCAACATACGTGTTTTCAAGTACGTCGTAACTTCGTCGATCTCTCATAGCATCGAAGAAGGGTAAGTCTCTCATATCAGTCAATCAGTCGTCGAATACTTTGCGGACGATCGATTTTGATCGCAAGTACGTGTAGGGCGTATTTAAGAAAGAAATTCGTACGTTTCGTCGACGCTGCTGCGCACATAACCTCGAAACTAGGTTATCTTTGGTTCGTCGAAGGACGATCCACGGAGGAGAGATCGCGGGATGCCAACTACGTCGGATGGATTCGAGCTCGTGAGTAGACGAAGACGTCGAAAATTGAAGCCGGTTCGAAATTTAGAAACGTCCGAGCTCGACGAATCCGAACTGGACTGCGAGGCGCTGCTTTGGTAAGACAAGATTGATTTTCTTATTTAATATTTTTTTAATCGATTCATTGAGATCTATCGTCGACATCGCGGATTCGTTGACAGTTATATCTTTTTATTTAGCATTAACACGTTGACGCATTGGTCATATTCACGATCTATTTCACAATAAACGTACACAATTGTAAAGATTGATTTGAACTTCGTCAGCCGACTGAATTAGAAATTTCAACGTGAATTTGAATTTGAAATTTCAACGTAAAATTGAATTTGAAATTTTAATACGAAATTAAATTTTGAGTATCATTGAACGGCCCTCTTTGGACAAGCGTACGATCTAACGTAACCACGTTCGCTGTAGTTTCGTCGTTGCACGCTTAGAATAATAAAAATACTCGCGTGCCATTCCAAAGAAAAGATGTGAATTTGGCACGACGGTTAACGCGTTATGCCATCGCACAAACTTACGTCGTAAGTTCAGTAAACCTTCGTAACAAACCTTGCGTTTCGATTGATTTTCAGCAAAGTATTCGACGCGACGACCGTTCTGGGGAGAGGCTCGTTCAGGGCAAGCGTCTTCGACGGCTTGACGGAATCGTTGAACGCATTGAACAGCGCCGATATCTCTCAGGTCATTTGTTACGGTTTAGGACAATTTTCCCAAAATCGTTCGTCGAGGTATCAGTTGGCTCTCCTGTTGTCGTTGAAGGCGCGCTACGGCTGTCGGGTTTATCTCTACGATCCCAGGTTTCTCATCGGTGAGATCCGAGCTTTCGAGACGCTCGGCTTGGACGTCATAGATAGAAACGAGGAGGGTAAACGCGTAATCGAGGATGGGATCACGCTCGTTTATATGCCGCACTGCCCGAATCAATTGACCAATAACTTTTTGTACGCCAATTGGAGCAAAGGCCTCGGCAACTGCATTATCCTTGCGAACAGCTTTACGGATATCATAGGGAGCAGTGTAACTAAGAACATTGTCGATATCGCGAGCTACATGCTACGCATTCATCCTTACGCGACGGAAATTAGGCTAGAAAACGACTTCGAGTACACGGAGGTGTTTTCTGGATTGAATATCCATTTCTTCCCGCGGAGAAGGTTAGACGAGGCTCCCGTAGATTTCTGGACCGACAGAAAGGAACCTTCCTATCGGCAGGAAAATGAATTTATCACGGTAGAAGAAGCGTCTTAGTAGAGTCTTCGTATTCTTTCGTACGGGTGAGAGAGTAGAAAACGGTCGATCCGGGTTGGAACGTTTCAAGAGCCACGCGATAGGATAAAAGAAGCAGGTGATAAGAATATTCCACGCTAACGTCTATTTCTTTTCACAAATGGAACGTCGGTGTTGTACAGCGACGCCGTACATCCTTTAATCCGGTCGATAAATTTGCAGAGTCGTTTGTAATCCTTGTAGGAGCCACTAGCGGGATGACGAGCAACATTGGAGTTCTTCGTTCTCTTATACAAGAAATTCGTCGTACGTCTTACAATCGGAAGGCTAAGGGCAACAAATTAACGGAATACGTACTGCAACAAGTAAGAGCCCATAAGGAAACCTCCGAGGTGTTTTGTAAAGCTCGGGAGGAGCTGAAGAATTTGGGGGAGACGTATCTTTGCTACTTGACTTCGCAAAGGAAGTACAAAGAGATCCGTGCTCATTATGCTGGTAAAGGTGAAAAGAGTATAAAGGAAACTGCGGATCTCGTTGGTTACAAGCTACCCCAAGATCCAAAGTGAGTCGTCGTCGTATAAATACCACGTAGAATGTCGATAGAATTAATTGTGTAATGTACGCGTAGTTTTAAGATTCGTCGTTAGCTTCTACTTAGTTTAGAGCGTTCGATGCCTAAGGTAACGCAAGTCGAAAGGAACATAAACTTTTATATATCGCAAAACAAATTGGTGAATTAATTGCGTCAAGTTCATGAATGTGTACTTTTCCTTTTTAATAAGAATTTACATGCGTGGCGATAAAAAGAAAATATCTTCGAACATAACACGCGTCTTTGTAAGCGTACGCGACGTATGAGAGAAATATTATACATGTTTATATATTTATTTTATACAAAAATATAAAAGTATGCTTGTATCGTGGATACGAACTATCAACCTTTCCGTTAATTAAGTACAAATCGTATTATTCGATAGAAGAGAATTGCACTTGCGTGCGAGGTCTATGAGTACTCCTGCCTTATGCACTTGGCGATAGTCGATAATTGCATGTTACTGGTGCCTTCGTAGATCGTCCCGATCTTACAGTCCCGGAAGAACTTCTCTTGAGGGAAATCCGTGGAGAATCCTACCCCGCCCATAAAATCGATGCACTTCGCTGTGACGCGTAACGCCATTTCTGCGAAAAGAAGAAGAAAGGAAGGGAATAGTAGTGGACTCTAATCGTCGATGAGAAGGTGAATTATTAACCCTTTTAGTACCATACAGAAGTGCCTAATTTCATGTGAAAATTGCCAGGCTATTTTACAGAGAAACGCAGATCTTATGAAAAATGTCTATAAAACCATTGATATTCCTAATAATTTGCTGAATTTTTTGCTTTTTCGAAAAAAGAGTCGCTCAGGGTGACGCCGGCACTTTAACGAAAATTTTCCAACGTCGCTGTTAGCGTTGAATACCGCGAATAGGTTCCCATCATTTAAATTTCTGAACCGGCTCGAAGAGTCAACGCGTTTGACAAGATCGAATATGGAAAGAAGAAAGAAGGTTAATAGCGGTGACCCTATTAGGTCGTCAAGGACGAAACTTTTAGTCAGTTTGTAGAATTTTGTAGATTTTCTACCAATTTCATCCTCGACGACCCAATATTTTATCGTTACAAAGGAATTTATAGGAATAGGTTTCATAGGACTGTTGGAACATCGATGTTATTTTTAGAGGAACGATTGCTTTCACTGTTCTCCTCTGCCAGTCGATCGGTTGGTCTTCCGTTAAAATACTGCTAAAAGTTCTATCAAAATTGGCAGAACCTCGCCGATGCCAACCTAACAGCGATACGATAGATATTGGACACGATAGAATATGGAACCGACTACGTACCCGAGGCGTATAACTTGGCCATGGCGGCTTCCTTCTTGACGTTCTTCTTATCATCCACTAGCCTGGCCGCGTTGTAGACCAGCATCCGCGCGCATTCCAGCTCGGTCGCTGCCTGAGCGATCTGATGTTGCATTGACTGAAAAGCAGACGGGCAACGATTATTCACGGAAGCCTAGAGCCGCTTCGATCGCTTCCAATTTGCTGCCGATCCAAAGCGTTTTACCTGAAACGAGAAGATGTCGTTGCCGAACTGCTTCCTCTCCAGGGTGTATGGTATGGTCGCGTCGAAGCTACCCTGTGCCAAACCGATCATCTGGGCACCGATGCCTATGCGTCCTTCGTTCAAGAATCTCGCGGCGTACTGGTAGCCTTGATACAACTCCCCTAAGATATTTTCTTCCGGGACCTGACGCGAGACGCAAGCGAGAGTGACACTTTTTTTAACGATTTTTTTCACACGATGGAAGAGTCGTGTCCGTCGCCTCGAAAGATTCGCTTACCCTGACGTTCTCGAAATGAATCATGCAGGTTCCCGAGGCCTTGATTCCGAGCTTGTCTTCGGGCTTACACACTGTCAAGCCAGGTGTGCTTCTGTCTGTCAGAAACGTAGTGATACCACGGTAACCCTGTGGAGAAGATTTCTCCCATTATTGTGATTACGATTGTCGCGGTTAGCAAGATCGTCGGCGTTGAATTAGGTAACAGTTTCAGAATTTATAGACTCCGATGTCCATGATGAGATCGGTGGAAGCTCGAACGTTTATCGAGTGCTTTTTCGTTGCACTTGAACATCGAAGTTGATACATTTTAGTCCGTACGAGCTTATTTATAATAAATCGAAATTGAGAAAGAATGATGACAAAAAGTCGAGGGTACGAGTTTTTGAGAAACATAGATAACGACCAACATCGCATAGATAGAGATAAGTGGATAGATTATATAAAATATCGAGTAAACTATGATTTATCTAAAGAGTGCTGCGGATTGCTGGAGAATTGCATCGTCAGCGATGGAAATCGTAAATAATTCCTTATTGGTGTTTACGTAATTCCGGGAGCGATATTTTCACCATAAAGTTGCCTGCCTAAGCAATTCCAACTTGTTAACCTTTGACAACGCGATAACGTGTTATTCGATAAATACTCCAACGAGATAACGAGGAAATTATCTCTCTACAATTTGAGTTATTTGCTAGGATCGATTAGAAGTGGCTAGAAATTAAATTTAACAATAATCCCGATAAAATTCCTCACTTACGGCCGAAGGATTGGCATTGGCGAACACCAGAAAGATGTTGGCGATGTCCGAGTTCGAGATCCACATTTTCGTACCGTTGATGACGTAGTCAGAACCGTCCTTCTTCGCTTCCGTCTTCAGGGCGAAGGCGTCCGATCCCGCGCCAGGCTCGGTTAGGCAAAAACTACCCACCTAAAGCCAGAAAAGCATCGGTTCACGAAGAAAAGAAAATATTTCGCTAGGTCGTTATAGGCGAGAACTTACCGAATTCTTGGCTAGCATCGGCAGATATTTCTCCTTTTGCTCCTTCGAGCCGACTTTTATGATTAACGAGTTGACCAGCGTGTTGTGTATGTCGACGAGAGCCGCGACAGAAGGGTCCACCTTCGCCAGCTCCTCCACCGTCAGGATGGTCGTCATAAAATTGCTCCCGGTGCCACTGTACTTCTCCGGGATCTGCATTCCCATTAACTAACAACGATATTGGCCATTAATCATTAACCCATAACATGGCGAGCTTCGTAGAATGCTACGTGTCCTTGGTGAAAGTTGAAAATCGCTTAATTCGGGGATTTACTTTCTTATCTCTAGAAACGAGAGCTCATCGTTACGAAAGAATAAATTATTGCCAAGTTAATCGGGGAGTCAACATGATCGTAGATACACGCATAGATGTTAATCGGGTCTCTTGGTATCTGAACAATTTGGTATTTTTCCTGACGCGATTCCTGACGAATTCGCGATAAATCAAGCCGTTATTTGCGAATCGCGATGTAATAACGAATGTGACACGATCGAGCGTATCGATAATTGCATAATACAGCAATAATTGATGGTTAAAAAACCCATTGGCGTGTCTTAATTATTTCGCAATCTTTTGTCGTATTATCCTTTTGTTTGATATACTTTAGGTTTCACTTTGATGTGACGCCTATGCGATGCTGTTTGACTTGGACATCGATGCTGTTATCTTTGACACGGACTATTCAATGTTCGTTACTCAAGCTTCGCTTTATCTATTTTTTTCCCGTGTCTCCATTTGTTTGTGTCTTCAGGATAGATCTGTGGCGGCCGCTTAAATGCCCGACACAATACACCTAACACCCAGTTTGTGGTAGACTGGGGGAAGGCGCGCTTGACTACAGATCGGAAGGGCCCGAGGTTCGATTCCCGGCGTGT
>JAITYT010000360.1:1714778-1735066 GCA_025433975.1 Liostenogaster flavolineata
CGCACTGAACGGCTCATTTAATTCATGGCAACATTTCGGACTTCGCGGTGTTGGCCTCGAACTAATCTTCGTTCGACTTAACTTCGTATTTCTGCCGTCAGTTCGTGCTAAGAAGTTCTTTTGATGTCGTCACGATGCTTCTTTCTTCTCTCAGGCTGAAGGCAAAGTTCGTCGGCCGTGCCGAGAAATTTCGATCGATTCCACGGGTGTATCTCTGCTCCGATGATAAAACGCGTCAGTGAGTCACGCTTTCCTGATTTGCCAAGACGCTCGATATCGCGGACTCTTCATAGATCTACAGAGAAAAGGAAACGAATGCTCGATCTAATCGAGTGTTATTTATCTCCCATTGACTGACTGACTGACTGACTGACTGGCTGGCTGGCTGGCTGGCTGGCTGGCTGTCTGTCTGACTGACTGACTGACTGACTGACTGATTGACAGCTGCTAAGATAGCCTGACGAGTAAACTTCCTCAATGCAAAGAGTTTCCCTCATTTGCCTATGTTCTCTTTAACTCGAACTGCGTTTGTTACGAGACCAAAACGTTTTAAGAGTACGTAATTCCAGTTTAATGCGCGCAAATTAATGCATGAGAGATAAATATATACCCGTGCAATGCGAGAAGTTAATTGTGCATTCGTAAGATTCAAGAAACGATGATGGAACATCGGCTTTTTATACATCAACAAAGCTAATGTCGAGCGGAGTATTATGAAACCTTTAACCGATTTTCCCGTTCCTAATACAGGCATGTGTGCAGAGACTGAAGTGTTTTGCCCGTATCAGATAAGGGCATGAGTCCTTAATCTGTAGCATATGTTGTCGTTGATATAAGTATGCCAAATATTAACTAAATTTAATATATAACCATAATTAAAAATTAAAAACCCCATAATTTTTTAAAGAAAAATTTATAAAAACTAGACTGTCAAAGGGTTAAAACAATTACCGATCGTTTTCTCTCGACATCACTGCATCCAGAAGAACCAGCCGTGTTATTATTAACCTCTTAGGCACGGCGCGCCACTATAGTGGATTTCGTGGATATCATCTTTTTGAACGACGTAGTATATTTTATTATATTTTTATATTGTTATTTATTTATTACATATTATATATTATGTACTTATTTATATACATATTAAATTATAATTTAATCGCCAAAAACTTCATTGCGATATACTCGCGTAGAGAATAGCATTGTTCATCGCACATTGTAGGTTGTACTGTTTACACGTAATTCTCGTTGAACCCTGCCATAGAGAGGAACAGCCCCGCGCAAAATATTCAGCCGTGCCTAAGAGGTTAAAGTTGCTTTAAATAAGATCGTATTCGTATTTAAGTAAGATCGTATTTCCCTGGAGTTCATTTATTTCGTGGAGTGTCCGAGATTACGTCGATGGTTCGATGAAAAAGTATCTTAAGACTTTCTGATTTGAAAGGATTTGTTACCGACACAAACGATAATTCTCGGTTCTTCTTTCTAGGACATGAGGGAAATGGAAAGGAGGAAGAGAGTCGAGATGATGATGAACTCTCGGCTCTTTCGCGAGGAGCTGGAACGCATAATAGAGACGCAAATGAAAGATGGTGCCGGACCCTCGGGCCTTTTGCAACAAATCTCGGACATGATGGGTGCGCAAGGAGCTCGTTTCAATGGGAACGTATTTAAAAGTACGTATTGCTCTTAAGTCAGCGTTTAACACACGAGTTTATAAGGAAATCCCCGTCAGGTCACTCGCGCTGCTTAGGAGCGCGCTGTCAGTCACCGGTGACTGACGTGACACTCAACGTGTTAAATCCTGGATTAAGACACCTGGCAGAGCCCAACATAACACATCGGCTGATAAGTTTCCAGTCTGACAGACAGATGGCGCCACGAATACAAAATTAATTTTTTTCGTAGAAAGTACTAACCTTCAAAAGATAGCTGTAAAAAATTCACGACGATCCGACGTTTGGTTCAAAAGTTACAGTGGTTTTAGCGAAACATAAAATTTCGTGCGTTGATAAAACATTGCTTTTTGATGGGAAAAAACATCGCTGAAACGAAAGCTTGGCTCGATAAGTTATCCGGGCTGCCAGAAAAATCGATCATTATCGACTAATTTGCTGAATTGAAACGTGGTCGTACGAAGACCGAGGTTGCGGCACGCTCTGGTCGCCCAAAAGAAGTGGTTACATCGGAAAACATCAAAAAAGTCCACAAAATCGTTTTGGTAAATCGTAAAGCGAATATGCAAGAGATAGCTGACACTCTAAAGACATGACAGAAACGCGTAGGCTTTATTTTGCATTACTGGGCATTATTTTTAGACCGGAAACTTATCAGCCGATGTGATGTCACTCGACAGAGCCCAACGCGTCTTGGCTTTTTATTTGGGATTGGCCAGACACCGCTAGCAGCGAGCGCCTCTCATCGAACGTCCTTTACACTCCTTCTGGAATAATTTAACGAGAACCGTCGTGTTTCGTTTAGATTCTAATTGCGTGGTGCCTATCAACGACATCCGTGGCGTGGAGAGCATGGGCTATGCCAAGGGCGAGAAGCTGCTGCGCTGCAAAATGGCGGCTGTGTTCAGATTGCTCGATCTCTACGGCTGGACGCAAGGTGTAGGAGGCCAGATCACGGCGCGATTGAATCAAGACCAGGAGCACTTCTTGGTCAATCCGTACGGATTGCTCTATCACGAAGTGACCGCCTCCAGTTTGGTCAAGGTCGACATGCAGGGCGCAGTCGTGGAGCAGGGAACGACGAATTTCGGGGTGCACGTAACGGGATTTCAATTGCACTCGACGATACACGCCGCTCGGCCTGATCTCAAGTGCATCGTACATATTACCACTCCGTCCGTTACCGCTGTGAGTTCGCATTCTAGATCTAGCCCTTTTTTCGCCTGGTCTTCGTCGTCGTTTAGCTATCGAACGACAAACTACGATCGTTGAAAGATTCGAGCCATTTGGAAGTTTCCGTTCCCGTTAAAGAACGCCCTTCCGTTTAACCCTTTCACTGCGGCGCACTTTCAGGCGTTAGTTGTCGCGACTGGTTGTTCACTGGCTACTGATCAAAACTGAGAATAGTGGAATCGAACTAAAACTAGTCCTAAATCGAACCTAAAAATTAATCTAGTGCAAAAAGGGTTTAAAGCGTTACAAAAAAAAAACCTTGACGGTTTGCGAGGACGTAAATACACGCCTTTAGCAGTGAAAGGGTTAACATCTATTTCTTGTGGTCAATGTCGTTCCATCGGCGATAATATCGTTGGTTTTACCCTAACGGAATCTTTCAACGACGATCACAGCACGCGTTAAACCCAGCTTGGTCTCGATCGGATCGCTACGATCGAACGATATCGCGTTATTGGTCTCTCTCTTCGCGCAGATTTCTTCGTTGAGATGCGGCTTACTGCCAATTGGACAAGAGAGCATAGTCATAGGCGAGGTGAGCACGCATTACTACGTCGGTCGCGTGTCCGATCCCGAGGAACGAGAGAAAATAACGAGAAATCTCGGCCCGATCAATAAAGTGATGCTCTTGATGAATCGTGGTGCCCTCTGCTGCGGCGAGACGGTCGAGGAGGCGTTCTACAACGTCTACAATACCGTATTGGCCTGCGAGACTCAGCTGAAGCTGATGCCGGTAGGCCTGGACAGCATCACCTTGATTTCGGACGAGGTGAAGAAAGCCATTTACGAGGTATCGAGAAAACCACCGATTCCTCAATCAGCCTCGGTAACGGAGCCCACGCCGCTCACGGAGAAGTTGGAAAAACGTTGGAGAATCGGCGGTACCGAATTCGAGGCCTTGATGAGGATGCTCGATAATGCCGTAAGCGTTCGCTCTCCTATTATTTCCTTTTCTTTTCCCCAATTCTTCCTACTGTACTCTTACGGTACCTCTAGGGTTTCTAAGACTCTACGATCGATTCGTACCGCTTGGAAAGAGATTTTTTTACCGCGTTCCTCCGGTATCAGCGTATTTAGCATCGACCTTAAACCGAGCAATTGTAGTTTCCTTCTTCGTTAGGGATTCCGCACGGGTTACATATACAGAAATCCGCTGGTGAAAGGGGAATTGCCAAGACCACGGAACGACGTCGAAGTTCCGCCAGCCGTGTCATCCTTGGGGTACTTGCTGGAGGAAGAGGAATTGTACAAACAGGGGTAAGTAGACCGGCGATTCCCTTTCTGTCGATATATTTATCGATATTTTAGGACTAAAGTGCGATCGCGCCGCGTTGTACGAAATTTACGGGACCTCGTTCTCAGGAAATTAATATATGTATATATCAGCGATGTTGTTTCTCTATTTTTGTAGACTTTGGAAGGGTGGTCGCAAAGGAACGGATAGATCGCGTTGGTTAAACTCGCCGAACGTCTATCAGAAAGTTGAGATACTGGAAACCGGGACTCCCGACCCCAAAAAGATCACCAAGGTAGAAGTCATTACTCTTGAGAATAAATATGATGATACTAAAGATGAATAGATATTTCTACATCGGAAATCGTCGTAAGAAGCAACGGTGTTATGTGGAAACGATCCGTCGTGTGCGCGCGTATTGCGAAGATTTTTTTCTTATTTTTTTCTTTTCTTTTATATATATATATAATATATGAAAGATCTCTCTCTCTATATATATATAGAGAGAGAGATAGAGATATATACATAGATCTACAGCTTCGAGTTTATTTCGTAGATTATTAAGCATAGTCTCACGAGCGCTCGTACGATATTCTATGTAATCGCAGGTTGCTTTTTTATCATCGTTGAATAATTTAACGCCATATTTACACACGAAAATCTTATTCGGGCGTGCCAATGTTTATTATTTTCTCTTTGTGGCATGTCGCATTTTACGTTCGTCTTCTTTTAGTCGCTCTAAGCAACGAGATTTTTTTCTTCTTTCTTTTTTTGTATTTCTGTACCTCTTCGGGCACTAATCGAAACGATTAGGATATATAACGAGAATATATTATATATAATGCAAATAACATCACGCGCAAGAGCTGTGTTGTGTTTTTTCGATAATCTATCGAGGGATCTATGTCGTGTGCGTTTTTACTATAAAGGAACTATTCGCAGTGTTCTTAAAGAAAGCTGCAAAAAATTAAAGATATTCACGATAATAATCAAACATCCATAGATGCATTGATAGATCTATGTATGCGATACGAATCATTGTTATTCGTGTTTTTCTATGTGCAAATTATATTTACCTATTGGACGCTTATTTTGCACGACGATTTTTTAAGCGACGCTCGTTTTGACACTCGTTTTTTTTTCTGTAATGTATAATAATACGTTATTGCCTCTAAATTTTATTTCGCGTAGCGGCTATAATTTAACGATAAGTCGTGATGTTATATTTTTCTTCTTTTATATATATATATATTTACACATATCGTTAAATCATCGTTTCATTATATTGCGATGGAAGAAGATTTTAATCGTTTCCCTCTTCTCTTTTATATTTTTTAACGGTCTTTCCTTTCGAGTCAGTGAACATTCCATAGAAACGTCATTCCGTCACTAGTACTGCGACTGATATTCTCTCTTCGTATGGTTATATCCATCTACCGTTATTAATATACACTGCGAATTTATGTTTTACTGTTATAACTTTTGATCGCATATACATATTATCATAAAATTGTTAAGAAAATAGCTCATAAATTTAATATCGTAACTCAAATCGGTGTTATTCGTAAACAATTTTTATAATGTTAAATTAATCATATCGTGCAAGATGTTTATATAATATATATAAATATATATAGGGAGAGAGAGAAAGAGAGAGAGAAAGAGAGAGAAAGAGTAAATATAAAGACAGAATTTTAAAGATGATATCGACATCCGTATCGATGCAATATTTATTTCCTAAATATGTAAGTCAAGCGTTAGTTACAGAACGAAGATCGAATAATTTTATCAAAAATGAACACGTAACGAATTACGTGAACCTCCTTATCTTTAAACGATACATATTTAACTTTGTACGTGTCGATCGACGCGTGGTAAATATTTTTACGTGCCTCGTTGTGTTCCTGAGAATAATGTTAACGTTTTCGATCGAGAGCTTTTCCTCCGATTTATTTTTCTTCTTATTATTTCTATTCGAAAACGATTCGTTAATAAAGATGACGACGATGAAAAAGATCAAAAAAAGTATCGGAACACGATGTATCGCAGGCACCCGGTTGTTTTAAAGGATAGGAAACGTATGTAAGAGTTCTTTCTTCTGTAGCTGCCTAACGTTCGAACAAAGATGTGTCCGTCGTCTGAAAAGTGTAGTCCGTAGTATCTTAGTAATCGAAAGTATATATATATCGTTCTATCCAGATTTAAGCTCGACACGATTAGTGCGCACGTATGAAAAAGTTTCACGCGTGGTGTTTAAATGGTAAAAGTTTAAAAAGCAGGCTTGTTTGCGAAACACTGCATTATAGCGTTCGACATTGCGATATTATCTAATGTAACACGAAGGCTGACTTTTTCTTCGTATCTAATAGAATTCTTTCTTGCTTCTTTTTATTTATAGTGGGTGGATCAGAATGCAGACGAGGTAACTGGAAGCAACATTTGTTCTAAAATCATGAGATTGGACGTTGCCCTAAGTCGTTAATATTTACATTAGTACGGTGGCAACGTGTTACAATTTCTAAGTACAATAATTCCATACGATTCATAAATCACGACGGCAAAACTGCCCCGCTACCATTCATGCATCGACGCGTCTTTGCGCGTCCACACGTTGCGTTGCCGACGAGCGCATTTTTTTTGTCAATGAAATGTTGGTTATCGCACGCGCGTGCCACGTTCGATCCTCTTAGAGTCTAACAGATTTTTTACATTGTTGGTACGTAACTTTGATACCTTCTTTTATGCCACGTTCAACGGCAGCCTCCGAGGCGTACTTTTAAGACGACGTGTTGATGAGATTAACAAAGCGTCGATTAGAAACCACATTAAAGGAAAATGAATTCTAAACGCAACGCACCGTCAAGCTTATCGCACTCTCTGGTCTATGAGTACATTAACCATCTCTGCATTCAAAAGTCTGCATACATATACGTACACTTCGACGTTAAGGAAAGTGGGTATCTCTCTCGTTTTGGAATACGATAAATGTTGGCTTTGATCTTTTGTACGATAATTTATAGAATTTTTCTGATTAGGAAATTTTGTCTCCTCTCTTCGTCGTGCTGCTACCGACTTATCGAGACGTTCTTTTTGCCTTGAGAACGTTCAATAATCGTGCGATCATTATTTTACGATCACTTTACTAGTCATTGCAACGGTACGTTCGAGAAACAACGCCGGTCTAGAAACGCACTCCGAAGAAACAGTCGCTAAATAAAAAGTATCGTTCGATACCGTGAACTTGTATCGAGCAAAGTCGATATTCATTTTCTTATTATTCCAATTTTCATAGTATATACAAGGATTTTCATAATATACGAATCGAAGAAGTTTGATATTGTGAGAATTCGCCGTTCCAAGTGTAGTAGTCCTATCGATTTATTTATTATAAATGTATATTACGAATCATAATAAATACGTTACTACTTCATCGTAGCGATAATAATCACTAATGTTATAGACGTAAGATCGGATGGGTTTCCGTTTCCAAATTGTTAGTCGTATCTAATAATAACTAAAAATCTTTTAGGTAGCATGTACGTCGGTCTTCTTACACTAAATTATTGCTTCCGACGGAGCATTCGTTAAACTTATCGTAAACTAATTTCTATCGGCATCACTCATTCGTTTTTAATATACATCAACATTAATTCGCAATCTATGCCGTGCCAATTCATGCTACTTTGACCTCGCAAAGCTCTTATATTATACGACTCTGTATGAATGTGTGCCTGTTGGTCGGTCGAATTAGAAAAAGCTCTTGATGACCTCAGTGTGCATCCACTGCATTTACAAAACCAGATCAATCGACCCTTTGAAATTGTAGTCCTTTCCAGGCACTACTACCTAACAGGAACGAATGAATTCAAAATTTTTCACTCGTAACATCGACGTGATTCATTCTTTCCCGAACAAATTATAGCTTCCTTAATTGTTTTAACGTTATCATTGAAACGTATCTTTGCTTTTGTCGACGGACGAATCGAAGGAAAGGCCGATTTCAACGATCAGAGATCTTATCTCGACAAGAGTCGATCGAAACTATTACGGATGAGATTAACTTAACGAAAGTCAAACATCAATTTCGATGGAAAAAGGCGCGCTGATTACATAAAGCCACAGAAAGTCTAAAAAGCAGGCACACATCACATGCAAGAGTTCACTTTCATGGCTTAATCGCAAATGCTTTATCATAAAGCATCAGTATCGAGGGGGTCGACTCTAATGCTCTGGTTTTGTGTGCAGTGGGTGTCTGACGGATCTCCGACGCATAGCAGTACGCCGGTGAAGATTGAGAATGCTCTGCAATTTGTACCAAAAAATACCAACCCCAAGGAATTCAAGCAAATACAGCAACAGGTAAGTACATGTAAAAGTATATATATATTTTTTTGTGATTCGATTATGGTAAAAAATGATTTTCAGGGACAAAGGAACATCGTTTAAATTACCTTATACTTTGTTTTATCGGTACGATAATACCCCCTAATTTTTCTTAGATGTGATCGTTTAAGAAATTAAAACTATGCAATACCCTCTGTTGTAATTCTCATGGAATTTTCAGGTTTTATAAGTATTTTATTCTCGCAGATTAAGGATTATCGTAGAGCAGAAAAGATATCAGCCGGTCCACAGTCACATATATTAGAAGGCGTTACGTGGGAGGAAGCCAAAAAAATGCAGGTACGAAGCGAGCAGGGTGCGCCCTAACTATAATTTTTAATACATTTGATACTCTCCGATTGCTGATATTTGATACATAATTCATGTTAATTAAAAATGTTGATGTAGACTATCGATACGCAATAACTTCTGATACATTTAATACGTTCCAATTGCTGATACTTGACAAATAATTCATGTTGGCTTAGACGATAGATGTGCGTGTTTTATTTATTTTGAAGGATGCCACCATCAGCGGAACTGGAGAACAAGTAGTATTAGTAGGAGCAGCGAGTAAAGGTATTATTCAAAGAGGTTTTCAACACAACGCTATGGTTTATAAAACCCCGTACGCCAAAAATCCGTTCGACGCTATCACGGACCAGGAATTGGATCAGTACAAGAAGGAGGTCGAACGCAAACAGAAGGGAGATCCTTGTAAGCACAGAATGCCCTTTTATGTTGACGAGTAACAGGATCGATTTAGTAGCCTTTATTGCCTTTTTACTCGTAGAACGAATTTCTTCTCCCATAACTAATCCAAACGAACATTTATTTTTTAACCAGACGACGAGTCACAGTCTGAATCCGAGGCCTTGTCATCATTTAACATCAGTCGTGCAACGCACGAGTCCAGCACTGCCAAAAGTCCAATCCAATCACCGGTTTCAGTCACCTCGGAAACCGAGGAAGAAAGTAGAGACGGTAAGTCGTTGTATCAGGCGCGAAGAAATAACAACGGTTGAAAGTTGTTACATCGAAACAGCCAAAAATTAGATAAAGAAAGGAACGAAACGATGTAACGTGTCTTATCTGTTCAGAACCTCGGATTCTACGGATAGAAACGAAACAAGTGCCTGCCCCGAGTCAACCGGAAGTTGTTTTAAGCGACGGTGAGTTTTCCATGACGTTATCGTTATCTTTCCGTCAGAATCGTAAGAACGATGGGGGGGCAAATAGCGGGAGCAGGAAGGAAAGAAAAAAATCCAATGATTTGGACGTTTCCCGATCTGTCTCGCCGTTTTCTACTTTCATCATTTTTAGTTGTGCCTTAGAATTTATAGAACGACATCGTAGACGTCGTCGCCTGTTACCCAGTCGCATGTTGTATGCAATTACGCGTGCACGCGAGCATATTTACTTACGAGGCAATGGCACGTATTTGAATATCACGAGGGTGCTCCGTTAACTGTTAACATTTGCCCAGTGAAGTAGAGTTTGTTGCACGAGCATGTTGTTGTCGTTTAGAGTCGGTGACACCGATAAGGGACGGTCTAATTACGCCACTACAGTTAGAACAAACAGGAACGATGCAGAGCCAGCTACGTCCAACAGGTGAGAATGTCATGCGATCGAAATCGAATTTAGAGAATTAGGAGAAGCGATCGGTACTTCTACGCGTCCATCCATAATTTTCAAGAGTTTGTAGAATTTGTGTGGTATGTACCGGAGATGGCCAAACTTCAAATCGATACGAGCGATCTGTTTTTTAAATTATAGGCGATCGTCTGCCAACATCGTACGCGTTGAGTGATCGTAAGAAAAGTGTTAATTTAAAGCCAAGAATAAGTTTAAATTTAAAATAAACGTAAATATAACACGTATTCAAAATCGATTCATTTTAATAAGAGAAAATAATGGTTCCTTCTCGCAAACTAATTTTACGAGTTCATAAGTTTTAAGTTTAAAAATAAAAAAAACGTTCTTTATTTTCTTATTATTAATTATCTCGCAAGATGCGTGGAACGGGCATCAAAGATGTTTGCGTATCAACAGGCGATCGATTGGTCAACCATGGTCTACGCTTTGGCCACCCCTGGTACATAAGTTTCCACTCGATCGTTGTTTCACGGTTAAATAACGTCGTGTAAATTGGATCGGAATAACGATTAATTTCTACTTCGAGCAAAGACGATAGCAAAGAACGATAAGGATCGCTAGTTTTGATAAATCCATCCGAACGAAGAACGAAGCATCGCTGCGGTTAACTTTTTCGATTCCATTTATCGCGAGTTTCACACGAGTAGTTTCCTTTTACTGCACGAACGATCGAAATAATAGGCTCTTCTGTATTTTATATTCGCATGTATTGGTTTTTTCTTGGGGCGCAGTGGATGCCACTACAGAGTTCCTCAACGAGATGCGTCGAGCGGTAATCGAGCCACAGAACGACACCAACAGGCAAGGTAAGCATTTCGATGAGAAACTCGCATTTAAACACCGCATGATAACCTATGACTTACCGTGAAGCGTGTTTTTTCACCTAATAATAATAATAATAATAATGATGATGATGACGACGACGATGACAACGATGATAACAACAACCGCACCATTTTCTTTTTTACTCTCGTGCTAAACGATACGCTAATACATTTTTATCGAATCTTTATGATCGCTAACGCTTACACCATGTATCCTAAAATGTACATATTTTGCACCAATCTTTGCACATATTGCGCATCATTACACATGTCAGTCATTTTCTGACGTCTCCCCCGTTCTTTTAATGTTGCATAAGTTGTCTGTGATTCGTGTGTCTCTATAAGAAAAAAGAAAAGAAAAGAGAACCATACGGGTAACAGCGATGTCTGACGAACATTCGCGCGATAACAGTCACCTCCCTACAGTAGGGAACGATTTTAAGATCCAGTTCCGGGATCTTACGCGTTCGATGAAGCGGTAAAAACGACGAATTGTCAACGCGGCCATCTGTTTCGCACGAGTCACGCGTCATATTAATTGTAATTTAACCCCTTAACCTACAACTACGGGCATAGCCCGTAGTACGATGATCGGATCAAACATAAATATTACGGGCATAGCTCGTAGTACGATGATCGGGCCAAATGTAAATATTTTCGTTTTTATAAACGTTATAAACGTTTTCGGCCATAAATTCTCAAACGTAAATCGTAGGTTAAGGGGTTAATCTTAGATCGTCGTTCGTAAGGCCTTCGAATAAAAATGAGCGTAAGACCCCAATGAACGCTCTTGGCATCGCGTTATTCATGGCAATCTTTAAATATCGATGTGTACGCCAACATTTGCCATCCGCCATTTTGTTAACGACGCGTCATTCGCGTCGGCCATTAAAGCGTAACGATAACGGCGAATCAACCGTAGCAATTTCTCTAAAATGCATGCAAAAATGTACAAATCAGACGTCGTTGCTACGTATTGGATTTTCTTAGGTCTCTCTTCCCCCCCTTAATCTGTTCTATTCTCTTCCATTCCATTCCACTCTATTGCCATTTTTAACAGCTTTCAATGGTTTTACGGCACAATGATGGTGGTGGTATTACGATCAACGGGCGTATCTTTAAAAAATACTCGTAGATATCGAACGGATCGTTGAATTTCAGTGCAATATATGATGATGTGTAAAGAGGAACGTTATGTCGTTGACAACAGAGGTGTGAGCGGTCCGTGATCATAACGAGGTCTGCCGTTCTACCTCCTCGAGGGGAGATAGACGAACATGTTAACACGACGCGTCTAGCGCTGTCTGAGCTGTCTTTGGACAATGTGGTTACAGATTGTGCTCTGTCAAGCTGTTGTGGCTGTGAATGCGGCGATCGTACACGTAGTCCCTGGCAAACTTCCGAGCGCTACGATATCCTGCAGTTAGAGGTCGTTAGGAGCACTACCGTCGCGGAACGGTCGACGCCTGTTCTGCTCGAATTGACGGGCGCGAAGCGCACCTTAGTCCAGAGAAAATTTAGCGATCGCGAGGATAGCCGACCGTGGCATCAACGTGCTTTCGATAAGTTCGAGCGGAGATACAAGTCGCACGTCTCGATGCGCCGTGACTTCTTCGAAAATTACGAAATTAGAACGAGGAACTATAGTAATCGCTGCGATCCTTCTAGCAGTATCCCCACCGATAGCGCTGTGATCCCTACTAGGTCTACGGATTATCTCGTTGATTCTCTTTTCGATTCTAAAACTGCCAATTTCGTAGCCAAATCCTTACCTTTGCCTAGAAACGAGAACGAATCCCTCGCGGTCGTAGCTTTGTTAAAGTCTTGTCGTTCGACAAACTCCGGCGTAGCATCGTCCGACACTCCTCGTCGAACCGATGCTCGGTCCGATCGTACGCACTCCGATAAGAAGCAAGAACCGAAGGAGAAGACCCATTCGAACGCCGCATCCATTCGTCGAACTCTAAAGGAGTACCCCAGCGTGGAGTATCCGGAAGTGACAATCTCGACGACCGAATTCGATGGGAACGATAGCCTAGCAGAAGTCCTAGAGAGCATCGACATCGACATAGTTCCTTCGAGAACCAGTCTGGAAGCTCTACCAGAAACCGACGTCTCCATGAAGTACAATTTAGATTCCACGAACATGAGTCTGATTTACAGCTTGACACCACCGACCGAGATGATGACCGAGGACAGGCGCGTCTCCAGCAGCGACACCTTCTTCGACCTGTCGGAAAGGATGGTGTTTCAAGATTTCGACTTGGATCAAATGGCGGATCAAAAGTTTACTTGCAATGACATGTCCGGATTGACTTGGCTCGACCTGGTCGTCGACACGAAATCCAAGGACGCGCAGACCACCAACGACTGCAAGTGCAATCTCGAAAAGGGCAACGACCTTTACAAAACTTCCATGAATCTAACGACCCTTCCTTACTCGAACGACAACCTGTCGGCTTCTAACGTCAGTTCTTCTTTCTCGGAATCGATTCACGAGACCGATTCGAACGAAGGATCCGACATACTCGAGTTGCCGATCTGCACAGTCCTCGAGCTGAAGGAGACCAACCACGAGTCGTTCAGAGACGACATCAATAGCGCTGTCAACGAGATCATCGCTGACATCGACGCCTGCGAGATGGACGTGGACGAACCCGAGATCGTTTACGAAAGTGTCAACGACGTCGCGGCTTCTTTCTCGGACGCACGCTCGAACGACACGAATTCCGCCCTCGACGGCTTCCTCGTCATCGATGAGATCGTTCATCATGTAATCGATGTTCGGAAATTCAAATCGGGATCGATATCCGATGGTTGTGGTCCTGACCTCGAAGAATCCAATCGGACATCGAGCTACAATGGCGATATGTTCGAAGACGATACGGCATCGTCATCGAAGATAAGTCGTAAAGAGACTGAGATTTTCGATCGAAAGACTTCCGAGGAACCGCTGATCGATTCTATCGAACCATTGATCGTACCCAACATCCGTTTAACGAGCAACAGTTTAAAAACCGATGACGACAAGTTACTTTGCCAGACGTTTTCAAAGCGTATAACTGAAAATTCAGATTCAAACGCGTATCTCGTGGGAAGTACAACGGACAGATTGAATCGTAGCAACTCCGATCGCGTTCTGGACGAGGACATCGTGGAAGTAGCCTCTAATCAACGCGACCACTTTGAAGATTCTTACGAGAAGTTCGACGTAAATCTGGAAGAAGAAGGGAATGAAGATAGCAAGGCAGTTTTGGAATTTTATACGATAGCTAATGGCGACACCAACGACGCCATCTTGGAATTGAACTTTCATATCGAGAGGTCGCAGAGCAGCAAAACGGTCGGCTACAATCTGGACGAGTTTTCAAACTACTGCGACTACTGCTTCGATTATCAGTCGCTCGACGAGGACACCGTAGGTTCGATCCGGAAGAGTGATCTTGAAGTTTGTAATTGCGACCTTGAGAATAACAACGTGAAGCAAATATCGAGAGACCTAACGAAGAAATGCTCGAACTTCGACAAGCGCGGAAAGAAAAACGAAGGTCGAACGAACCAGTTGATTTTGGACGAGGAGGGGGAGGAGAAGGAGGAGGTCGAAGGAGACAGAATACCGACCAATAACGAAGTTTCCATGGAAAACGAGGAGAACGAGATCGATATTCAAAATGGCTGTTGTACGGACTGTGTTTTGTGCGATTACAAAACCAACTTTTATTGTCGTCTCTTGCCACCGATATCGGAGGAGGTCGATGAGATCGCGTTTAATATGGAACCGTCGAATGACGAGAGCGATGCCTGCGATGGAGAGAAGAGCCAATTGTCATCGAAAGAGGCCGAAGTAGATCTAAATGAGAACGTCTTGGTTCTGGCGTACGTTTCATCGCCGTTGAGCAACAACGAATCCCCGAAGTCTACCGATTACTTCACGTGCAAAGACGAGAGCGATCGATCGACTTGGTGCTTCTGCACGCCCGAGCGACGTTCGATCTGCTCCGATCGATCGACGGATTGTCAGAGGCACCATTTTAATCAGGCCGAGGAATCGTTGTTGAACGTCACTTATTCGATCAACGGTGACAACGACAGTAACGTCGCTTGCGACAACGTCGATTTGTTGATCGATGGGGAAGTCAACGGAGACCTCGTGAATTCCGATATAAAATCACCAGGTGATCATCATCGGGCGATTTTTAAAGACAATGACAGTGACGTTGTCGCTTGCGACACCGTCGATTTGTTAATGAATAGAAAAATCAACGGAGACCTCGTAAATTCCAATATAAAATCATCAGGTGATCATCATCAGGCGATTTTTAGAGACAATAACAATGACATTGTCGCTTGCGACAACGTTGGTTCGCCTTGTTTGTCGATCAATGGGGAAATCGACGAGATCTTGAACAGAAAATCACCCAAGAACGAATCTCGTGCCATTAATTGTCCCTCGATGACTAACGGAAATCGTCATTCGCTTGCGATATTGGAGAACTCTGAAAAGGTGGCCGAAGACTGCTGCATGTCGTACTCCTACGACACTAAAGAATTCATGCGTTTGGAGCAGGTAGTCGCAGAAAACGCGGAACTCGACGACAAATCGCTTAGTTTAAACAACTGCGCTAATTCCACTGATCGCGCATTGCCCAAATACGAGGACACGCATCTGTGCAAAGTGGTTTCGGCTATTTGCCTTTCTACCGATCCTATGGACAACGATAGTTCTTTTACCTCGAAGTGTTGATCGATCCTTGCTTTTTCTCGGCTTTGTAATATATCTTATTTGTTTTTTCTTCTCTTTTTTTTTCTTATCTTTTTCTAAGGAGTGGGGTGGGGATTGGCGATGTGAGAGGTATTGGATTTTATTATGAAATCTTTGGACTTCGATTTCGATGAGAAAGATAACTACTTTTCTGAGAATGTTAACTATTTAACTTGTTAAACTTGTTTTTTATGACGTACTTTTTATACCATTTCCGTCTCGTTTTTTATGGTCACAACCGTAAGCATAAAGTGTTGGGCTAATTGTCGAATTTATTGTTAACTCTATGATAGGCGATGAACATTCATTATGCATTATAAATGATGATGGTAACGTTCGTAAACTTCGTCCTATGATCGTTTTTATTCGTGTTAAGTTAAAGAAAAATCAGTATTAACGTTCGTAAAAAGAAATTCATTGTAAATACTTCAACGTCCATCGAAGCTTTAAAACTTATGTAAGAATGATTTTTGGTCCGTGACGAAAAAGAACATTCCTATTTTTATCTATATAGTTAGTTAATTTACTTCGACAATGAAAAGAATACGTTTATTTTTGTTATTAGATTTTTCCTTATTCCTGCACGATTCCTAATTTACACAAAGTCGTGCAGTTTTATTTAGTTGCGTTATTTTTTAAGATCAATTTAACACACGTCAAACGCGCGCTGTTACAGTGTATCTTGTATCTTGATTAATAAATGTTCCTTAAAAAGACGTAAAGGCAGTCACGATAGACCCACGAGGGGAAATAAGTTTCTTTTCAAACATATATCGATGTACAAGTTGACGTTTGAACATTGTTTGAACAGTTCCTCAACAAAACAGCTCCCTATGCGCGACAATAAGGCGCAGCGATGTTAGCCGGGATGTTTTGGGCATACTAGGCGTTTAAAGGTTAACCAACTTCGAATTTGAAAATGGGAGAATGGCGGGTAATGGCGGATAATAGGTTAAACTCTTGAAGAAATGAAAATAATCGCTGGATGTATTTCGGACGTATGTCAAAACTGCGGCACTAATTGCGCATTTATGGGAAAAAATGTGAAACACTTTTCATACAATAAACTCACTTTTATTGCTTCGCAACAACAAAAATTAAAAGATACCAATTGTTTAGATAAATTTGAAGAACGTAAGAAGAGCACGATAGCGCTCCTCGACAGTCAAACGGTTAATTACAAGACGCGAATTTGGCGTGGCTGTCAACGTGTCGACCGACGCACGATCTCTTTGTTAATTACCTTTCCAAGGCCGTCTCACGTATTTTATAACGCACTAGCTATATCACGAGCAATACGCTTCCGTTGAACGTACTTTTTTGCCTCCTTGCACGATCCTGGGTGAATGTTGATAAAAGCTAAGACTGTCCTCTAATTCCGCATCGGGGGTCTTGGATCAAGCTCGCTCGTTACACGAGGTAAGAGAGTCATCGTCACCTTTCTAACGAGCTACGCGCATTCTCGTCGTATTGTCTTAACCTTGATTTAACACGATACGACCGGACACCTTCACCCCAAACTGACGTTCCACCTTTTGTGTTTCAGGAGAGAACACCGTGAACGGCGATCACTCGGATGCCCACCACAGTACATTTTCACAAAGTAGCAAGGAGGTTTGTTACGATCACTTTAACGATCTCTGTTCCTTCGAACATAGACACTTACATGTGCTCTGCAATCCGTATTCCACGTTTGGGGTAGAATGGGAGCGTACGTAAACCCCCGATCCCCTATGCACAAAAAGGATCTCGTCTTCCTTACTAATCGCAACCACTCTTCCCCTTATCGTAATCGAGTATCTATCCGACTCTGGATTTAGTCTTTCATCGATGTCTCACGAATCCTCGATACGTCTTGATGCCCGCTCCAACTCCGGCTACGTTTAACGATTTTACGGTCGGAAGCGAAAGAAAAGCAGTTCTTGCCTCTGTTAAAAGTTCCCTTTGAACTTTATCGTCCTATTGGTCGTTAAACCAACTGGCGCGTAGACGACGATTGTTTCTGGACGATATTTTGCTGTTATTGTCATTGTTAATGGAATCTATGGGCTTCCAGTCATTGCGAACTATTAGCCGTATTGTTTTTTCACGGATTTATCAAAGATCGTGCCGGGGGAAGGCGTTTGGTAGATGGAGTAGCAAAGGAATTTGAAATGGTTGAACGTAGCCACGTTGAATTGGACACCGAGATGCGTCGACCGAACGTTTGGCTGATCGTCGTACTTATCGCAAGTTGCTCGCTTGCGCGTATCGTTTGGCATCATCACGATTCGTTCATGCTTGATCGAGTTGATCACGAGAGTCTCGCTTTCGATGATCGGTTAAAACGAAGCTCCGCTACGTGCCAGGCTATTTTTCTTTCTCCGATCATTATCGTCCGATAGTCGCAGCCATATGCATGAAGCGCGAGATTGATATACGGATTAGGGAAATATCGGGTTACTCTACCTACTAGTCGGCTACGGCATTTTGCATGTGCATGCAGAAAGGTTTATGGTTATGGTTGGGACCTTCCGTGTTAAGGGTTCCATGTCGCAGGACGTGAGCGTTAGCGAGGAATCACCTAAAAAGGAAAAGAAGAAGAAGAAGGGCCTTAGGACGCCATCCTTTCTTAAAAAGAAAAAGGAGAAGAAGAAGCCGGTCGAGGCGTAGGTAATCCTAACACAGGTACGTTGTTGAACGCGTTATGATACCATTATTATTTTTTCTCTCTCTAGTCTCCTTTTGATCTTTCTTATTAGTATTTCTAACGTCGATTCTCCCGGGACGAGATTATCTCAAATTTAACTCGGTTGCGTCTCTATGATTTCTTTCTTTTTTTTTTAACGGAAGCCAACGTTCAACGATGCCCAGAAAATTTGCCAAATTGACCTTGATATTATATCGTTCGGTTCCGTTAACTCCGTTATCGATAGTTCGTAGGCACCAGCCTGTCAAACGTCCCTTTTATAGTTTCTGAATGTTCTTAGTCGTTCTGTGATCCCCTCAACTTTAATCGGTTTCCATTTCTTCTTTTACTCACGATATCGTGGAAACGAACTCTGTTCGGACGCGTACATGTTGTATCATACACGTAAGAAGAAGAATATCGAGACACCCAAAGTCCTCCCAACGCATGTAGCATGGCGTCTCGATGGACGAGCGATCGTATTCGCATCAGGAAACCGATTCGAAGCAAAAGATTCAAGGTGTAGCACCGTCCGAACATTTTTCCCCGAAGTATCGATGTATTTTTATTATCATCGAGTAGAGGTCTAGTGTTGTGTTAAATATGGAGGATTTACTTCGTCGCTCCGTTCCAAGACGTTACGTAACGGGGAAGCGTGTCCAAAAATTCCGATGCAATCTTGGTAGTCCGCGTTTTGCAACGGCCATTACCGAATGCGTAGATCGAGCCACGAAGCTACCGAAGCGCCTACGTAGACAAACATAAACGATAAACGACGATTAAAAGGACGTTTACGAAGTTCGATATTCGATACTCGAATTCAAAGACAGGCATTCGAACGATATTCGATTATTTCTAGGTTAGAAAATAAATTAGAATCATCTTATCAAATTATTATTTCGTCTAATTAATTCGAGCAATCTCGCGAATAGAATTAGAACGTTTCGTAAAGTTCCGATTGGTCGTTCCTTTTACACAAGGGAAGTTTTTTTTTAGAAAAGACGTATTTGGCCCTACCTAAATACAAAGCATCGATCTCGATCGTAAATGCAAACTGGTTACGCAGCATCAGGTAGGACTTCCTTGCGCGTCTGGCATCCGCTCTTAGATTCTAGAAGCTCTGCTAATAATTTCTTAGGCATTGCATAGGCGCCGCACGTACCTTTTATGAATTACTTCGATTCTCTAGCCTAGTTTAGTACATACATCGTCATCCAACTGCGTTGATAATCCGCGACTGTAGTAGAGGAGTCATCGGCGCGCCGCCTTAAAGTAGTAGCTCGTTTATACTTCGTCATCCGAGTCGCTTCACGTTAGAGATAGAAACGGGAGCGTCTAGCCATTGTGCACTTAGGGGCTCCGAGACGTCGAACGAGAACACGATCTGTCATTCGTCAAGGACGATCTTCCTTCTCCGGCGCTCTTAACACGTTGCGTACCCCGGGGTATATTTAACCCTTTGCGGATGACGATTTTCTCGGTCGGACGAGGCAGCAACTCGAGACGATTTTACGCATATGCGAGGAGTGCCCTACGGATTGCGTAAAATGGGTTTACATAGAAATTAACTCACAAAGACGTTATACTTTAATGTGTTATCTATATTTACACCCTTACAGAATTTTTATATTTTTTATTTTAGAAGTTTTATAGAATTTTGTAACGTCAATCTCTGTATTTTTCTTTCACGTGGCAATTTGTGAAACATTCACCAAGCCGCATCCTTGGTTTATCTGGACACCTATCGCGGTAATAAACCATTTCCCGTCTTCCACCGGGTTTTTTTTCGATAGGAACGAACCTTGCAACCCCTTTTTGAGCCTGTGAGAATTACACGAAGCTTTCCATT
>JAITYT010000364.1:330393-343412 GCA_025433975.1 Liostenogaster flavolineata
AGTTCTGTCAAACGATGTCGTCTCAACTTGAACATTGACTCATTCGACCATTGCATTTCTACGTACGTGCTCGATACGTACGCGAAGAGGCGGTTAGTAACCGTAGAAATTATATTGTCCGATAAATATTTATTAATTAATCTATCGAAAGTGTGTTAGTTTCTTTTATTTAATATATTAAGTCTACCAAAAAATTTCGTCAAATAATATCGTATCGAGTATCAACATTGACTCTTCCAACCATTGCGATTCCGCGTGCTTTGTGTATCTGTTAATATGTGCTCGACATATACGCGAAGAGGTGGTTAGTAACGATGAAAATTACGTTGTCAGGTAAATATTAATTATTCTATTGAAAGTGTATTAGTCTTTTTTCCATTCAGAAACGGACAGAACTTTCCGACATTTTGTCGGTCTCTATGTTGTCTGTAAGTCAACAGTAGTTTGTATGTTTTTGTGTTCTTCTCTCCATTCATCGCAGCTTTGTTTTGTATACGTTTTGTATACAACAATTTTTATATGTATTATATTCGACGGATAGAAGAGAATGTGAGAAATCGATAGACTATGAATTTACTAATATATCGATACCTTAAATTGTCCCTTCGAAAGGAGACGTCAATGATCGATCGTGCGCCTCGCTCGGTCTCGTCTCGCCTTGTCCGCTTCACTCTCGATCTCTTCACATATCTATCTTTTGCTTCGCTCTCTTGGGTCTTTCGATGCTGCATCATGACTCCTGATCTCGCTTGTTTTCCGCCTTTCCCGAGTTAATTAAAAAAAAAAATTGTATTTATTATTAAATTACTTATTATTTAATTATAATAGTTAAATTATTCATTATTAAATTAAATTAATAAATTATTTATTATTAAATTAAATTTATAAATAAAGTAAATTGTCCTCTTGAATCGAAAATCAGATATCCTTCTTTACTTTAATCGCGAGACCTCGAATCAACGTAGCGATCATTCGAACTGGCTTGCAAATTCATCGCGATGCGCGGATCGCAGTGAAGCGTAAGTAGGAAAGATGTCGATGATCGCATTTCGATAACAATGCCGCGCGATGAAATTCGATGATAATGTCGAGCGTGCGTGTGCAGCGCACCTAATGATAAATTATTTAAAACAAATTGCATTAGCGCTTTGATGACCGCGCGTTTCAATCGAGAATTTTCGTCCAGCCGCTGGCGCTTTTCGCACATTCGTTCATACGATTATTCTAATACGTTTGTCGAGGGGGACGCGTTAAAGCCAACCATTCGCTGAACTTAACGATAGAACTTCGATTGCATCCTGAAAATACCTTCGTAGTTCGAAGCCAACTTACGACTATAAGTCGATAAGTCGAATCACGTAAAAAAGTGACACTTGAAATTCTATGAAATTACAAGCGCGTGGTAAGTAAGAAAAAATAAATAAATACAATAAAATAAAAAATATCATCGTATATCGATACGACTTCAATGAGAAACGCAAGGAGGCAGAATCTGATACAAATTTGATGAATTATCCTTTCCAGAGGAGATTTACGCTCCTTTTTTTACTTCCAACTCCGTTTTTCCTTTTTACGAACGCGAATAACCACGAGCCAAACGACGTTGGGCGCGGCCATTAATCCGCTCGAATAATTACCCTTTCCTTCGATTTTCGCGTCAACTCGACCGTTTCATTTTCGATCGCTTCGATAAAAATTGCGCTCGTTACTCGCTGAATATCGTTTGGTCTCGCATCGCGCGAAATTACGCGAATATCGTCGTCGAATTACGCACAAGGAGGCGAATGCGATCGTCGACGATTGAAATCGAGGGCGATGGAATCGTCGAGAAATGAATTTCTATGAAGGAACGTTTATCGGCGCGTCGCCGTTGCCTCTCATCGATTCGTTCCCGTTCATTCTTTTCTCCTTCTGCCCCTTTCCGCGTCTAGTCGATCAAATTTTTCTCCTTCCTCGACGGTTAACCTCGCCACGAAGTCCCTCGCGTAGAACGGAACGACGTGCCAAAAGTGGAAACATCGAGCGCGCGCGATCTTCGGCATTCGAGGCCAAGTCTTTTGACAATTTCGTCTCAATAACATTATAAAAATAGTAATTATAATCGTAACGTAATATAGAGCAACCACTTTTTATTAATAATATTCTGTCGAATGAAATTTTTCGAGACACGGATACTCATATAATCCAACTTTTGGCTCCATCTTTGCGGTCAGTGATTATAGTCACTCGTCGTGTATAAATGGTATTTTGTGGCGAACGACTATAACATTTTAATTTTACCGCTTCGAGCTCGACTAAGAGCCCATTTACAGAGTTACCGGAATGTCCACTTTTTAGAAGACTACAATATATATACTTGAATCGAGGTTTAATAATTTCACTTATATATCTAATAGTCTCGTGCTTTACCTTCCGCTACTTAGAAGAAGCGCTTATATACTGTTTTATTTTACTGTATCGAGCTCGATTAAGAGACCATTTCTATAGTCACCCATTGTCTACAGATGGCATCATGTTCCAGGTGATTATAGTCACTAGTCGTGTATAGGTGGCATCTTCTGGTGGACGACTAAAGTTACTAGTCGTGTACAGGGGCATCATGTTTCAAATGATTATAGTCAGTAGTTATGTATACGTGACATTACGTGCCAGGTGACTGTAGTCACTAGTCGTGTACAAGTGGCGTCTTGTGACGAGTGACAATAGTCAGCCATCGTGTACAGGTGGCCTTTTTTCGGCGAGTGATAATAGTCATTCGTAGTAGCAAGTATAAATTTTCCTTCGTTTCTATAAATGGCAACGATATGGCCGTGTTATGGCTCCTTTCTCCTTCTTCGATCGAAATTGCTCTCGTAGAGAATTTTCGATCAATCGAACGCAGTTATCTATGTCAGACATAAAATTAGCGACCTCGTTTTCGACGAACACGTCCTCCTTCCTTTTACGAGCGTTTTAAAAGCGTTTCTTATTACTCGCGAGTTCGGAAATCTTTCCAACGATTTCACGCGTTTTGTCGGCTCACTCGCAACTAATTTTCATCGTTTGGCGTTCCATCGAATCGTATGAATCGTTTTACCGAGTGGCACGAAACGCGTTAAGACGAGCCACGAGAAACCTTCCGAGAATTCGTTTCGCGATATAAATAGACCATCGAACAACTTCAAACTCTCGAATAGTCGAAAGCTCCTCGATAGCACCCATTAAGAAAGGCAATTCGTGCGCGTACTACTTAAACATTTCGAGAGCGCGGCAAATTTTTCGGTAAGGATCTAACGAAACAAATAAAAATGAAAAAAATGCAACAAAAGTTGCAAAAAAAAGAATACCGTAGAAACAAAGACCGCGAAAACGCGAGATAATAAAGTCGAGACTGAGCGAGACGAAAATTAATCGAAACAATTAAATGAAAATGAAAATTAAATTAAAACAATTAAATCGAAAATTAAGCGGAATCGTCTGAAACACCGCCTAATACAACAATCGTGTAAGATAAAGTCGCGGATGTAAAGAACGGAATACGTGGGAGAAAAGAATGAAATAAAAGGTTCGTTCGATCGCGGTGAAATCGCTCTCCCACTGATAATCGAAGAGGACCTGTTTCACGTTGGCTACCGACGACGTCTAACCGCCAACCCTTTCGATTAATAGCTGTAGTGCGGCTCTCTCGTCATAAAGAAGAGTGAGAGAGCAAGAGAGAGGAGAGTATGCACGCTAGAGAGCGACGGAGTAAAAGGGGCTAGGGGAAAGGAGAGGCGAGAGGAGGCTCGACATCAGTCGCCCGGCGCTCAGCACACCGCGATCAGAATTATCGACCTGACCCCGTACGCCACGACGGTGTTTATCGTCGCCTCTTATCGTATTTCACCGTAGACAGCGACTAAGGTGTCAATGAGGCCGCCATGGTGCGATCGCGTAACCCCTACGAAACGTTTTCCGTTTCGAGCCGCCTCGCGCGCATTTTCCCCCCAATTTCTGCGAGTCGAGTGACCGTAACGAGATAACGAGGACCTCGACGTAGTCAGTTGGTCGGAGAGGACGACAAATATAACCGAAAGGAATAGCACGGTTACGAATAAATACGTTGGAAAGTCTCGAAAGTGGCATCGAGCAACGGACGAGGGTTTCTCGGTATTATCGAGCTCGAGAATATAACGAGTTAACACTAAGTGTACTAAACGGGGTCGAATCACCCTTTTCAAAATCTGTTGGGTTCTCCGGAAAGTTCGTGCCGATTTTGAAGAAAATTTCTTCCTTTTAAGATTTATTTTTTTTTAAGAAAAAAAATTAATTATATAATATACATATATAACTATTTATTTTATATATAATAAAAAATATAATATAAATAATAAAATAATAAATAAATTTTTAAAGAACCGAAAATCGGCACGAACTTTCCAGACAACCCAATATTTCAATTGTTTATATTGCTTATAAAAATGGAAGCATATGTTTGACTATTTTATTGGTATATGTCGTACATTATCTTCTTCGATAAATTAATACTTTTCTTCTAAAAATCAACGTCTACTTTCTAAGGGATCGTTTGATTAGGTATACGAAAATGCCGATACGTTTAGTGTTAATAAAAGATGGCGGAAATAAACGCTGTTCGTTCGTAAGACGCACAGCATCGGCATCTCGGTGGCAAGTTTAAGGTTGCTTTTGAGGTTATTTTTGAGGCAGGCTAATTTTTTTTTGCTCGTATGTGAATAACTATGGAATTTTCCCAATCTTCGTCATAGTCGCTTAGTTATAGTCCATTTTAATCACGATGTACTAAGGCAAAAATACTTTCTTTTTCTCACATGTGAACAGCGATGGAATCTTTTCAATCTTCATCATAGTAAATTAGTCACGATGTGCTAAGGCGATCGATTCAACGTCGGGTCAACGACGAAAGAATTTACGATAAAATTCTACGATAGATTTTTTAATCGATCGATACCACTAATTTTGAATTCTTTCGCGTATAACGGAAATAACTTTGACGTAAAAGTTTCGCGATTGGATAAAACAAAAAAAGAAAAAAGAAAGAATGGAAAAAGCTCGAACGTCGGAATTTCCTAAAACTATTTATCAAATTGCTACTAAAACGCAATGTAAATCGATGGTAAAACAAGAGACGAAGTTTTGACGTTAAAGCGAGTCGAAACTCGATTGTGAAAAATGATCAATCGACGGCGTCACGTCGCATCGCTTACCGAAATATCAGAATCGATTCTGTCGTACTTGTCGTTCGACTACGACGAATCAAACAGACATTTACGGGAACATTGACGGAAGAGAATATTTGCGCGATTTATTTGTAGCCAGAAAAAAAATAAAATCGAGTCGAAAGCGACGAGATAGTTCGTCGTTCGGTGATATTATGTAGCATCGCGATTTGTCAGTGCAGTATCGATCGCCGACTCGGCCGAATCGCGTCTATAAAAAGCGCATGGCCAGGCCAATTTTCGCAGTCAAATTCGTTGGAATTGGGGTAAACCGGCCATTGGGAAAATAATCGAAGTATCGCTAATTACCGTTCCGTTGAAAAATGTTATGGGAAAGAGCGAAAATTGAGATCGTAATGCACGAAGAGAAATAAACGAGTCAACGGAGGCCGACAACGAGAAAGGAACGCGTTCTGTTCGTTTGCAGAGCCAACGAAAACACAAATGTCCGTACGTAAACGTGTACCGACACATTTATCGTATAACAGATTTCATTTACACTTTTATAATTATTCAAAATATAATTATAATACGTATTATTATTATTATTATTATAATTATAATATTCCAATGTTTACTTTACTGTGTAAAAATAGAGCATCTAAAGGGAAAAAATCGCGATTCAAATAGTACTACATTCAATTCTTTACATCGAAAGTTTATCGAGTCCAACGACGTTGAATTCGTTAATTTATTAATTTTGAAAGCAGAATCGACGTCGACAAGAATTTTTCAATAATAACGAAGCCATTTATTCAAGAAAATAATCGTAAATCTTCGAAGCGATTCGTACGCGTTAAATAAGCGAACGACGGCCGAACGCGCGTCAAGGCACGAAACTTTTTAACGCGATAATCGTTCTATGACATCGACATAGTGCCCCGTGTATTTCGTACCGTGAGATATCGCGCGTTCGCCTCGCTAATTTTATTTGTTAAATCCATGCGGCAGTCCGGGATACCGCGCAATCGTGCTAAACGCATGATTTATGTTCGCTTGTAGCCCTGGTCTGCCTTCCCCCTGGTACACCGACCGAGGATTACTTTACCTAGGTCGCCTATATTAATTACTTTGCTTGCCGTGTAACTCGCACTCCGCTATTAATGCGGTAAATTAATGCGAACTAAATTTTATACGTACGTTCGGAGCGGGCGCTGAACCGCGACTGGCGAACGCGCTAAAAAGGCAAGCGATTATTTTCATTCCTCGTAATTTTCCAAGGGACGATAGGGGGTGTGTCCGTTCGAAAATTCGCCTCCGGCGTCGCGTATCCGTCGCGAGTAACGTCGCGACGAAACGAATTTTCCAGAGTGATAAAACGTTGCGACAGAACGTTAACATAATTACACGATCCACCGAGATAAAGGGAGAAAAAACCAGAATTAGAAAATTAATGGATTGACGACAAAAGCAATGTCAGATCTTATGACCGGAATAAACTCGAATCAAACTACCTTTGTACATAAAACTCGATCGATTATTATTTCTCCATTTTGTTCGATGACTTTTTATTATACTTTCTTGCCTAGCCAATGCATCGAGTCAAGGTGGCTCACACTGGTACGAGTATATAATAATTCAAAAAGTACCTGGAAACACACTAAATACGCTTGAATTTGACGTTGGTACGATGTCTCTGACAACACTTCGCATGGTTTTGAACAACGATACACACACGTAATCAAGTACAGACCTTGTATTAGACCGCTTATTTTGAAAGTGGTGCAAGTCCATTTAAAAAAAAGAATGGGATATCGCATAATTTGCGATTAATTTAGTGTAAACTTTTTATTTGATATCGTGATGTCTTTCTTTTTTAATTGACTTATACCACTTTCGAAGTAAACGGTCGATATATGAAAATAGTAGCCTAGGGCATTGGAATACGCGCCCCATGGCGGGAAACACAAAAATCTGCGCCGCCGGATGAAGTAACGCATGAATACGCGCGCTGCCCCACAGCGAGAGACACAAAAATCAGCACCGGCGCGAACATTAAGCGCTCGATCCAATTGCCGAGTTGTAATTAACGACTCTCGTTCCTCGCAATTTTCCAAGGGACGACAAGGGGTTGCGTTCGTTCAAAAAGTATCCTCTGACCTCGCGTATCCGTCGCGACGAAACGAATCTTCCGGCGTGGTAAAACGTTGCGATAGAGCGTTAACAAAATTACGCGATCCACCGAGACAATTTTGGAAAAGACAAGAAGTAGTTTGACTCGTGCTTAAGCGCGACGTAGACGCGAGTGCAAAACTGAATTTGTCGTCGAATACGCGACACTAACGTGAAAGTATAACAACGAAGGGCTAAAATAAAGAAATGGAAGAGAGAAGAAAATGTAAACAAAAAAAAAGAAAGGAAGGGAAAGAATGGCAAGGAAAGAAAACGAAGAGAAAGAAAGAAAGAAAAAAGAGAGAGGAAAACGTAGAGAGCGGCGCTTGAAAGTCTGCCCTCAAAGCGAAGCCTCGACCTCCAACGGAACGCGGTCATTAGGAAAATCGCAAACGAGTTAAGCGAAATCGATGGAGCTCACGGTCGTCGGCCACGGCCCGCCCCAAAGGGAATAAATGCTCGCGGTTGAGGGGCGGTTCGATTCTTCCTCGGTTGCACTACTTAAAAGAGAAGCTAGCTGGAGCAAGGCAACGGGTACTCGGGACTTTACCGGCGATAGTCCGGCGTCACCAGACTCTGTTTGCATTTAAGTTCGACCGGCATCGTAATCGAATCGCTAAGATAGTCGACTGAGACTCTACCTAAGGACGATCGTGAATTCGTGAGCTGTCGGTTAAGATGGGAAAAGAGAGAGGAGAGAGAGAGAGTGAGTGAGAGAGAGAGGGAAGATGGAGCCTCTCGATGAATGCAAATCGTCAGCAAGGAGACTGGCTCAAACGAAGTGAAATAAGACTCGTCCAATCGTGAAAGTCGAGCGATGTATTCGTTGCTCTCGAAAGACGACACTTTCGAGATTTTCACTTAACCTCTTGGTCCGCATTTTCTTTTTTATTCGATTAAACTGATTTTCAAACGAAATAAAAACGATTAGTCGCCATTCGTGCTACATCTCGGATCGGTCTATCGGAAAGTAATCAGAATTTCTTCGATTTAAAAAAAAAGAATTTTATTTCATCTTAAAATTTTTTTAAAAAGGGAATCGAACGACTGTCTTTACGCTGGCAAAAAGTGTCAGAAAATGATGGAAATTATTTTGTTGATTAGTATTTAAGATTTTTATAATAAATAAATATTTTTCGCCATTTTCATTATTTTTCGTTCTCCCTAATATCTATACTATTATATATTACACTATTATATTCTACTATTATATTAACGACTGCGAGAGTATTTCTGCCGTTCGTAGGATGAATTTTAAACGAAGAGCGTTCCACGAGCGCGATAAAGCGCGAACGAAACTGTTTCGAACGCGTTACGTGATGCGTGCGAGTATCCAGCGAACTATCTATCGTGTCGCGGGAACAGTTTTTTTGTTGACTAAATGGCGTTTCCCGAATAATAACATTATTTCGGGAAACATGTCATACGAAGTTTTATCGAATTCTCCGATAGAATCGCGCGAACTGGACTATGTCGTATAAACGCGGCCGATTCCCTTTCGACCTAGAGACAATTCACGACCGACCCTGTTGCGCGACGATTGCGCAAAGCACATAGTCGTTCGTCGATCTTGAAACTTTGCCTTACCTTCGGCCGATTAAAAGGAAGTTATAGTCGCTAAATAAATAATTTTTTCATTATTTTGTTACATTTGAGGAAGTGGTTAGTGAAAGACAATCTAGTTAAAAGAATGCTATCGTCGAGGAACTTAATTTAACGATACAATAAATACGAGACAAACACGATATCAATGTGTAAATGCGGTAATCGCGGTCAATATGCCATGATTTGTTTTAAAATACACGCGATGTATCGTCGTTTGGCACTAAAAGGCTTAAACGCACAACGCGTTTGAAGAAATCGGATTACGAAATTGAAGTAACGAGACTGGAAGGAACGCGTACGTGGAAAGGAAAAGTATTGAGTTGACTGGAAAGTTCGTGCCCTTTTTCACTTTTTTTAAAATTTATTTATTATTCTATTATTTATATTATATCTTTTATTATATATTTTATTATAGTATAATTAATTTGGTTTCCTCCAAAAAGAATTTCTTCAAAATCGGCACGAACTTTCCGGACAATCCAATACTTTCAAAAGCTGGCCATTGCGAGGCAGCCTGGATTCTTCGTATCGCACTAGGTACCTCGCAATTCATTGTAAACGACGACGTACAAATTCGCGACTCCGAATAGGCGAGGCGTGCTGAGTATACGGTACGAGGAAGGCGTCGAGGGTACTTCTTATCGACCTTTAACCCGTTCGACCTCTCTCTAACAGCGCATTATGCTCGATAAGATCGTCCACGCGGTGGCTGTCGACCGTTTCAGCCAGTTTCTCGTTTTTTCTTCTCAGTCAATTGCCGTTCGCCGCGTACAAAACGCCTCGTTAATGTCGTTTACCTTCTTCCAATCCTCATCGAGGAACGACTCGTCCCTTTAACACGGGGAGTCTCGTGTCAGCGTTGCTCTCGCCATTTTCCTACGGAAAAAGAAACGAAGGCATCTTTTTCTCCCTCAAAACTCCCATTTTCGTGCTCCACGTTGCGCGGAATAAAAAACCACGTCTCCGACACGAATAATTCGATACTACGCTTTACTGTATCGCGATGAAAGGGATACTGAAAGTGCGTCAATATCGTGTTTGAGATTATGAGCAGCCGAAAAAGTATCGAGCTTTTCATAGTCAAAATCTAGGGACAGAAGGACAACATTTGAGAGTACAATAAATCCTCCGATTCGTTCGTGACATATTTCCCGTTCGATTTTCCAGCTTTACCTCTTTGTTTGTGGAAAATGTGCCAAAAGGCGAGTCGATTTTCTAATGAACTTTTCGAATTATCGAGCCTTCCATAGTCAACATATACGAACCTTTGGACTCGATAATTCGAATAGTTCATTGTTAAATCAACTAGTTTGAGCAGCTTTTAGCAAATTACGAGATAAAGTTGCAAAGTCGAAAGAAAGAAAAACAGATCACGGGTGAGTCAGAGGATCTATTTATACTCTCGAAAAAGGATCGATTTACCAAGAAATCTTGTCGAGTAGATTAAAAGCTTCCAATTGACATTTTCTTGAGCGATGAATTTTTCAACGACTAAATAAGACATTTCCGGAATAGCGGCATGCATTTTGCCCTTTCCCACACGGTATTAAAACCATTTACTCTGACACCTTTGGTTTCGTCGTCGTCGGTGTCGTCGGTATTTAAACCCAGTTCCACTTTCCCAGCTCCTCTGCAATTTATGACTCGACCGCGTGCCACCACCAATGAATCGTAACTGCGAGTAAATACCATGAAGCGGGTCTTAGGAGGCTGATGGCATGCCGACCGCGGCTTAGGGACTCTTCTGGCGTCGCAGCTCGAACCGCGGCCTGCGACAAGCTCGAGCTTTCTCCCCAACGACGACGATGACACTGAGCGCGCACTCCGGATTTAAAGCGATGGGTGGCCGCGTTTCGACACTTCGACTGCCAAAATATTGAAAAATGCCCTAATTCATTAGATGAATACATTTTACATGAGAAGGTGAGACAGTTTCCAAGATATTTTTATAATTAACTAACGCTAATTTTTGAAACAGCTACGTGTCACCCGAATATGGGTGACATGGCAATTGACGTGTTAAAAAGCCTCCTTCGTCTCGACGGTTCACGTTTAAAAGGAATTTCGCTCTCGAAGGTGCGAAAGTGACTCGAGAATATCGAAGATGTACGATCGAAAACTAGCTTATGTCGAGATATTCGTTCGTTTTTTTTCTTTTCTTTTCAACTGGTTTCTTTCGTTTGGATTTCGAAGGATGGTTTGTTTTGTACGGTTTCAAGTTTCGAGTCAGCTAGCTTGAAACTTGTCGTTGAACCACAACGACTGTACGCGCTTTAAAACGTTTGGTGCCTATCTTGTTGTAGCTATGCACGTTTTAGAAGAAGGAAATTGTTTCTAAAAAATCGAATCGACATTACGCCAGGTTAAAATGGAAATTAATATCACAAGTGGATTGAGACTACGCGGAGAATAAATCATTAGTTCAATATTACTGGAAGCGGGAGAGAAAGAGAGAGGGGGGTGTCGATCGAACAGTCGTTCGTCGTTGTTCACGAGGCTTGGATAGACTCGTGGTTCTCGCTTTGGCTTTCATGAGCTCCAAAAGGTATCGCCCATGTCGATAACCTAATAAAGCTGTCTTTGTCTGTTCTGTTTTGATTTTCGTTAGTCCTTCTCGTCCTTTTCCCTCTCTCTCTTTCTCGTTAACTTCGTTAATACGCACTCTCAACACGTACAGGTCGATCGAACGAAGACGTTTAACGAAGAATATTATTTCCTACGATCGCAAAGATTCGAGTTAATCGTCCAAACGATTGCGCGAGAACAATGTGCTTTCTTCGGTAATAATTTTGTCACAACGTAAGAGAATATTTCGAAATATTTCCGTTAAATCCTTTCATAATGCTTGCGCGTGTCGTATCTATTTATGCATTTATGTATTTATTTGAAACATCGAGCCGTGCAATCGCTCGCTCGCCGCCACTCGATTTTTTTTTAAATCTCGTTCGAGGATCGCTCGAGCGATATTTATCGCGTATTCTTCGCTAACGATCGAAGTTATCGAAGCGATAATATTTACTTGTAGCGACCGTTGCATCACGGTGGCACTAGACGCGGTTGGTTTCTTTTAATAACCGAAATATCAATCGAACGTAGTATTAATTCGAAAGGTTTTTTCGTAATTTCGTTTTTCCCCGACAGTTTTTCATAAAGACAACATAAAAGAGAACATAAAAATTATAAGTGATTTACAAAAAATTATATGTAAATTAAATATGAAAACATTTACGAACATTTACATTTACAACTTACAAAGTTACAGGTAATATAGTAATTATGAATTAACTATGAACCGCAAACTATTCGAATTCTTGTAAGGATCGTATATGAAATGTCCTTTCACTGTCGATGAATGTACGTCTAAATTTGTTAACGTAAAACAGTGTACGATCGGTTATATGTTCCAAATATGTTGCGTAAAACGTTTTAATGTTATTTCAACGATGAGTAATTTGAAGAAGCGATCGATAATCCAGATAATCGATAAAATTGACAGAAAAAATTCTGTCTAACGGAAAAAACATATTATCGACTACAGATGGCACTTGTATATGCATCATATACAATATGGTTTGGTTTACCGGATAAATGAAGTGACGACCCAGAAGTCGTCGCGTAGCCGTCGCCTATAAGCGGCGCTCGTACACACAGGCCATCTTGTGGATGCTGCTTGTAAGCGGCGCTCGAAGCGAAAGGATTAATAACTCGTCTTCGTCGCGACGTAATCGAGCTAACTTGCGGCCGGGAATTCGCGTGCGCATCGGTATACATCTCGTACGTACTCACATACGTCGGAGACATCGTCGCGTGCTGTCTTCGTTGCGGTGTCCGCTGGACCGACGGCGCAAACCCAACGTACCGAGATCTCGTGAAAGCGAAAGATCCGGTTCGAAATACGAAGGGTAGTTTATTGCTGTACGAGAGCCGCCTTTATTTACCAAGCTCTCGAACTTAAACGCAAGCTATGTAGCGGTTGGGAATCTTGGGGAAGATCGACACTCCCTGGCGACACGTGGGGTAGCTAAACACCGCGCTTACGTTGCTTTTCCATCGTCCCCTCTCGTCGTCATCTCTCTCTCTCTCTCT
>JAITYT010000364.1:449978-464508 GCA_025433975.1 Liostenogaster flavolineata
ACTCATATATATCTTTTCGTCGTTCCTTTATTTTCTACCTTCGATTTTCCCTCTTTTTTGCTCTTCTACTTCTACCATCTCGTAACTCCGTCTTTTCTCTTTCTTCTTCGAATCTTTTCGTCTGTCCGTCTGTCTTTGTTTCGACGTCCTTTTAACACCTTCTTTCACCTACTCTTTTACCTCTCGCTATTTTCTCACGGTCTTAACCGTTTTCTCATCCTCCTCATCGTTCTACTCGTCACAGACACCGTCGTCTTCTCCCGACCATTTAATTTGTCACGGTTCTGCTCGAACTAGCGCAAACTCCTTCGCGCCTCCACCTTTTATCGGAATTACTCGAGAAAAACGAGAGAGGTACACGAATGACGCAGGAACGACGAAGATCGACTCCCGCGATACGCAGTCAAATATCACCGGCAATTTTCCACCTTCTTGCCGACCTCGATTAAGCGTCGCGCGATCGACACCCGATCGAGATTTCGCGAAGATCAAGTTTTAACGTTTCCCTTTAATTCGCGAGCAAAGTTTCGAAGCACTTTCAACAGAGTCGAAGAATTCGATTGCTTGGCGAGAATTTCGAGGAGTCGCAGTCACTTTTGGTAAAATATCGCAAAAATGAGCAATTTGGCAGAAGTAAAATTGCTTCCTAAGCTGCCTTATTCGACGTAAGGACGAGTTGCAACGTTTTTAACCCTATTTCAAGGAAATTGGAATGGGGAAAAATCTGTATCAATTTTGAGAAACAATTTTTAGGAAGTTATAACTTCTCAAATTCTATGTTGAGCTTCTTAGATCGCTACGAGACGCGCGTACGCGGTTGCATGAAGTACGAAATGATGGATGAAAGTAAATAGCAGAAATGAGCGAAAAAAGCACGATAGATCGGGAAAAAGGACGAAAATCGACTCCCACGATACGCGATCAAATATACCGGCAATTTTTCAAAGATTTTCCGCGAAGATCGGATTTAAACGTTTCAAGAAATTCGTGACTGTAAAAAAATTTGTATCAATTTCAAGAAACAATTTTCAGGGAAATAAGACTCCTTAAATTCTCCGTCGACTTTCTTAGATCTTTACGAGACCGTAGAAAATACGAAGTGCGGAAGAAGGAAGTAGACGAGCTGGATGAAAGTAAACAGCAGAGAAACGCGCGAAAAAAGGAAAAAAAATAGGTCGCGAAAGGAGGGCGATGAAAGGAAGACGGAAAAATCGCGGGTGAAAGGGCGTGTCGGCAATACCTCGAGGCAAAGGGAGCAAGAACCGGTACGATTTAAACTCGAATGCGAATCAAGCGAGATATATAATACGTATACGCGCAAAACATAATAACATAGGGAAGAAGTACGTTCCAACGGAGAATCTCGAAAATGTCTACCTTTTAAGGGAAATCGTATATATCCGAGCGAAGGGTTCCATTTGCATACATGCATTCGCGGTCTCATTTTAAATTGTAATCGCTTCGAATAAGACGTACCGGGAAGCCGGCAACTCCGAGGGCTCTCCTGAAAATTTCTCGGTGTTTCATCGATCTCTCGAAGTCTCCCTCGAATCGACCAAAGAGGAACGAAGTTACGGCTGCGAAGAGGGTGAGAGGAAGCGTCGATGAAAGACGAGGCTGCGAAGAAACGTCGACTTTCTCGTACACGACGTAGACGACGACGTCGTGCGAGGTCAGGCCCATTCGTGTCGGCATTCCTTAATGAGGGTATACTTTTTCAGTTATTAGACGATCGCAATCTCGGCGCTAACCATTGTGATTAGGCGTCGTTGGTGGTTCACGTGGCCGAGTCAGTCGTTACGGGCACGTAGCCAGTGGCCAAGCGGTACGAGACCGAGAGAAAGGACTAAACGTTCGTCTTGGCCGCGCGCCTTTGCGCCGTGCGTGTCAACAAGCGCGTGTAAGCGCGCGCGTCCCAGCTACGAGGAATAAAAATCCATAGGGCTCGTCCTTATCTCGGATTCGAGATGTTATCGCGCTATAATTTATCGCACGCGCTACCTTGATCGTTTATCGACCGATCGTACGTTTCCTCTCGATACGGGAATTTTTGGCAGTCGAGACGCCGTCGCTGAATGTCACGATTTGTGCGATTGTGAGCACGAACTTCGTTCACAGCCCAAGCGATTAACTTGTGTGTTGGATAAAATATAACTTCGCAAAACGATAGTAATTTAATAACTGCAAAACGACAATAATAACAATAATTGTAATATTGTTATAATGTAACAATAACGATGAAAGAGGAATAAATTAATTCTGTTCATGTATAGTGCTTCAGCTTAACTACTAATCGACACAGAATTATAAATTTCGAAATATGCGAGCGCTTGTTAGCATTAACTTATTTGTTATATTTAAAATAGTTTTCCTTAATAATCAGGCTTAAGACACCACATGAACGCGATTTTTATGGCCGTTCAATAATATTTTCTTTTTCACGAGAAATGTATAAAAATTTATCGATATCTTTCTAAATTTATTTAACGCACTTGACTTTAAACACAGCTCAATTTATAGTATGTATGTATCAGAGATAATAGATATGTGTTTTCTCTTAAAACTTTTTTTTCCTCAAATTTAAATTGAATTAAATTAATCATTCGATACCAACGTTTAATCAGACACGTTAAATGTGCATCACAACTATTTATTTATTTATTTATTGAAGCTAAAACGTAATAAAATCGCAACTTCTGTCTCATTCTTTCGAATTAAAATTATTGTCGAAGTTCGAATAATTTCTCGTTCGCGTCGAAGAGAAGCAGAAGAACGAACGCTTGTACATATCTAATTTATCGGATGCGAAGATATTTTTACATAGCTTTACAGTATTAGGTTGTTCGGAAAATCATTTCATTTTTTTATGAAAAATATTGTTTTTTACGTTTTCTTTTACTTTTTGTTTTTATGTTGTTGGGAAGAAAGGAAATTACTTTCCGAACAACCTAATGGCTTTCTTCCTTTCTTATTTCATCGTTATCGTACAAACGCATGGACAAACTTTCTAAACGAACTTTCGGTATCATATTTGTCTCGTACCGTCGACAACTTCTCGCAACTTACCATCCTAAGTAACCTAGCATTAATAAAAGCTTACACGTCATGGTAAAAAACTTACGGAACGATAAAGTGGTTGGAAAGACTTCACAGTTGTCACTTTTCAGCTCTTCGCCCTACCTGTCCCGCTAATTTATCTTCTGCATCGTCGAGGAGTCACGAACGAGGAGTTTCATAAAGACGCAAGATCGAAGAAACTTTATCGTTCGACGAAAGCGGCAAGTCAAGAAAACCTTCGTATCCCAACGGGTCATCGAGCTACGATTTATTCATAAAAGATAAATGAATTTTGAATAAGCTAGAGACAAAAATTAATTGATCGATAATTTTAACTCTGAAAGGTTCTCAAAAAATAGCTATGTCATATTACGTCGCATCGCCTCTTCTTTCACGATTATCGGCAGTTACTACTGATTTTGTTTAAGTCATGAAATAAAGTTGTAAAAAAGTGATTCTAGTCTTGTTAAGTTCTTGCAAGTTAAGAAAATCTTTGTAACGGGTTATCAAGCTGCGGGTTGTTCATAAAAAATAAATCAACTTTGAATAATCTACAGTGTCAAAAATTAATCGATCGATAATTTTAACGCAGAAAGGTTCTCAAAAGAATGCTACGTAATATTAGGTCGTATCGCCTTTTTTCCACGATTATCGGCAGTTACTATTAATATTGTGTAAGTCATGAAATGAAGTTATAAAAAATTGATTCTAGTCTTGCACTGTAAGTTAAGAAAATCTTCGTAACTGGTTATCGAGCTGCGGACTATTCATAAAAAATAAATCGGCTTTGAATGATTTAGTCAGAAATTAATCGATCGATAATTTTAACGCTGAAAGGTTCTCAAATAATAGCTACGTAATATTACGTCGTATCGCTATTGATTTTGTTTAAGTCGTGAAATAAAGTGACAAAAAAATTGATTCCATCGTCATTCGGCGGGCAAAGAGTTAAATACTAAAATCATGAAAACAGAATGTCGTGCGGAAAGAAGCGTAACCGAGAAGAAAGCTCGAACATCGTTGAATCTGTCGATACGTGGAAACGACGTCATCGGCTGTTCGTTCTTTCTTTCTCTCGATTTCGCCAAGCAGGAGGATTTTTATTTTTCCGATGGGACGTGCTCCGTTCGCTCCATCGCATCGTTCTAAGTGTCGAAACAATCGAATAACACGCTGGGAAATATCGTCGTAGAGAATCGCAGCGATCGGCAATTCGACTTTCAGCGTTGCTCGCTGTTTCATACGCGGCGAGCTGCACCACGATGGGAAGAGTAAGAACCGCGATATTGTTGATTCGATGGCTTTTGTTCTTAGCGGGGCGCTCGATCGTAACGCGGGAAGTTTTTCGAGCTATCGTCGATCGATCTAATTGAATTAACTGGTAAGAATATTGGGAATAGCTGCGTTAAAACTTCCCTCTTCGAAGGAAAATTGAATTTTCCTCTCCCCCTAGAAATTTCCATAACTTAGCAACGTGGTATCGAACGGATACGATTAAACGTAACTCGATGTTCATTTACTCGCGTGGCTGCGTTACAATCGTCCCTTACGCTTCTTTTCATGCAAAAATATCGAAGATATTAGGTCTATCGGAAAGTTCTATCCGTCTTAAATTAAATGAAATTGATACATTTTCCACGCATTAATTAATCTTTACCGAACGATATCATTTCTATCGTCATTAACCACCTCTACGTATTATATCAAGCACATACCTGGAAATGCAATGATCGAAAGAATCAGAAATATTCAACTCGAGATGACATTATTTGACAGAAATTTCCGGCACAATGATGTCTTCCAAATGAATAATAAGAATTGATAATAAAAGAAATAAATAAATAATATAATAATAAAATAATAATAATAATATAAAATAAAATAATAAAAAAATAAAAATTTTCCAGGATATTCGACAGAAAGCCACGATTTTTCCTATCGAAAAAAATCACGAAAAAAAACGAAAAGAATAATCGCGCACGCTCTAACGCCTTCACGTCGACGCTTGTGAAAGTCAGTCGCGAGGCGACATTTACAAAGCAAACATCGGAGCATCGAAAAGACAGACTAGACTGGCTCCTAACGTTCCGTGGAGGCTTTTGCCACGGGTAGCCGCGCGTTAACGCTTACGTACGTAAGCTCTCGATCGTTTTAGGGCATAAAGCGGACGTGACGGTAGAAAGGCAAAGCGGAAGAAGGAGGCTCGTGAAGGATCGGGCACGAAATCGATTATCCGGCGAGTGGTTGAGCGCCGAGAAGCGCCCGCGATACGAGGATCGTTCTACTCGGAAATATCGACATAATTTTCTCCTTGGCTTTTCTCGAGCGGTACGCCGCGATAAAAGCAAACGGATCTATCCGCACTTTTCTGGAAATGTCGATGGCCATCGACGTTATAAGCGGCCGTAATGGACGTCGAGCGAAGAGGAGCTGTCGCCGTTCTATGCTACACGTGTCTTCTCGTTTCCTTTTCTCTCTCTCTCTCTCTCTCTCTCTTTCTTTATTTATTTCCCTCTTTCTTTCTCTCTCCTTCTGACTTCCACTCTTCGTTCTTCGTGCTCACTACCGCGTAACTTTACTTCTCTCTTCTTCCGCTCTAATTCATTTCTCTTATCTCCTTATCTTATTCTTAGGGATACTTCTCTTTTTCTTTCATCTACTTTTCTTCTCTCGCCATTTTCATTATCTTCTCATTTACCAACCATTTTTCTCTTATTCCTCCTCCTCTCTCTCTCTCTCTCTCTCTCTCTTCGTCGTCGTTCGTCGTCGTCGTGTCTCTTTCTAGCTGCCCTTAAATTCTTTCACTCGCATTTTTCTCTTTTTCTTCACATAATTCTCTCTATTCCAGGCATGGCCAACAAACGGCCCGCGCAATAAATTTATGTGGTCCGCGAACAATTTTTCAATATTAGCATTTAACTTCTAGTAATTAATCGAATTAATTCTCGATACTTTTATATTTTTTATAAAAGATTCCGTTATCATACGCACTTATTCATACACAAGTTTTATAATAAAATTTTGTTTAATTAAAGAAAATTGTTTTGCTTTATAATAATATATTAGAAGTTCATGTTATAAAATATAATATATATAATACATTATAATAATATATTATATAAGCGTTTTTACTGTTAATATTTCGTCCAACCCCTGAAAACATCTTTTTCCACAATCCGGCCCAGGAACAAAAACAATTAGCCATGCCTGCTCTATTCCCTTTTTTTATTTTATTTTATTTTTTTCTTTCTTTTCGTACCCGTATATATTCTTTGGTCTCCGTCTGTCATCCTTCTACGGTTCTTCCTTAATTTTACGGTAGTAGAGTACGTCATACCCTGGAAATATCGATGATCGAAAGATCAGTGTCGAAACGTTTTAACGCTGTGCAAATATCTACGACATATTGCGTACGTCGCACGGTAATTCGACGTATTCTCGATCGAATCCTCGTTCCTTCGTCGGACGGTCGATCGGCAGGAATTCGTAATCGCGAGGAGCGCTCGAAACGTTTCCCAAGGCGCTACGGAAGACGCTTCGCGCCGCGGAACGTCAAAGGCTCAAAGGAAATCGCCGGTAGAGCTGCCGGCGGTGACTCCGTAAGTATAGCAACGGAGCACGACGATCGCGCTGCGATCTAGAACGATGTCCTTTTAAGAGTCACGCGAGCTGCGCTGCTACCTTCTGGCGCTTTTTCGCGAACTTGCCTGCCGCCACGCAGGAAATTACAATTTCTCTGCCTGTTACGCCGTAAGAATGGCGGTAAAGGGGTCTCGGAACTGCCATAATGATTTTTTGCGCCACCGTCGTCCCTTCCTAGGAGATAAAACGCGTTCTCCTCGGACTTCCTTTCGATCGTTCTCTCGTTACGAATTTTCTCTGCTTTTTCAAGGTCCCTTCGTTGTTATCTCGATCGAAGACGCGACGACGAAGACGACGCGATATATTTTCAGTGTGCCGCTTCTCAGCCTTTATCGGGATTCCTCGTTTTCGTAAATTTCTTTCAACTTTATGTATGGAATCGAACGAATTCGGCTCCAGTTATTTATTCTTGCCGATCGACGATGAAAGAGATGTAACGAGCGGATTGCTGTCTCGTGAACGTTGTCCGTCGTTGACGTCAAAGATGTAGTTCGTTTGACAACTGGAAAAAATTGCCACATCATTGAAAACGTAAATAATAGAAACCTAACGTATATTAATTGAAAAAAATAGGATTTATTTTATCTAATCTCAGCGTTATGTATTGGGTTGTCCGGAAATTTACTTTTTTTAAGAACAAAATTAATTATATAATATATATAATTATTTATTTTATATATATAGTAAAATATACAATAAAAATGTAATATAAATAATAAAATAATTAATAAATTTTTTAAAAAACCGAAAATCGGCACGAACTTTCCGGACAACCCAATATAAACGTAACTTATTAAACAAAAATTCAGTAGTAAAAACATAACGATTTAATATTATAAACTTGACTTAATATTAAGTTTAAGTAATTATATTAATATTATATTAATATTATTATAATTATATAATTATTATCTTAATTATATTAATATTAAGTACAGTTTATATTATCAACTCAACTTAATTATTTATTTATTGTTACAAGAAATATTTACTTTGATACCTCTTTTTTTATATAAACACTAGTAACGCTTTTACATCTTTGTCTTATTTTTCACGCAAAAGCACTGTGATGATAATCGATCAAAAGGTAATCGATAATTTGTTCTCTTAATTTTAAAATATCGATACGTTTATTATCCCTTGCACACGAGTTACGCAACCTGCAATGTAAGCGCTCGAACATTGTTACTAAGCGAACAATTGCACGTCGTCATCGTTTATTACGAGCAAAATTCCTTTGATACTCAACACGGTAACGCCATTAATTAAATTCGTTCGTAAATCAAACGCGTCGAAGTCTTCTTCCGATCCGATAAAAAATTCATCATTTTTCGACCTCCATTCGTCTATTCTTGGGCGTAATTCTCGATCAGTGGTATGCAAAAATCTTCGAAGGGCGAAATAAGACGGATTTTTCTGTACGTTAAGGTAACGCGCGTCATTTTCCGAGCTTATAACTTTTTCGTGGCTCGATTTAACGTGGCAAGCGTTCGAGAGAACGGATAAGTCGCGACTTGCGCCTTGGTCGAACGCTTCTTCGAAATTGTTTCGATAGAAAAGGAATCGCGACCCGATTCCTCTACCGATCTTCCTTCGATCTTCCATCGATCTTTCTCTACGTACTTGTTCTCCTTTAAATCAACCGTACGTATACGGATACAACGAGTTCGTTTCGATTCCGTTGCCGACTTAGAATGCAATCATTTCGCTCTTTACTCGGTATCGAAGGTTCTGGCATAGATTTCTCTCGTGGAATCTATTGGAAACCTTTCAAAGGATTTCCGGCGTTGCTTCGCTTCTCGCGAAGCGCAATATGTCTTTGTCTTTTGATTTTAAAGCGTGCGGACGGACAGACGCGTACGGGAGAAGGACGGCTTCACGGACGATTTGCGACAACCACGAGGAAAATAACGTTAACGTTCCTCGGTGTATTAAATTGAAACGAGATTGAGATTTTCGATGTGTTAAAGACGTGCTACTATTCCTCAACCAAGTATTTAGGAACGTTCGAGTGTGAGCCACCGGTGCTACATGCCAGTGTGAATATTTTATCGGGTTGGGGAAAAACTGTTGCGGATTTTTATGCTCAGATGGCTTTAGGTTCGCATATCTCTGGGAATATCCATCGCATCGTGTTGTACCAAGCGGCGTTTGAAATATTATGTTTCAGAGCATACTTTTTTTAGTTATTAAAGTTGGTGGATCCAGTAAAGAGTTATAACGATTTAAACATGAGTGAAATCACTGAGAAAATTCGATACATTTTACATTATCATTTCGATCAAGGTGATAACGCGACTCGGACTCATAAAAAATGTGTTCTGTTTACGGTCATGGTACTCTATCAAAATCAAAGCCGGTAGATGGTTCGCACAATTTCGTTCTGGATATTTTGACTTTAAAGATGCACCCCGCTGTGGTCGACCAATTGTGGAAAATATTGACGAAATCGTAAGAGAAATTGTGAGAGAAAATTAATTGTATAATATATATAATTATTTATTTTATATATATAATATATAATAAGAAATATAACATGAATAATAAAATAATAAATAAATTTGTAAAAAAACGAAAATCGGCTCGAACTTTCCGGACAACCCGATATTTTGATTCGCTTCGTTTTCCATGGGCGGCGCAAACTCTGCAGGATCTCGCAGGAAATTTCTATTGACTATTGATGAAAATACATTTGATACAATGTATCAAAGTAGGCGACATCTAAAGACGGCGTGTAGAAAACACGGGTTAATTCGTGATCCATTCGTAACAGACGGGACGTGAAAGACGAGAAAACTCGTGAGCGGTCCTTAACGCGTTAAATAAATACAGCGAAGATTTTTTTTGTTGCGGTGGTGTCCGCGCATGAAAAGTTGATTAGGACAATCCGCGACGACGATCTCGGATATAAAAAGCGCGACGTCCCTTTGAAAATCGCCTTCCATCGCCTTCGTTTCTTCTCACCGTTCCTTCGACGCTGATTTTTCCATTCTTCGGGTAAACTTCGCGCGTCTTTACCTTTTTGCCCCCGTCTATCCAATTTTCACGGAGAATTTCGGGCGAAACACGCGTCGCTTGTGCTCGCGAAAGGCATATGCGTAGTTTGCACTACCGCGTACAATATCAGACAGCGCCGAGTAGACCTTATATAAAATTCAGAGATCCCGGAATTCTGATAGCTCGAAGCTCGCATCGGGGGTGCAATTTTCCACGCTTTGTTTTGGTCGTCGCGTGCGACGCAAGATTCGCTCTCGGGCGACGATACGCCCGATCGCCCGTCGTCGAGATTCGCTTTTCTTCCGAGTTTCCCTCGGAACGGCCAATTGGCACCGCGTTACGAGTCCCTTACCCGCGATAACGTTCGCAAATAAGACATCGAACGTTTAGTTTACCCGGGACCGCCGGAAGACGTCGCGTCGTTACCTTGGAAACCTCACGTTTAAGGCGCATAAAAATAAGTGTCAAAACAACGTTTTTTAATGAAAAAACGAAACTACTTTCCGAGCAACCTATCATCAGTAATTGTACGTAATTTTACAGGAATTCAAGTTGCGTTGTGATGCATTATTACGTCTTCAAAATAGAATGTGTTTCAATGTGTTACGATATGTTACTACGTCGCCAAAATACAATGCGTTACAATGCGTTACCCTGTCGCTACGGACAAAATCGTGGACCATTTCCAACATTGGAGACATCCAATCGATCAACTTCGAAACGACTTCGTCCATCGATGACAAATGGAAAAGAAAGAAAAAAAGAATCCACTTCATCGAAATACCATCAACTTTCCGTACGACGACCAATCGCAACTTGGTAGGTGTTGTGATGGACGTCACCGGTCAAGTATAAAGGTCGTTTACGGGCACGGCTCGACGTCTACGAGATCGCATAAGGGCAGGGTCTATTTTGCTTTGATACGTTTAATCTATCCTAACGTTCTGCTGTCCTAGCTCTTAGCGTCTCTCTTTTAGTAAGGGCAGTATTCGTAACTAGGTTCTGGGCACCTTGCAGTAAGTACGAAGTTATATTCTTATATATTAAACTTTCACTTTATCATTACAGTTGTGCACTTTACTCTGCTCTAAAAACCTGAAGTGTGATGCCTTGTTGATGGAAAAGAGAAGGATCGTGTCCCTCTGGTGTTGGGGACGGCGTATAAGAGGTTCGGTCCTTCTACGCCTAGCGTTGTTATTGTTTACGCTGTTTACTTTTTCTCCGGATTTTATTCGCTGTGGATCCACATACGGGGAAATGAACCCCGGTGCTCGCTGTGGCAGGCGGGCATGCTATCCTCCAGTCCACCACGACTGGGTACTAGATACAACGGTCGCCATGTATATATATATATATAAAAGATGGTCGCCACAGACCCAACAGTAGGCAATCAGTTCGTCCACTCGCTTTTCGCGTAGCGAGGGTAAAAATCGTCCGATCCACCGATGCGACACGAGTCTCGAACGTGAAACCGTTAGGACGTTTCGATTCTATGAATTCTGCGGTTCGATTGGCGCGAATTCGATCGGTAAACAGGCGAGTGGACGTCGACCACCGAAGGTATAGAAGCAGGCGTATAACCATGCCAATAAATCCATCGGTTAATCATGGGAGTTGAAAACTAATAAACGCAATTTCGTCGAATTCCGCGCTTTGATTCGATAACGTAACAGTTCGGACCAACCGATCCGTTTCGACGCCGATTTCCAGGTTAGAACGGCTGAAACTTCTGATTACACGACATTGCTCAGCGAAAACTACCAAACTCTAGTCGTGCAACGGCACCCGCCCATCCGGGAACTACGTTAGCTCGCGCGGCATCGCTATAAGCACTTCACGCTTCGTGTCTCTTTACGCGTAGACGAAGAACCCGCAAGAATCCCCATGGCAAGCGACGCGAGCAGACTGTACGTCATATCTCATCCGGTCTTCCTCCCCGGTCTTCCTTACTCTTCCTTCTTCAGACTCGGATTAATTCTTCGAGACCAGACTTAACGTTAATCGCCGGAATTAAGTTTCGGTCGTGGGTACATTCGCTCGCGACGAACTGTTGCCCTGTCTTTCGTACCACTCTACGGCGGAGCCAAAGTTAAACAGAGGATAGGAGCTACTCATCGTACGGAGTATCGCTCTTGCTGCTTGCCAATCTTCTCGTCTCTCTCTCTCTCCCTCTCTCCCTCTCTGTCTATCTTTTACAAAGATCGTTAAATCGACGCTTGATCGTTTGCTTCACGCTTGTTTCAAGCTTGCTCAACGCCTGCTTAACCCTGACTATCGTTCATCGCATTCCATCAAGGCAATTTCACATAGAGAAAATTCTCGGCGTTTGTTTTAAAATTCAGAATCATTTTTCCCTGACGCGGAACGTTAATATCCGTTTCACTGTATTCATTGATGTTTGTGGGTACATTCGTTCGTGAGGAACTACTGTTCTGTTTTTTGTACTACTCTACGGTAGAGCCAAAGTCAAACAGGAAGATAAGAGCTGCGAAGTATTGCTCTCACTGCTTGTCAATTTTCACATATCTCTCTCTCTCTCTTTCACACACACATACACACACACACACACACACACACACACACTCTATCTATCTCTATTTTTTACAAGGATTGTGAAATCAACGTTTGTTCGACGTTTGCTCCAACGCTTGTTCCATCGCTTGCCACACGCTTGCTCAATGCCAGCTTAACCCTGACTATCGTTCTTCGCATTCCATCGAGCCAATTTCAAATTCCTTGCGTCTCTCTTAAAATTCAGAACCATTTTTTCTCCGACGTGGAACGCCAATATCGTCTCCACTGAATTCATTGATATTCGGTCGAGACCATCTCGATGATCGGCCCTTAACAAAACGGCCCTTTCACCACACGATATATCACGACGGAGAAGCCTGCGAGTAAGAGTCGTCCCCTTCGACAAGACGACGAGACGCGATTCCACGATCGTCGTAGCGAAATCATCGAGCGTCGAATCACAACGCGCGAATCGATCAGATCACGCGAAAATTCGCGAACTCGTTGACGTGGACTCGTCCGCGAATCAAAATTAAACGCGACGAGTGAATTTTGAGCGATTCGTTTTTCTCGTCGCACGACGTAATGCGAGGTCGAACAAAAAAAAAGGATACGTCAATATATTATAACATAGTACAAGTAAACCTCCTATAACACGGTAGATAGGTTCCTAGAAAATGTCGTGTTGAGTGAAACCGTGTTGTATAAGGCCCAGAGCCAGTACAAAAAGAAGGATTAAGTTCCGAAAACATATTAAAAAAAAATTTTTTTGTAATTCTACATAAACAACTTAATTTATATTAAAAATATAAGTGTATGTACAACACGATACAAAAAAAAACCAAAACTATTATCGTAATTTAACGCAATTTTAATTTAATAAATTTCTTTGTCGTCACTGCTCAGAATAATCATCCGAGAACGTGTTATAAAATGCCATGTTGTAGGAGGGCTACCTATTATAAATCATTCGCGTTGCGATTCAAGCTAAGCCGTCGTATTCTGCCAATTTCAATGCGCTTTGAGCGAACTTTAACGAGTACCCCTTCCCGTATTTTAACGAGTGTCGCTCGTGATGAAGATTTTGGCCCAAACACGAATATCACGAGCCAGGTTCGCGGGCAGAAAATCGTACCCGGAAAAATTTTTTCTGATAATGAAACGTTGATAGTAGCGACCGATTTCGACCCTTCAACTTTCTTTTATTACTTTGCGTTTGTTTACTGCGCGTTGATCCCTCAGCTCGGACCCGGATTTCGTTGAGCTAAATGGGAAGGGGTTAATGGTCTAATGGGACGAAAGAAAGGAAAAAAAATAAATAAATAAAAAAGAAAACGACAAAAAAATACAGTTAAAAATAGAGGAAACGTATTCGTGATTCCGAGCGAAAGCGTAATACGCGGTCGAACAAACAAGGAATACATCGATATATTATAATATAATATTATAAATCACTCGCGTGGAGATTTAAGCTAAGCCGTCGTATTCTGCCAATTTCAATGCGCTTTGAGCGAATTAATAGTCTAATGGAACGAAAGAAAGGAAATAATAAATAAATAAATAAAAAGAAAAGAAAAGAAAAAGAAAACGACAAAAATAATACAGTTAAAAACAGAGGAAACGCATTCGCGATTCCGAGCGAAAGGCAACATTTATCGTACGAAGGAAATGAAAAATGCGTCGCGAGTTAATACCGACGATATCAACGAAGCGAATCGTTCGCGAGTACGAGATTTATACCGGTGCTATAACCGCTGATTTCGCAGCTGCATTACGCGTACCAACGGGAAACGGAAGACGAGGATAGAGAGGCGATGTGGAAGAACAAAGCGTAACCGCCTTTCCTCCCTCCCTCCCACCCTTGACTACGTTGTTCTTTCTAAGCGTTCGGCCGGACTGTTATTCGCGGGTCTTTCGTGTTAACGTTAAGCTTAATTAGAATTCCTCTGTATCTCTACGTGACGCGAATGTCCGCCGTCAAATTCACGTACGTTTTAATGCGGCCAAACGCTTCGCCGCTCTCGTCGCCGCGAAAATATGTAAAATAATGACGTGCGCGCGTTATTAATCGCGAAATGTTATTAGGTTGTTCGGAAAGTCGTTTCTTTTATTCTTCTTTTTTTTTAAGAAAGAACGTCGTCTGTTACAGGGTGACCAATGGGAAAGTGTTGAAAGTTACGCCGTACAACCTCAAAACATCGCAAAGCTGATAAATAGTATTAAAAAATGCAGTCACACTATTCCTACATCCATGTTAGATAATGTATTTCGAAGTTTTTGCAAACGATTGCAGTTCTGTGTTAATTCCAATGGACAACAC
>JAITYT010000364.1:478820-492548 GCA_025433975.1 Liostenogaster flavolineata
TACTTAAATATCTCAATTTAAGTATAAATGGACTTAAACCACTTTCAAAATAAACTTACATCTTTGCTGCGTCTAGGCAGTCGACGCAGTCGCATCTCGAACGAGGTACGTCGTCGTTTGCATTTCTCGAAACGTTTCCAAACGACGATAATTATATCGACGTCTGGTACTAAAAGGATTAAACTAGATAACCTGGAGATAACTAACGTGAGTTACGCTTCTGAATGAAAAATGAGCAGACAAAGACGAAAATGACTCGATGCTTCGTCGAAGAAATCGCTCCAGTCGCTATTGGTTTCTTCCCTTCAAAGATCTCCGGGCGAACAATTCGTGCAAACGTAGCGAATCTTTGCCAGAACTAACAGGAATAACTCTCGAAGCAATCCACACAATTTAACTTTCCGTTATAACCGACGCAGACCTCTTCGAAGAATTTTATCCATCATTGCAGACGTCGCTTAACAAAGGCTCGAACATCGATGCATAGCTTAGACATCGTAGTCGTAAAAAACGGACGAAGATAGATGGAATCACGTCGGTAGTAACTCGCTAGGTCGAAAACCATGATACGGTGCGATATGGTACGGCCATATCTCTTCTACCATCGGAAATAGAAAGCTTTGAAAATGACGATTCGGATTGGCGCGAGTCCACGGTGGTGCGTTCGGTACTTCGTTACTTCGGTAAAATGAAAGAAGATCCATCCATTTATCCAAGCGGAGCGTTCGGTCCGACGACATAGGAGCACGCATTGTCCGTCATCCCCTTGGAAGAAGGGAAGAATGGCGCCCGTTTCGCGAGTTATAGGAAGCGATTGTACCGTCGCTGCACCGAGTATAATAAAATGACCCCCGCGAAGCCAGATCGAACGTTCGGTTTTTTTCATTCACCAAACTTTGCCGTATCTATCCTCGTAGGTGCGCCAAGAGATAATTTATTACGTACTTTCGACCGTACTTCGAACGATCCTTCGTTTCGAGGTGCGAGAATCCACCGTTTTCTTCCTCGTGATTATTCGCGCGGACGAATAACTTTGCGAGGGATAGCACGGATAAAGTGTGACACGGTCTATCGTCTTTCGGATTGACAAAGACGCGCGAAATAAAAAGGAAGAAAGGAAAACGAGTCGTTTCCGTCCTTACGAATAATTACTGTAGAACGATTAGGTGTATCCAAGAAGTTGGATAAATAATTGATCGGATATAACGACGAAATGATCGTTTCGATGTTTTTAACTCATTATCCGTCACCGTATAACGAAATCAAGAAAATCGAGAAAATGAATGAATATGTACACGTATGTGTGTATATGTATTAGGTTGTTGCGTATGAAACATCGGATTTTGAATTATATTGGGTCTGTTGAAAAATAGTCAAAATTTCTTCGATTTCCAAAAATTTGTTTTTATTTTACTTTAGAAATTTTTTGAAAAGGGTATCGAACGACTGCCTTTACGCAGGGCAAAATGTGTTAGAAAATGATGGGAATTATTTTGCTGATTAGTATTTAAAATTTTTTTGATAAACAAATGTTTTTCGCCATTTTGATTACTTTTTCGATCCCCTTAATAAATGTCGGATGTATATTTAATAAATATGATCTTCCTTTTTTTGGACGTCGCCAGGATGTGCTGCAATTGTTATAAAGAAATACTCAAAATATTCGTATTATCCGGGTTCTGATTTGGGACAATGGCGGGTAAAGGGTTAACAAAGCAGATCGAATCTGCGTACAAACATATGGGATCTGTTGGCTCTTGTCATAAATTATACGAGTTTCACGTAATTAAAGTCGTATAAATGAAGCAATTATTTTTTTTTCGTCACCATTATTTGACAAGCTAGAAAATTCCATTATCACGTCAGTGTTTTCCATTGTTAAGGAAACGTCTATTCTCGGTTTAGAAACACAACGCGCTTCAATATCGAATTCGTCAGTGAAAAGATATTAATTAGTCTGTGTATAGTACGACGTAATGACTTCGACCACACAACGACCAATCGAGCTCATTCTACATATGTTAATGACGAAAGATGACGAAAAAAGAAACTTTTGCTTTTCCATGAAATTTCATCGAGTCATCGGAGAATTCGTCGATTCGAGAATCAATTGACCGAGTGCCTTTGATCGGAATAATTTATCGGATGGTATTTTCGACAACGTAAATTCCCACCACTTTACGATCTTTCCATTAGATTGTTCGGAAAGTCATTCGTTTTTTTTTTTTAAGAAAAAAAAACGTTATCTTTTTACGTTGTTTTTATGAAAAACCGTTGGGAAAAAACGAAATTACTAATAATTTCTCCTTTGTTCAACTTTTCACTCGGTAAAGAAGAAGCACGCGTAGATAAGCGAGGAAGAAGGTTAGACTTTACCATGAATTCTTTTTAAGGAACGTCGTAGTCGCCCTCAAGTATCGCCTGACCCGAATTGAATTTCTCCATTATATCGTACGTAGTTTCACTCTTTTTAGCAATTACGCCGACGAATATGACGGAACATATTTACCTTCCTGTTTTCTAAATTTAGCCCACGTGGTCTGGTTTCTTGACCTCTATCGATCTAACGTACGTTATCTCGTAAAACGACGAATTTCGCGAGGAATGGCAAACAAACTACGCTCCGTCGTTTGTTGGCACGGATTCACGAATAGTTCGCGATCAATCGAACGTTTGCGCGTCTCTCCCGATCCAAGGGAAGAAACGAACCTCGATTTCTTTCGGTTCCCGCCGTGATTTTTATTATATTATCATTATATTATTTGTATTAAGTCAAGCAAAAAGTAATCAAAATTTCTTCCATTTAAAACTTTTTTTTTATTTTATTTTACAACTCTTTTATAATAAAAAGAGAATCGAGCAACTGCCTTTACGCTGTTTAAAAGTGTTATAAAATGATAGGAGTTATTTTGTTGATTAATATTCAAGATTTCTTTAATAAATAAATGTTTTTCGCCATTTTGATTACTTTTCGATTCCCCTAATATGTGTTATACGATTTTTAATTTCGTTATGCGCGGTAGCCTCTTTTCGCTCAAAAATTCCATCGTTTCTCAACGAAGTGCTTCGTTCGACGAATCTTCGTCGCAACCATTCGATTTTCTTCGAAATTCGTGCTGTCGAACGCCGGAGATCGTAGGCCCATTTCTTCAGGGGTATTTTTTAGTATTTTTTTAGACGCGAGGCAAATGATTGCGCAGTCCTTTCACGCAAGGAGAAGCGCGAAAACGCGACCTGACAGTTAACTGAAAATCGCGTAGCAAGGTAATACAATTATCAGTGAATTTATCGGTTTGTTCATTCGATACACGTCGAGATAAATTCATTAGCGCGTAAATTGATTAAACAGGCGAGCGCGCGCGCGCGTACCTGCGCCGGTATGCGCGTGCATACGTAAAGGCTAATATGATACAGCGACGTTTTAACGCGTGCACCGCGTCGATATTATTATTTCGGGAGGAAACCGAGCCGTTATAGTTAGCCGGTCGCGATCCATTTCGTTAACGTTTCAACGAGTTATGGTGCATCATCGTGACTCATTGGGTCGTCATTTTGTTTTTGTTTTTTTTTTTTAGACACGGCAAATTCCATTTTGGTGACGCGAGAGAAAAAATTACGTTTTTCTGCGACGCCTACGACGCTGAAAGCCAGCAACGCTCAACGAGTCGTTTCTACGCTCAAAGAAAATTCGATGTTCACACACACACACACACACAATATGGACACACGTTCTAATATCGTTCCAATTTATTACATCAATATTTACCCGTTTTTCTTTACATTCATTTTGCGATCTACGTGAGAAACTTGGCTGCTTAGCTGAGATCGAACGAGACGAGAATGATCAGAACTCTTTGAACTTCTTCGAAGGAATCTTCTAACTCTACGTGAACGCGACGAAATTAAGCGAATCGTGCTTCCAATCGAACAGTTTCAACCAACCGAGTAAACGTCGAGTCCATCGTAATCGTTTACAACTCGAAAAAGGGACCAGAGACAATAATTGTGTTCCATCAGCGTTGTAGGAATCACGGAGACGTCTATAATTATCAAGCAGACCAACATCTGAAACCACGATTTCGGTTTACCCCGGTGAATTCGTCACGAGACAGCCGCAGATCGCGTTAAATAGGAGACGGATAAGGAGACGCTAGGCGGTCGCGTCGGACTAAAGCGACGGAAGGGTGGGGCGGGGCACGGCGGGGCGAGGCGGGGGTGCGCATTACGGATAAATAAATATGTAGATTGGCCAACGACGGAAGACGAAGCCGGATCTCGTCGCCGTGCTTCCGTGGCTCTGTGCAAGGGAGTGTGAACGATCGCATCATGGATGAGCGAGAACAGGCGCCTACTTCGCATAAGCTTCGTCACCCCGAACCAGTGCCAAGCTAATAATATCGCCGGAGGACGAGGAAAGCTCAGACGCGAAGGAGGAAGGAAGAGAGCTAGAGGGCAAAGACGGAGATACAGAGATGGAAAGTTAGAGGGAGTGAGAGAGACAGAGACAGAGACAGAATGAGAAGACGAGAGGCGGTAGAACGAGAGACGAGAAGAGATTCCAAGCGGTCAGAAAAGAACGAGGAGGAAAAGAAGGGAGAGAGAAGCAAAGAGCGACGGAAAGCAGCCCGTCGTTGGACCGACAGACCGTCGATTCGATCGATAAAGTTCCAGCGCGACTAACGGGACTATCAACATTTTTCTTGGCTGATGTTCCTGTCAACTCTCGACCACCCTTTTGCGATGGCATCCCTCCTAATCGAGTTATCGATATATCTCGATATTTAATCGGATCCTGCTGAGGTTCTCCTCGTTTCTTGATCAGAACTCGAACAAGGCCCGAGCGCGAAACGATAAGAACGTTCGTTTAGAGCTAACTTTACTTCTAGGAAAGGTCGCTTCTTTCCAGCTTGATCCTTAAGTGTTCCGCCGCCTGTTTTTCGACAGCCTGACCAGGGTGCGGAATCGGACGATCGGTGTCTTGCTTGGTTTTTGTTGAGACGATGAGGAAGGTGGAAGGTTACTCTATGGGTGAACTCTGATATCGATCGTGGACCATGAACGGAGCACGAGTCGAAGGAACACAGTCCAAATGCTGAGCTTTCTTGCTCATTCACATGCTTGAAGAATCGTTCTTAAATAATTCACATAGAAATATCCTTTGATCGTTTTTAGTTAGTTAAACATTATTTTTCGACACGAGACAACTGGTCTCTTTTTGTTAGAAACGTGAGGAAGAAGAAAGATCATTCGAATTGCTGAACTTTGATATCGATCGTAGGTATCCACCAACATGTAGACCCTATTTTCATTTAATGAAAATATCAATCTAATGGAAATATCATCTGTTATCTTATCAGTCCAAACTCGGATCAAAGTCGAACCTCTTATTTCCTTTGTGTTAGAAAAACGTGAAAGGAGGAAGATCATTCGATTGGCTAAACTTTGATATCGATTATGAATCATGAACGGGATATGGTCTGGATGCCAAAAGCCGTACAACATCTGACACGATTGCAGATATTCGAGAACACGACAGACCCTATTTTGATTAAATGTACAAGCCTAAACATTTATCATCACTTAAAAATTGCAAAAGCATCTAGTCTCTAACGTTCGGCCAAGTCAAAACGCTCGTCTCACCAGTTCAAACTCGAGAATCTTCCAGACGACGAACCTCTTGTCTCCTTTTTGTTAAAAAAAAAACGAGGAAGAAAGAAGATTATTCGGGTGGTTAAACTTTAATATCGATTATGGTTCATGAACGAAATACAGTCCGGATGCCTAAAGCCGTCCAACGTCTGACATTCAAGTAAAAACATCTAACATCGCTTTAAGATCGCGAAGGCGTCTGGTCTCTAACGTTCGGCCAAGTTAAAACGCTCGTCTCATCAGTCCAAACTCTCGGATCAAAGTCGGGAGTCGTCCAGACGACTTAGCAGTCAATCTACCAGCACCACTACCGCGATAAATCTTGATAATTATCCCTCTCCACTCCTCCGCCCCTTCTTTCGACGATTTTCGTAGGAACGAAGAGCTTTTGGTGTGGTCCTCGCAGGGATATTTCGAGGCCGCGCGCGTACGTACGTAGTTTTATTTCGCGAAGGAAGTCGTTAATCCCGGCAACTGGCCGACCGACCGACCGACCTTTCGCCGTTGGTGGCAGCGCTGCAGCACCAAACAAGCGTATTGTTAATAGTAGCTCGCGAACGATACAGCGGCTGGACGATGCCGGTGACTCATTGGAATTTAGTAGGAGCTTGGCCGTGGCGAAACTGCGCGTGGCTAAGCGTATCGTTTACTACGACCGTCGGCTACGGTAAATATTACCACCGTGAACCGGAGTAATCGCAGTCGCGCGGTTTTACCTAACGAACGACGACCGTTTCTCGTGCCGGCTGCTCTCTCGTAGGCACGTTCGAGAGACGCGGTCGAGATCGAGTCGTGAAAGGGTGCTGAAAACTCGATCGAACCTATCTCGCTCGATTTTCGTCACCTTTCTATCTTCGATGGATTCGAAGAACTTTTACTAAGTACGCTGTGCCGATACGTTGCCATCTTCAACTATCTTCGTACTCATAGTCGCGTGGTTTTATCACCACTCTAACATCAAACTGACGAAAGCTCCGTGGAAGCTAGTTTCTACGATATTTTTTAAATAATCCTTGGGATAATCGTCGTGCTGATGTCTGGAGTCGGAAAAATATCGTTCAAAGTAATTTATTTTTCAAGCTGTGCTTTTACATACGATCTTGGTGTAATTCAATAATTAACGAAAGAATATCTCGACCCATTGACAACCATGTTAAGATAAAACGGATACTGGAACAAAGAAACTCAAGTTCCATTTAGTTTAGTGCGATTGGCATCGTAACCAATTCTACCAAAATCCCAAAATTCCTAAATCTCAAAATAACCAAATGAAAAAGATAATATATCAATGTTGTAACAGATCAAACGATCTGTAACAATCGTCGAAAAGTACGAATACAGTTCGAACGGTTCCGATCGCGTCAGGATAACGTCTGTCGAATGAAAGTCGCAAATAAATCCTCCGGAACGTAGACCGTGAACAGCGCCGCCACCTCCTTCTCCTTTCTACATCCAGACACCCCTGTATCTTCTACTAAAAAAATTGACAGCCTGCGAAATTACGGTTTTGATGCGAATGTGCAGACGAGACCGAAATAAAAGCTGTCCGCTCGCCTAACGCGCGAAAGTCAATGAGACGAGAACGATTTATCTTACTCAACGAAAATAACCAAACGAAGACGAGACACGGCGACGAAATATTTTAAGATGCGCAAGCCCGTGGACGACGCGTCTGGTAACACGTTCGAGCCATTGGTCGATCGTACTCGTTTATCTTGGGTGAAATCGAGCATGCACGTAACCGGGATGGGAGGGGGAAGGGAGCCTTCGTAACCTTCGTCGTGCCTCTCGAACGCGTAAAATATCGTCCCCTTCGCGGTACCAGGAGGAAAGTTACAAATGCCTCAACTCGCAAGCTCTTTCCTACCCTGTGCGAGCCACGTGCGACAAGACGGCAATACCGACAACGACAACAACGACAATAACGACAACGATAACGACAACAGTGACAACAACAACAATAATGACAACAACGATAACAACAACGACATTAAAGACAATAACGACAATAACGACAACGATAACGACTAGTAGCGACAACAGCGACAACAACGTCAAGAAAGATCGAAAAGAAAGAAAGAACCACGAAAACGCTGAGGATACGAAGGGGTGACCGCGCAAAATGAGAAAAAACAAACGAAACGAACGAAACGAGGGAGAAGCGATCGCGTGATTTCCGAGCGTGCGAAACGCACTTTTTTTTCCACCCCTTGTTTTTGCCTTCGGATCTCTTTTTTTTACGCGTTCGACGACAAGATACGCCGGTTATAAATCGCGTTTGCGTTACGACTGCGGATTTCCCGCTTTTAACGATTTTCACGTTGTGTCCCGCGAAAATCGTGACGCCACGGGGCGCCCGGATGCGACGCGTATCGCCAGAACGAGTGTCCCTTTCCCGTTTGCGGTGGATCCCTCTCTGTTTTTCCTACTTCCCTCTCCCCCTACAACCGCCTTCTATTTTTTTACGCTTCTCCTCTTTTTTTTTCTACAGCCCTGGGGCCATCAGTGGTACCACCTACCCCCTCCACGCACAGCCCCCTACTCTTCACACAGTTCCACCAGTGTAACGGGTGCGGATTTACTTGGTAAACAGCGCGTCACGCGTATTCGGGTTACGTTCGAACGCATCGTGACAGGTAGGAACACTCGAACGAGGTGCCAGGCACCGATGAACGACGCTGTTTCCACGAAGGTGAAGGAAACCGTTGTTTCCACGTTCTCGTGGTTAGTCTCGACTTGCGTTGGTACCAAATTGACTCCAGAATTTCGTTGGGGTCGTTGGAAAGACTGGCAGGATTTTTAGGTCGATGATGACCAGCTTTGGCGATTCATTTGGTCTGGCTTCGTTGTTTCGCTTCGATCCAACCCTAGGAAGCGTTTGTCTAGGGTCTGGATGTTTTATCAATTGTCCCCGAATAGAAATCAGAAGTCCTAGAAGTCTCTGAATGAATTGGTGGACAGCGCTTCACGTGTATTCGCATTACGTTCGATCCAAGTGCCTGACAACGATGAGCAACGTTGTTTCCATGAAGAAGAAGAAAACCGTTGTTTTCACTTTCTCGCGATTAATTTCGACTTGCATTGGTACCTGATTGGCTCTAGAATTTCATTGGGGTCATTGGAAAGACTGACAGGATTTTTCGGTCGATGATGACCACCTTTGGCGATTCTTTTCTCTGGGTTCATTGTCTCGTTTCGATTCAACCCAAGGAAACGCTCGCCTAGGATCTGCAAGCTTTATAAATTATCCCCGAAACGAAATCCGAAGTCCCCGAAGTCCTCGAAGGAATCGTCAACCATTCATCCATCGACAAGTCGCGTATACGAGAGCAACAGTCGTTCTAGAATTCGGTTGGGCTCAGTGAGGGTCAGTTCGTCGTGAATGGAGTATATTCGCGTGGCGAAGTTCTGTCGCGTGATTAACGCGTCTGTCAGGGGACCGATAGCGGCAACCTTGATTATTTAGGCACTGGTCATCGCCTGCCCTTCGCATCGGCAACCCTGCCTAGGGACAGCCCCACCACCTGAAATGCAAGTCCTATATAAGGAAAGGCCCAGCAAAAATGAAAACTGTTCTTCTTTTTATTCCACCGTTAACCATAGTAGTTTATTTTCCACTCAACGATTTCGCGCTTCGTTAAACAAGTAACTCGCGAGCCTTGTGTTGATAAGCGTCCTTTTCCAAGTTCCCACCCGTATCAACCTGCGGGGATATACATGAGGCTAGTGATAGGGTAGACTAACGAAGAGTCAACGAATCATTCACCATCCATATAGTCGCTATCGAAATTAAAAGGTATCTCACCTACGGGCGATACCCATTTCTAATCTCGTTCGCGCTAGTCTTTTTCCGAAATCTTCGTTAGAAATAGAATTTTGAATCTTCTCCGTGACACGTCCCTGGCGCAGCACGAGCTCTTTCGGAAAAAGTCAGTCAACGACGTTGGTTCTTCAACGGTGCAAACGGAGCAAACGGATTGAAAGAAGCTGCGTGAGGAATCCTGAATCTTCCAATTGAAATATTTATTGCCGTAAATTAGCAGCCAAGCGGAGAAAATCACGCGAAACGACGATCGTTCGTCGATGCCAAGCAATGCTCTTTTAAGAGCCTTATTTTTCTTCGTAATTAAATGTAATCCGGCAACAGAAAAAGAAAGGAACGAATAAATGTCGCGATACTTCGATTCCTGGATTTTAGTTCTACTGGAGAGTAAATGAATGTAATGGGGCAAAGAGCGAACGCAAGAACGGAGAGGCAGCAGGGTACTTAGTACTTCGTACGCGTTCTTTTGAGTTAGTAGACGTTTTTGTTGCATCGATTTGTTATTATTGATAAATAGAAGCGCAATAAAAAGAAACGACGAGTCGAGAAGGCGCACGAAACCTCGTTTAACCTTTTTTGTACCAAATGCGATACTAGCGCATAACCGATATGCATAAACGAAAGGTACGAGACGCTTAAACTGCCTGGATGCAGTGAAAAGGCAGTTTTTTGTTTAAATTTCTGTTGCTACTTATATTGTCGACAACGATAAATATTTTATACATCATTTTGAAGTATTAGGTTGATCGGAAAGTTATTTCGTTTTTTCCCAACAGTTTGTCATAAAAACAACATAAAAAAACAACGTTTCTTCATAAAAGAAAACAAAATGTCTTTCCGAACAACCTAATAGAAACATGGACCGTTAAAATCAAGGACTTGAGTGAAACTTTTCTGTATTTACTGTATCGAGCTTAATGAAGAATCCATTTATAGAGTCAACGAATGTCCACTATACAATAGACTACAGGATATATAGTTACGTGTTGGTTGATCCCTGTCGTTGTCTTATGGTTTTTTTTATAACTTTTTGGCCAGTTATCCGTATCTGTTAACACTATTGCAACATTTTGTCAAAACCGGCCTACAAATAACTTAATAAACGTTCTTTCTTCAAATTTGTTATATTTGTGATTCAAAATCTTAAAAGACTGTTGTGTTCGGAGTCGCTTTAATTCCCAGAGTGAGGATGCGAATGGGTTAACTTGATTGAAACAAATAAAATTATGAATCCTTTGCGTACACTATTTTCTTTTCCGTTTCTTATGCATTCTGAAACATTTCTATCTTCATAGAATAAAAAACACTGTCGGTGATATGGACCAATACTTCACTTGTCCGAATGATGTGACAAAACCTGCTTTTTTTCATTACATCCAAGCAGTAAACGCAGTCGCGTCTTCTGTTCTTTGCGCGTCTCGAGACTTTCCCAAACGACGATATATCGTCGTCCGGCACTGAAAGAGTTAATGCGCCTGAAGGCGAGCCCTTTTGCGATGCCTCATCGCGGATTATTTCCAGATCGCGATTCGCGTTGCGGTCCTGTCGACTGGAAAGCGAATCGCGCGATAATCCTTGCGCGTGCCTTGGAAGAGAGGCGGGCAAACGAAATATTTGCCGCTCGAGTCGTCGTTAATCGCGACAACGACGACGCGTTAAACGGCTTTCGTCGTCCCGTTTGTTTGGACAGTGGCGAACGTAGACGTTGCCAATGTTGCCACCGTCGTCTCCGATGGAACACGGTATTCGGCAGCTTCATCCTGGAACTGAGATAAAGAGGAATAAACTGAGTACGCGTTCATAGACCTAGTTGGCGAAACGTGTCTGGAATTGGGTAACGTGACGTCAAGAGGATAAATAAGATTTTCTTTATGGAAAACTTCGAGTTGAACAGTGGTTCCCAAACTTTTCAAAGCCACCGCTCTCATCGTTGCACAAACGCATGTCCAACGCCTTCACCTGAAATTTAAAAAAAAGAAAAAAATCCAGACTACGCCAACAAATTAGGAAGTTAATCTGCATTTACTTTTTAGAATCGCTGGACATTTTTAATATGTAAATGCAATAAATATGTCTTATCCTCATATAAAGGTCTACAATATTTGGAGGTCCGTCCTAAAGACAGATTCATCATATTACGTAGAAACGTTGAAAAGTACTTAAACGAAATGGAAAATCCTCAAATGTAGGATTAAAAGCGGTGAAGAAATAATAACGTACCGAATACGACCTGATGATACCGTCGGAACTGATCGATTTGTAGAACGAGTAATTACTTAGCGTAGTCATCAAATCATCAAATTCACACACATTTGATCTCAACTATGGAAGGACGTAGTACCAAAACTGCTTCAATGAAGGGCAGAATGAGTCTGATCTCCTTCAAATGTTTGCCTCGTGTAAGAGAACAATATAGTTTTAAAGGCTGTTAATCTGTTAAATTGTTAAGTTGTAAAGGCGCTAGTTAAGAAAGATTTCCAAAAACAATCGCTTATGATTACCGTTCAGCGCGCCCCCTAGCACCCACCTGTCGTCTCCTCGTTTGGTTTCGCCCCTCTGCATTAAAGCAACGCCCTCAGGGGGCGATAGTGCGTACTTTGGAAACCGCTAAAAATAGAACCTTTGAGTTTACAAAATTACGGATTGCAAATCCGTTAATTATTCGAACCTACGAATTTTTCAATGGTGTCTCGAAAAATATTGGAAAAACGTTCCAGCGAATATCGAAAATCGCTACGTCCATCTTATCGAATTATCCAATAAATTTGTTTGCCGTAAAGGAAAGGAAACTCGAGCTAACGAGTGGCACGAGATCTTTTCGACAAAAAGCGAGGATTAATTAACGGCGACTTTACGATCTTATTACATCGACCGTGAACGAATAAGAAACTGGTCTTCGATGATGTTACGTCGTCCAAGGCGATTTCCTTATTTCGGTTGGTTTCTTCGTACAGGATGCAACGTGAGTCACGAAGGACGGTCGCGCGCTCGCGACTGCTTATTTCTGGCATGCAGGCCGGAAAAGGTTCGCCATGCTCGTCGCATAAAATCGTCGAAACGCTCGTTTTTATTATCGTAATAACGCGAACGTCCGCCATCGAACGCGACGAATCGAATAGGTCGATCGAATTAAATCGACCGTACTCCAGTGTAAATTTTCAAAGGAAGATCAGTAATATTCCATTTCAATCGACAAAGGAACAATGAGAATGCACAATAAAGCGCTAAAATTAAGCGAATATCAATACGCTTACGAATGCACGACGAATCGATGCTTTTAAGAACCCTTCTTTAAACAAAGAATCGTTGTAACAAGTACGCGATCGCTCTTTTGCACTTAATCATGAAATCGATCGACGATACTGGCCGAAATAATTCGGAATTTCGCGAAACAGTTCCAATCGTTCGTATTTCTTCGATCTCCACGAAAAACGAACGAATCGCTCTTCCATTGTGAAAACGAATCGATTGTGCCTAATGAAAAAATAAAAATTAAAAAAGTAGTTTTCATACGATACCGTCAATGGTAAAATGCAAAAATACGTGAAACATCGAACGATTATTCTTTGTCATCGTCTACGAGTCGATGATTCCCTCGGTAGGTTAACCTAGAGGATTTCATCGAATCCATCAAGCCTTTGAAAAAATTCGTTTCGTTTTCGGCGCTGTTGGATTTTCGTCGAAAAAAATGGCGACCAAAGGGGCCACGAAGGGACGAAAGACGAGCGTAGGAAGGAGAAAAGGAGTGGAGGAGAAGAGAGAGAAACAGATTTTGCGTCTAGCGTAGAACCGGCCAACCTAAATGCAAATGCTGGTCGTTGCCCGTCGATCGGCGGCGAGGGACGTCGCGACGCTCGACGTCCGATACATCGTCGTCGACCTGTCTCAGTCCAGTAGCGCGGCGAGTGCGATTTCGGATCATCCACGGCTCTGAAAGAAGATCGAAACATTCTTCGGGCAACAAACACGTCGATGTATAATTAATTCGCTTAATTATTTGGATTCGAAAAAAACTTTTTAATTACAAACGAACGATTTTTCGGAAAGTCATTTCGTTTTCTCCCAACAGTTTCTAGTAAAAACAATATAAAAAAATGAAGAAAGCATAAAAGACAACGTTTTTTCATAAATAAAAAACGAAATGACTTTCCGAACAACCTATCACATCGGCTGATAAGTTTCCGGTCTAAAAATAATGCCCGTAATAATAATGCAAAATAAGGCCTACACGTTCCTTTGATATCATTAGAGTGTCA
>JAITYT010000364.1:499166-511777 GCA_025433975.1 Liostenogaster flavolineata
ATGAAAATGAATATATCAAATTTCCTAAAGCTTTTTCTCTCTTTCTCTCTCTATCTTTCTTTCTCTATCTAAGCATCAAGTGGTAAATACACTCCACTCGACTCGTTCGTCTGCTCGACTCCCGAGTTCCTGACTTTTCGCTAGACTGTTTGCCAGAGACGCGCGCGTGCTCGAAGACACTCGCGATAATTAAGAGGCGGGTTTTCCTAGCTATTCGCGAGACGAAAAGCCGTTGAAACTTCGAGCGTCACCCCGAATCTCGAGCGAAGTCCTACGACTGCCTTTCGTGATTTCGTCGCCTTTCGGCGCGGGACTCCGTCGCCTTGCCTTTCAGGCAACGAGCGGACGAGCGTGACGCTTCCAAGATCGATGGTTAGGCAACCGCCTAACCCGTAGCGTCGCGAGGATATTCACGAAATTGCTCGTAACGCGCTTTCATTTTCAAAGTTGGCGACATCCGCTTCGAATACGTCGTTAAGTAACGAGGCGACGACAAAGACGACGAGAACGAGGAAGAGAAAAGTGTAAACGGAAGCGAGCGACTCGTTAAATCCCGTGGCAATTTCGCGTAACATTCGGTCGCCTTGTTCCCTACGGGATCGAATGTACGAACGACTCGGTACGTTTCTCGATTCGATTCGATTCGTTTCGATGTTTAACACCGTCCGCGAAAATATTGTATTAACAAGGCATCAAATTGTATCCAGAGCGCGTTCGTACGAAATATAGTACCTTTTCGTGTTTTATTTTCTACCTTTTTCTCGATCGCGTTGTTGCGTGACGCTTAGAACGAGTGGCTTTCATGTTCGTTGTTAGTTGAAACGAATGAAGTATTAATAGGCAGAGCGCGAACTTATACGCGTACGTTCGATATGCGTTGGGAAACGACCGTGGAGCGAAATGGGATCGATTGGTATTTCTTCGTAGAATCGATCGATTTAATACGATATTAGGTTGGTGCGTATGAAATGTCGGATTTTTAAGTGAATGTATAAAACTGCGTGTCTTTTTTTAAAAGCTGTTTATTTAATTAAAATACGCTCCATTTGCTTCAATACGCTTTTACGCAACGAGATTTTTATGCATAGATGCCTGTCTTAAAGAAATTCTGATCTTTAGACTGATCTTTAGATTTAGATTGAATTCTGATTTTCAGACTGTTTTTTTGGTGCGCGTAACTTTTGCGGCATTATTACCAAGCTTATAGGTTTAGCCTATGCCAATGCAGAAACGAGGAAACTCGACATGAACGGAATAACGATCTCTTTTGATCAGAGCTAACTATCGACTGATTGCTAATTTTTCGACCAGCGTGCGACTGCCTAACTGCTGGGCTGTCATTTATTTCCATATTACCTGGTCCGAACCTTAACAGCAAGATTCCTGATCTTTCCATGGTTTGCCTGTTACTGTGTTACTGAGCAGATTGGAACTATCACGAATCGAAACTAATAGGTACGCGAATAATCGTGTGAATTACGAAAGGACAATTTGACTCGCCTTAACAAAATGGTCTTCATACGGGCAAAAATGCCTCTCTACGAAACACATTGCGAGTTCTATCTTTTTATAAGTATAAAATCGCAAACATTTTTCAACTTATATAATTTTACAAAAAGGTTGTCACATGTAACGTATCGTTGGTATTGGAATTAATTCGACCTCAAAAATGTCTCTGTTCAAAAAAGCTTTGCGAATTAAATCTTTTAAAATATTAAATCAGAACAATTTTTCAACTTATATAATTTTCAAAAAAATGTACGTAATTCGAGTCTCAGAAATACGCTTGAAGAAAATTTTTAAAAATAACTTCTCTTCTTTCGAAAAATATCATTTTTCTCGCAAGAAATTACCAGAAAATACCAACGGTCGACCAGTCAAAATTTCTACGTCATGGCGAGTCGATGGTTTCAGAGAAATTATCTTTACCCTTTCGATATGCAATTGCTGAGAAATCTCCGCTGACATCACCGATTAAATTCTTTAAAAACCAACGATAAGTATTCGTTCGCCCGTAGTTCCGTTGACGTCATTGGACAATCGTTGAGATTTCCTTTCCTCTTCACGGAATCCAAAGTGGAATCGAGGAGACTATGCAAACGACGAGCGGAGCCACCTCGCAACGCGGTTAGACGACAGAGTGTACGCAATCCAGGCCCGCCTACCTACCAACCGACCTATTCGACCGCACACCGCATTACGCAATTCGCGTAACGCGTAACGTATTGCACATTAGACGAAGGAACGCAAGATAACGCTCGGTAAACTGGTAAACTAAGCGCATTACCGCTTATTCGCGAGTCACGAGATCAAGAGATTCTGACTTGGACGAGCAGTTTGCCGACACGCTGATTCGACGATTATTAGAAAGCCGACGCGGTCCTTGACATAATTTGAGTAATTTAAAATATACGTATAGTACACATGCACGTAAATATATACTATATGTAATGTATATAATAAATATATAACATAAATGTATAACATTACATATATAATAAATATATATATAATATATAAATAATATATATGCAATAAATATATAATATAAATGTATAATAATAAATGCATAATATATACGATATATTAGGTTGTTCGAAAAGTCATTTCGTTTCATTTATGAAATAAAAGGTGCTTTTTATGTTTTTTTAGGTTGTTTCTATGAAAAACTGTTGGGAAAAGACGAAATTACTTTCCGAACAGCCTAATAGAATAAAAAATATATTAATATAAATTCGATCGAAAAGCACATAATTAAATTTGTAGAAAAAAAATTGTAAGGCGAATAAACATTGTTAGTTCGAAACTGGGCAGTAGGACAATACAGGGGAAAAAATAAAGAAACGAGAAATAAAATATTATGGGTAAAAGAAAGATGTAAGAGTAAAAAAGTAGAAACGAATGACACGAAGGAAACGAGCGAGGGAAGACATCGGATCGTCTCGCGTGCTCACGCAACGAGCAAAATGCAACAAGTACGAGGAGATCGTGCAGTGTCACGATACCGACATCATCGCTTATGGTAGACCCTAACGAAGATGCTTGACGAGCACTTGAAAAATGCGAAGCAAGCTGCCCGTCGATTGTTCCAGTCGAGTCTCGTACTTGAAAAATGCGAGGCCCACTTCCGTCCATTACGATTCCGGACGAGCCGCATACTCGAATTTTTTTGATCCGTCCAAATACGACTGTCCTCTTGTTTCGAATTTGAAAACGAAAATAGAGGTAAAAAAGAAAAAAGGAAAATCCCCAATCGAGGTTGGACGAACGACTCGACGAATATCCAGCCGCTTTTTTCCGTACGTTTCTTGGATTCGAGACGAGAGGAACGTTATCGATTCTCACGTAACTGCGTACAAAAATAAACCTTTTTAAATCGCTTGTAAGTGGATCAATATAAGTTAATTTTTTCTTTCTCTTACGAGGAAGGTTAAATTTATCGTTCTTAACTTTTTAAGTCTCAGGAGTCATTAAAAAATACGGTCGAAGAAAGCCGAAAAAATTCAAAAATTCGTTCAATAAAAATTATTGATAATCTTTATTTTTTGTCGAAAAGACACTCAATAAAGATATGAATCTGAAAAATATGATAGCGCTCGTCAAATTTGTTAAATTTCGTGTCGTAAAATTAAAAAATTTGTTCAATAAAAATTACTGAAAAGATAGCAACGAAATACCAAAAGGATTGCTTGGATTATTTACATTTAAAAAAGCAGCTGCGCAGTGCACGTGCGTCAAAAAAGTATAGCGCGCTATTTTGACATACCGTCAGATATCATTTTGGGTCTTCTCGACACGAAATCGATTAACGTCGGATTTTGGGTCGTGACAAAAGACGCGACTACCGTCACTAAACTCCACTCGTTCACGCAATAAAATACGAAAGTTTCGGACAATAAGACGAAGAAACGTTCATGATAATAAAGTATCGTGCTCGCATTAAAGGAAAACTCGAGTTCATTCATTTTCCTGGAACAGTCGCGATGAGCGAAGTATATCAACGTTCTCGGAATTCGTGCGATCTTACGGAAAATTCACGATGCCATTTGACCTGGTAGAATACGATCATCTTAACCAATATTGTAAATCAATTCGACGAGACACGATTTCGCAAACTTCTTGGCTCGCAAAAATCCTTTCTTCCAGCCTCGTTTCCCTTTCTCCACCTCCCGAAACAGTGATTTATTCGTATACTCTCGAGTAACTTCGTCCTGGATAGTCTACGGAAACTGAGAAAACTACTTCGGTCTACAAGTTTCCTATCTGTTTACACCTAGCATTTTTGTTAGCGCGCTTTCTACAAATTACTGATCGCACCAAGACCCGCAATGCCACTCGATTCCTTCCGGGAAATTTAATCATCGACAAATTTCTACGCGAAATATCGTCCTGCATTTAAAAAGAAAAAATACACGATTTAACTCTTTGGGACACGGAATTTTAGAAAATAAAATAGATCCGTGCTGCACAACAATTTTATTTTTTTTTTGATTGAACATAACTGATTACTTTTATTAATAAAGAAATCACGTAATATAAAAACATAGAAAAATAATAATAATTCGATTGAAATTTAGTTATAGGGTGGGACTCAGATAGTCCCACGGTGCTACATGGGTCCACGAATGGTACTTATCACGGTGATAAAAAAAGATGATTTTAATACCACCGTGCTTGAAAAAATTAACCGCGATACGCGCGTGCGAAACCTCGGAGAAGAAAATTTGAATCCGAGTCACGGGTATCGTGGAAGGAGAAAGATTGAAAGATATTCCGTACGAGAAGTTCTCATCCATCTCTAACAGAGTTGTCGAGAAGAATCGTCATATTCGTTCTATCCGAGGCATCCTATATGGAAAAATGAAGTCGACCGACGATAAGTCGTAACAGCTGTCGACAGGAGTCGTTCTTCAGTGAATATTGTCCAAAGATCGATGATCGGTGAAACGTGTCCGGTCTCGTCCGAATATTCGTGCACTAGAAGCAATGGCAGTCCCGACACTGATACGAGCGTGTGGGCAATTCGTTCGATCCTTTAAAGTCGCGAAATTGACATCGCAAAGTAATCGAGAAAACTTGAAATTCGCGGACTCGTTTGTAACACATCGCTGTATCGATATTCTCTAAACAGATTTCTAAATAAAACTCTCTTTATAATAATTTTATATATTGTATATATTTTGTATATATTGTATAATATATTGTATATATTAATTACATATATAATTATATATATATAGATTTATAATAAATAAATATATTTATTATTAGGTTGTTCGGAAAGTCATTTCGTTTAATCTCAACAGTTTTTCATAAAAACAACAACAACAAACATAAACAAACAACGTTTTTGTAAAAAAAAATGAAACGACTTTCCGAACAACGTAACATTTGCTTCGTAATTTTGATGCGTCGTTTCCATCTCCCAGAGGGACTTTAAAATCGCTTCTTGGCGATACGATTGTCTAAAATACCCCCCTTAAAATTTGATCGCTTGAAAAACGATGAATCGTCTACCGTTAGACGATCTGCAAGAGACCAACGTGAAAAATCCACTTGGCGCGGAATGGGCTATAAAGACAATAGAGGAATGCACGTGAGACGATCGATGGGGGACAGTTATACGAAGACTCAAGAGGCACGCCATAAACGGACGTGCTCCGTGCTTAAACGTATACGAGGCAATGGACCGAGCGCGTAGAGGAGCCCGAGGCGTCGAGACTCCGCCGTTGCGCGTTAACGTTTGGCAAACGACCGGTTAACACCAATAGCGACTCACATCGAACTATCAGTACAAGCGATTCGAAGTTTTCGTCACTGACGGAGACCCGGTGGAACTTGACCTAACATCGAGCTTTTTACAATATTATGCCGTACGCTCTTATACAAATGATGTACACTTTTATACAATGATGTTTTACGAGCTTGTAAATTTTTGCTTTTTTGTATCATCTTCTGTCAGGTATGGCCAACTAATTCGGACTTTTGAATTTCTAATTTTGGAATTATCTCTTATTAAATATGTATCAACTAATTCGGAATTCTGAATTTTTCCTTTTTGGTTTACCTTCCACCTGGTATGGACCAACTAATTTGGAATTCTGAATTTCCGCGTTTTGGATTACTTTCCATCAGGTATGGACCAACTAATTCGGACTTCAGAATTTTTCCTTTTTGAATAACCTTCCATCTAGTATGAATCAACTAATTTGAAGTTCTGAATTTTTGCTTTTTGGATTACCTTCCATCAGGTATAGCCAACTAATTCGGACTTTTGAATTTCTACTTTTTAAATCACTTTCCATCTGTATGGACCAACTAATTCGGAATTCTGAATTTCTGCTTTTTGGATTACCTTCATCAGGTAGGGACCAACTAATTCGGAATTCTGAATTTCTGTTTTTAAGATTACCTTCCATCAAATATGGACCAACTAATTAGAACTTCTGAATTTCTATTTTTTTAATCATTTTTCATTTAATTGGATCAACCAATTCAAACTTTTGAATTCCTACTTTTTAGATTACTTTTCATCTGTATGAACCAACTAACTCGGACTTTTAAACATCCGCTTTTTGAATAACCTTCCATCTGGCAAAGACCAACTAACTCGAACTTCTGAATTTCTGCTTTTTGTTATACCCAACAAGTTCAACGCGACAAATCAGACGCGATAACCGTACTAACGTCATAATGGTGCGGAATTGAACCCAAACATCAGACTTATGTCAGCACTATCACCTTTCCAAATGTAACGATCCAAACACTGTACAAATAGAAAGGATTTCGAATTAATCACTGAATTAGAATCGATGATGACCGCCAGTGTTCCATCAATGCGCACGAAAAGGCGATAAACGGCGTCACGACGACGCGAGCATCGCGTTCGCGTCTCGACCATCGCGGCCAAAAGGCGCACGCCGTTACAGAGGATGAAGGTCGACGACCCTGACACCTCGAGAAAGAGTCAGAGAGGGGGGAATCGAGAGAAAGAGACGGCGGAGAGCATCGGTTCCCGTTAGATCGACGGAGCCGTGGCGGCGCTGCTGGCCATCGATGTATCGCGAAACGCACTAACCGTGCAGAATACTGTGCACATCTGTCCGATGAACGCAAATAAGCGTAGAACGTCCTCTCGTGTCCTTAGAAAATAAGGCAACCATCGAGAAGACACTTGGAGCACGGCAAAAGAGGCGAAGTGGTCTGGTATTTGCCTACGATAAAAAGGACCATTTTTCTTGGTCCTTTTTAAAAAGGACCAGTGATCATTTTTGAAAGAACGAGTTTGCTTGCATCCATCTACGAATAATATTGGGTTGTCCGGAAAATTCGTACCGATTTTAAAGGAAAAATTTTTCTTTTTTTGTGAAGATTTATTTTTTTTTTGAAGAAACAAAATTAATTATATTATATATATAATTATTTATTATGTGTCTGTGTGTGTGTGTGTGTAAGACAATTCTTTATATAGGGTAATAAGGCAAACACTATTTCGTTGCTCTGTGAACAAAAGATAAAACATTTTCTTTATTCGTCAACTATTTACACTATTTACATACTTATACTTTACCTACTTTACCTGAGAACAAAAGAAACGACAATTAATGTTCACTCTTATCTATCGCTATACTTTTATTCTGAATCTATCTAAATCTCGATCATTCTTCTTATTCTGTACTTTCTATGCTAACCGTCACCTTTCGTGTGTACGTCTTTAATCTCTTAGTCCCTCTATCGGTCTTTCCGATAAGCGGCGCGCGTATTTCGAGGAGTGTGGCCGATTCTAACCTAAAGAAAGTCTACCTTCTTTTTATATATAATAAAATATATAATAAAAAACATAATATAAATAATGAAATAATAAATTAACTTTTAAAAAACCGAAAATCAGCACGAACTTTCCGGACAACCCAATAGAATAGAGAGAGAAGTACCTATTTAGCGGAATCGCGAACAAAAGGCTTTTCTTCCGAAACACGTTGTGGTCTTTACATACCAGTTTTTAGATACGAGGCTAGTGGAAAGCAGTACACTTGCTTTGTACGAACGTGTAGTTGACTAGCAATATGTATGAGATAAGTGGTGAGCCGAGCTAACGAGCAAGATAAGCAAATAGAAGGACCTTCTGTTCCTTCGGCTAAGGGCGCCTTTTTTTGGTCATAAATCCCACGCAACGCCGACCAGATGAAAAGTAAAGAAAGATTTTGAAAAAGACGATGTGAATACGTTCGGATTTGTTCTACGAACTTCTTTCAAAGTTAACTTGAACCCAATGCCTGCGGTTTTGCAATGCAGCTCCTTAATTTCGTATCCGGCCTCCTACCATCCTTCAAACGACACTTATTCTTTCCAGCTCGTATCCCACTACGGGGCAGATCTCGAAATCTACTCGTTTACCAATGCATTCGCGGATAGTAGTAGGAACTTTTGAATAAATTGAGTCGCGTGAAAGGAACATCTTGCTAATCAAGTTCCATCTCCATCCGCTTCTGGTACAAACAGCGCAAACCGAGATTAATCCAAGAAACAGCCGCTCGAGAGGCAACTACGTACGCGTTTCTTCGTTCGTTCGTTGCCAAAGCGTCCTTTGAACGTCTCTGAATCGTCCTTCATCTCCTCGGAAATTTTAAACGGTCAGGAGGCGTTCGTTTGTTGAAAGAATCTCGTCGTCTTGTTCTCGAAAGATGAATCAACGACTCCCGTGGAAGCACATTGGCCGAGTACGCTCGAAACTGAAGGCGAAAGTATAAAGGGAGGAAGAACCGTCGACAAAATGCCCGCTAATGACTCGGTGTTGCCGTTGAAGAGCGCTGCGACGTCGCCGTGTGAGAGGAAACTTCGTTCCGCCGGCGGTAGTGTCGCGTTTTAAGGCGAGAAAGGGAATTCGTGGGCGATTTACGCACGTGCTACGAGCAACGAGGAGAACGTACGCTTTGGCGATACGCGGATATAACCACGTAGCTTCGTCGTGGCCCGTCGTTTTGACGTTGGCCCTCGTGCTGCGAGGGATGCGCTCGCGAAACGACTAAAACGCGAGGAACGTGCCGCGCATCTCTTCCTCGAGTTTTCCTACGAGATGCGAGACGCGGCGCCGGGCTGAGATTTTTAAATGAAGCGTCGAGGTTCGCCCTCCTTAAATCTCAATAAGTCCGGACGACGTAACGGAAACGTTTCTTACCGTCGAGGATGGTTGCACGTGAGAGAACGTCGGTTAAATGGTACTCGAGAGTACTTGGAGAAAATTCATCGAGTTTTCGCGACTGTCTCCAAACGCCCAGGGAAAAGTTTGAAAGATTGGACGGACAGAGACGAAGTTAATGTCCGAGGCTAAAATTATGCATCAAGGCTAAATTATGTATCCAGACTAAAATTAGGCACCGATTTTAAAATTAGGTATCCAGGCTAAAATTAATTACTGGGGCTAAATTAGGTACCGAAGCTAAAATTATGCATCAAGGCTAAATTATGTATCCAAACTAAAATTAGACACCGATGCTAAAATTAAGTATCCCAGGCTAAACTTAGATACTCAGGCTAAATTTATCTATAGAGGCTGAAATAAAGTACTGGGGCTAAAATAGGTACCGATGCTAAAATGAAGTGTCAAAGATAGAAAAATTCAGTCATTGGGTTCCGTTAAGTACGAGTAATCGAGCATATCCTGATCGCTACGTTTCCGCGAAGCAAACCATTGAAAACAGAACCATTGTTAAATTATCTATAGTACTGCGAGAGGTGTACGTCAGTGGCGAACGCGTGCGCGTTTAATTGCGAAATAAAAAAGGTATTTCTAGCAGTCGATAACTTCGTTGGATCTCAATTACAGCGGGAAATTTCATAGAGAAAAATGAAGAAATTTCCAGTCGACGGGAAAACAATTACGAAGGAAACATCGGAAAGCCGGTTATTGGTCATCCTGGAACTCGCTCGTAGCGTCATTAAGAAACGTTTCGAGCGTTAATTGATACGATGGATATCCCGCGAAACATCGAGTACAAGATGAATCATTAACGAGATCCCTGGACAACGTCCAATCAATGGATAACGATCGCGCTTTTCTTTCTCCCAGCGAATCTTCCTTTCCCTTGTCTTACGTAGCTGCGTCTTCCTGGTCGTTGCGCGGGTCAAGGAGAAATAAGAAAGGAACGATAAAGCAAGGATGTGCTGGTCGGTCGTTTCGAAGTCGTCGAGAGAGACGACGTCGACTATTCCAAGGGTGTTTCTATCGTAATCCTGCACGCGATATCGTGATCAGTGGAAACGTCAAAAGACGCGCACGCGCCTGTAACGAATGCCTCGGCCACGATTTAACTCACGTCTATAAAGACGTGAGTCTCGCAGCTGTGCATATGAACATAGGCTCGCAACTGGATTAAAACCGGCATGAAGTTGATGACGTCAACGGCATCAATTACGCAAGATTAAGATACTGGAAAGAATGTAGACTTAAGTATCCCATTTATAGCCTGGAACTTTAGAATATACAAAATCCTTTCATGAAAATGGCGGAAACCGACGTCATAAGCCATATGTCATTACATAAAAGATTTTTCTTTTTTAATTTTTCAAATCGCATCACGAATGCCTCGGTCACGATTTAACTCACGTCTATAGAAACGTAAGTGTCGCAACTATGCATACGAGAATAGGTTCGCAACTGGATTAAAATCGTCATTAAGTTAATACCGTCAACGATGTTGACGAGTCTAGCCTTTAATCGCGTTAGGAACTTTATCATATCCATCCGGAGACGCGATGCAGCAATCTCTCCCCTCCCCTTCTCCACGATACCTTCTTCGCTATTCTTACCTACGGCCTTACACAAGTAAGAGACGCGTTTCCCAACAACGCAAGTCTAAGATGCTCCAAAGGACATCGACCTAAGGATTCCATTAATAGCCTGGAACTTTAGAAGACCCACGATCTTCTCAGGAAAATTGCGAGAACCGACGTGATGGGTCACGTGTCATTACATAAAAAATGGTTACGAATCGTATCGCGAATTCAATTACGTGGAATTAGTCGACTCCGTACACCAAGAGCTCACCTTTTTCTCGGGTTAGATCCGAAAGTTCCATCTGTTATTCTAGGAGAAAGGTTAACCTCAAAATTAGTCACTTCGACAAAAGAAGAAGAAACGTCCATTGGAGATCTCACATTGTCTAATTGACTTCTATCGCGCGACTTTTAACTTTTAACCGAGTTCAAAGCGATATCAATGCCGTCACCACTATTAACCAATAGTATTAAGCCTCCCTGAAAGTTCCGTCACATAATGTCATCTCAAGTCGAACATTGACTTTTTCTACCATTATATTTCTACTTACGTGCTTGGTCTATACACGAAGAGGTGGTTAATATCGATGAAAATTATAATGCCTAGTAAATATTAGTTAACCTATCTAAAATGTATTAGTTTCTTTTCATTCAAAAACGACAGAACTTTCGGGTAGACCTAATGTAACAGTATAATAGCATAACAGTAACCAATAGAATATTAATCAACAGACTAGCATATCAAGATATTTAATCATCTATTGACGAATTTCACATCTTCTAATTGACTTTCATCGTGCGACTTTTAACCTTTAGTCGAGTTCGAAGCGACATCAATGGCGTCACGATCGACTTAACCAAGATGTTTAATAGTCTATCGATGATTGACCGATTGGATGCAATTCGACGAACCAAATGGAACGACTCGATTGGCCTAAAAGACGCAAGGGAAGAAGGAAAACTACGATGGATCGTTAAAAGAGATCGATACAAGCTCACGGAAGAAGGCGATCGCATAGTACCGTTCGAAGGACAGTGTCGCGTCGAGGGAGCGGGAAAAGGAGCTGGCGCAACGGCGAGAGAGGGCCACTGCGAAGGCTAGCGGGAGAACGGCGGAGAGCTACAGAATTTCATGATTTAGGGTAGCCAAGAGTCGAGGCTACAGCGAGCTGCCACGTGCGGTAGACGCGAAAGACCGGTTTACGATCCGTGCAACGACCGTGTACGGTACTCCTCGAGGAACGATGGTTTCTCCAGGCCTAGGCTACCGAAGACGGACAAAGAGACGCCACGCGAGCGACTCACAGCCTTGCCAGACGAGGAATCGTAAGGTAGATGTCGACTACGATGGCGCTGGATCGAGCTCAAGATTTGGATTTGACTCTTTTGAGAAGTTTGCATTCGCGTTTCTTAACGCATTAAAAACCGCAAAGAAATCTGTAAGACGCGCCTGGGATCGCACATTTTTGGGCAAACTTATACGTTCTAAAATCTTCGTAACTTTGTTATTTATGAAGCGATTTTTGTGAAACTTTCAGAAATTGTATTATAGAATGCATTCTAGGCATTATTGAAAAAAAAATTGTTTTTTAATAATTATAATAACTTTTTTACTTAACAAAATAATTTGTACGAATTTTTTTAGAAATTGTGAAATTCGATGCACTTTAGGTATTATTAAAAAAAATCGTCTTGTAATAATTATTATAAAATTTGGTCTGCCAATGTATTGTAACAATTTATAATACATTGGCAAATCAAGGATTTAACCATCAAGTTTAATACATTGACTATCGATGTAAATACTTAAATACACAAAGTAGATACAATGTATC
>JAITYT010000364.1:614399-625997 GCA_025433975.1 Liostenogaster flavolineata
GCTTAATCGTGCTTTCGCCTTGGCGAAGGCGGTCTCGAGTGTTCCTCCTCGATGTTGCGGACGAAAACGAGGCTGGGTCGTTCCGAATACGGGCTGCGGATAGAGCCGAATCGATCGGATGCGTCTTGAATCTTGCGCTCGATAAATATACGCATCCAATAATGATCGATTCGACGAATACGATTCTCGCGAGCTAGCAGTTGAGTCGGTTCGGGTGGGAAATGAAGGGGGAAAACTCGATACCTTGGACGAAGGCGTCCTCGAAATATGGATTTATTCGATGGGAGACGAATCAACGGTATTCGCATCAAGAACGTCCGACTGTCGTTAGGATAAACGAGCGAGTTCTTGGAAGGATCGAATTTAAAAGATTTCGCGAGCGTCGTGGAACGCGATCGAAGGCGATGGGCTCGTATTCGAAGGCATTACGGATATCCGAATATGTCGCGAATATGTCGCGAAAATGTCGCGAATTTAGACGGTAATTGTCGAGATAATCGGGTTCCAAGCTTCGAGAGTAGCGTCGAGAGGTAGCGACGGTTAATGCGCCACTGCCATTCGAGGAACGAAGATTATAAATTGCGAGTGAAAAGCATCGATACGCCGAGACGGAGGAAGGCAGCTTGCGATATGGAGTACCTCCCTTAATGGTACTGGAATCGTTAACACCGTTCGCGTCGTTGTTCCTCCTTCGATGGAATGGTATCGGCGCGATGTTCCTCCTATTGAGAAGATACTTAATAGCGAATGATATTTCCTTGAATCTGGAGGGACAAAGAGGAATAACCGATCTTCATGAAATTATGGATAAAATTACCGAATTGTTTTCGCATTTATGATGGAAGGGATTAGTAATTTTACAATCGAGACTCGGAAGCGTGTCTACCGACTTGAAACGAAGTTAATAATATAATATAATTAATTCATTAATTAATATTTACTGGATAATGCGTTATAGATTATATTGTGGCGACTGCTTGATACAAGTACGTGGCGAACTACCGCCACAATATCGTTACTAGCCACCTCTTCGCGTGCATATCGAGCATATAGAAACACAATGGTCGAAAGAGTCAATGTTCAACTCGAGATAAATTATTTGACGAAACTTTCCGATTGACCTACATATTAGATCTACTAGGAAGCACAAACTAACAAATACATAGAACACATAGAAACGCAATTGTCGAAAGAGTCAATGTTCAACTCGAAATGATGTTAATTGACAAAATTTTCCGGTAGACCTAATGTATTAGGTCTACTGGAAAGCACAAATTAGCAGACGCATAGAACACATAAAAACGCAATAGCCAAAAGAGTCAATGTTCAACTCGAGATGATGTTATCTGACGAAAATTTTCGGTAGACCTAATGTATTAGGTTCTATCTTTCCAGTAAACCTAATACTTCGATATCGAGGACAACTCGATAGAACTCGAACCTTACAGAAGTTTCATTAAATCTCTACGCGAATGAAAAAGCGTGATTCGTCCAACCTTATCAAAGTTCTTCCTACGAGTAATGAAGATGACAAGAAAACGACGATCTTCGGTTTAGAAACTAACGATAGGAAACTTGAAAATAAGACGAAACGAGACGAGAATGAACGGTCTCCGCGCGAACCAGGCGCTACGACCCAGATACGAATTCGAAGCTTAAGCGCGTCTAATTGTCGGAATACGTTGGATAGTCGCGAAATCGAGGCTAAGCCGGGCTTCCGTCTCGAACATCGGTCGCACGCTCGATGCTCCGAACGGAGACGCATCGCGTACCTATCTCCGTCTACCGATCTACCCATCTATCCATCTATCGAGCAACCTACCTGGCTGCTTGCCTGCCTACTCTCCGTGTCTATCCTTCCAGGCGGTATCGGTTTCTCCGTTCTCGAAGATTTGGCGAGAAGGTGACCTGATTCGAAGTAGGAAGCCTGCGAGATTACACCGTACGTCGTCCTATCGATGTCGGAGCCTGGAGCGGCACCCTCGAGATCCTTTTCTTTTCTTCCTTCTTTTTTCTCTTTTTTCTTTCTTTATTATATCGAGCGCGGTCGCTATCGTATTTACCTACGAGTTTCGTCGGTTCGAGGGATATTGCTTTCTTACACGACGAAGGATTTAGCGAGGAAATTTTCAGGTGGCCTTCTGAGAATTTTAAGAGGACGTAGAAAGTGCCGAGGCGAACAAGATGCCTGCATGGAACTCGACCTGCCCTTGAATGGATGGATCCGATACGCCTGAGAAACTGCTGACGCCTTCATGAAACGAACAATTTCGAGTAGTAAGTTTGGACACAGACATTTTGAAAGCCCTTCCGTGCTCCAATAACGCGTATAGAAAATCTAACGAAGCTAACTTATTTTACGAAATGTGTCCCAAACAGGGATCAGGTGCAAATTACGAGGATGAACACGCTTTGCCTTTCAATTGTGGTCTCGTACTGTTGGAATGATCATCGATAGGCAACTATTTCCGTCTATACATTTATTTACATGGATATATATTGTATTAGACTAGGTCTTTTTAATTCCGATGTTCATATCGTACTCTGGTTTTTCCAGTCTGTCATATTCTTAACTACTGTACTTGCCAGATGGCGCTGCTTACGCATATAAAGATGTATGTACCTTCCCACAAACTTCATAAAAGAAAACCTCTCAATAAGACATTTTACTAAACTTTAATTAAATGTATATTTTGTAATCCATTCTATAATGGACATTCATTAACTCTGTAAATGGGCTCTTAGTTGAGCTCGACTCAGAAAATAAAATCAAATCAAATCAAACCAAGTGTATGTACCTATTGAACACAATCTGACCTCATTCAATAAGACAATTTATGAAACTTCGATTAAAATATACAGGGTGGGGCAGTAACTACTAACACCTCGGATATCTTCGAAACTATCAGTTTCACAGAAATATTTACTAAAACAAAATTACACAGTATAAAAGAAGCCATTCAGTGGCGATAACAGTTTTTTTTACAGGTGGAGGTACTTCGGACATTTGAAGGTCACCTCCATTTTTTTAAATGGATCGGTATATCTTTAAGGATCAAAGGAGTTTCGAAGGACCTTCAAACGAGTTCAATGACCTATTACATAAGGTCATTGAAGGTCATAGAAAGAAAGGCGATAATACTTACGGTTTTATTAGTAAATGAAACATGAAAAAAAGGCCTTCGATAACCATATGTAATAGGTCCTTGAACTCGTTTTAAGATCCTCTATCGTGGTATAGAAGATGACCTTCAAATGTCTGAAGTACCTCCCCCTGTAGAAAAACTATTGGATTGTCCAGAAAGTTCGTGCCGACTTTCGGTTTTTTAAAAAATTTATTTATTATTTTATTATTTATATTATATATTTTATATATGTTTTATTATATATGTAAAATAAATAATTATATACATTATATAATTAATTTTTTTTCTTCAAAATTGGCGACAATCCAATATTATCGCCACCAGATCGTCCCCCTCGTACTGTGCAATATTATTTTAGTAAATATCTGAGATGCTAATCGTCACTGCCCTACATCTATATCTTGCAGTCTACTGTATAGTGGACATTCGATAATTCTGTAAATGGGTTTTTAGTTGAGCTTGATTCAGTAAAATAAAAATAGTAAGAGTAACGTGTGTACCAATTCTAACACGTACTATGTACACGTATTCAAGCGATCGTTACGTCCGTTAGGCATAGTGTACGGTAAATCACGGGTCCTTCGAAATTGGGTTATCAGACGACTGTCATCCTAAATTCACGACGACATTGCCCAATAACCTGGGCCGATACCCAGCGAGTAAGATGCACAAAGTATGGAGAAAATCGATCGACATCGAGATGTCGAAGCCTCGGGCGGAGTGGACAGCTGCGCAGCGCGCAATCACTTTGAAAGATTTTCACGCGTCGTTATTGGCTATCGCGCGTGTCTCCCTCGAATGCGATCGAATGGGACGACAATGGACAGGACTCGGTGATACGCCGAGTCTTCGTGGAATATCTAGGGCAAAGAAGCGCCCGTTCGTTCGTTCGTTTACGATCAACGTTCTCTCGATAGCCGTTCGGCTTTTCACGAAAGTCGTAACGCCGAAGATAAAATGGCGCTCGTCCTAATGGAATCGTCGGCAAACGTTGCCTCGATTATCAAATTTAGTGTTGATAAGGCATCCGATGAAGCATTTGATTTATGAATGCGTAATGCGCTGCTCCAGAGAAAAGATTTCGTTTAGAATCAAGCGTAAAATCGATGGAGAAATCGAACGATTCTCGTGATAACTTTAACTAGCTGCCTTGACAATGTCTTCGATGGAATCGCCATCAACATCGCAGCTTCTTTAAGCTGTTTCAGCTTGCGCGATTGCGATTCAATTCTGTGCTGTTTTTAGCATTTTTTGTAATTTTACGCTTTCATTTTTTAGACAATCGACAAGCGCCTATTAGCACGATAGGCAAGAAATTCGTTTCAATAACACTTTTCATTTTCAAATTAGCTGTCGTAAAAACGTTTACGATGGAATCGTCAGGAATATCGCAGCTTTTTTCAAACTTCTTCAGCTTGCGCGATTGCGATTAAATTTTGTGCTGTTTTCACATCTTTTGTAGTTCTACACTAATTCAACAATTTTTTGCAGTTTTCTCTCTTAGACAATTGGCAAGCGCGTATGAGAGCGATAAGAAAGACACTTGTTTCAATTACACGTTTCCTCTTTAATATCGTTCGTTATCAGATTCTGACCACATTAGAGCAGAATACATCTGAGACTCGAACCGAATCAAAATTATCGTCTGCAGAATTATCGACTGTTTTAAAGAGAGTCTAAGATAAGTGAAGTTAAAGTTCAGACTGTTCGCGAAGACGGCTACGATCTCGTAAGTAATTCGACAAACGAGTGAAGTTGAATGTTCGATAAGGGCGGAATTTTATGTTTCGAAATTCTCATTAAATGTTCGATAAGCAAATATCGAAGAAAAAATACGAAGATGGCGGTTGCGCAAACGAGTTTAAACGACGTAATTTATTTCAATTAATTATATTAATTATTGCTGTTATTATTCGATGTTATTTTACGATAATATTGTTGGAACAACATTATTACAGAAGTCGATCTGGCAGTAAAATCATCCGCGTGCATGTAAAACCGTACGTTTTAATCCACATCGATGACTTTCACTGCACATTCGACTCTTTTACTCCAACAGTTGTATAAATGTTCTCGCAAAGAACCGTACCGTCCAAATGCAGGTCCAAAAAAGGAATATCGAATACAAACAACGTCGATCGAACCTCTTTAAACTCGACTTTTTTTCACTTTTCGATGAATTCATTTTCTCTCGAAGGAAAAACGTGAAAAACACCTTCGCTTTTTTCTTACGGATTATTACAGTCCCTTGAAATCGTGAAATCCCGCGTTTTCCCGGTAACGCGACGCTCTTTTAGAGACACTGTCTAACAATGGTGAAAACTTTCGAGGTCAGACGAATCTAAAGTCGTCGAACGTTCTTGTTGTTTCAGGCACGCTTCGAGACATATTCGAGGCGAATTCTGAGAATTCTTTTTATATCTTTTCCCTTAACGCGCCAAACGTGCGCTTTTTATCGATTTCGACGAAATTAAAATCGCTATTCGTCTCCGTTTCCTTGAATTTTCCATTTCGTTCCTCGATCCATTGTCTGAAACGCAAAGATTCGCATTTTTCGTTATTTTCTCGCTTCGATTTCTCCATCCGAGATATTAGGTTGGTGCGCATGAAATGTCGAATTTTAAAGCCGATATATAAAACTGCATATCCTTTTTCAAAAGCTGTTTATTTAATCAAAATATGCTCCATTTGCTTCCATACGCTTTTCCCACAGATTTTAACGCATAGATGCCTGTCTTAAAGAAATTTTGATCTGTGAAATCGATAAACTCTCATATGAAATTTTTCAAACTGTCTTCATTTTCTTACTATTCAGCCCTGAAAAACTGTTGTAAATGTTTAAAAAAAATGAAAGTCGAAAAAGCGAAAAATTCTGTAAATAAGCTGGGTGCTGCATAATTTCATACTTTAACCTGTTAACCGGCGGGACGTATAAATACGTCAAACGTAATTTTGTATTTTCCTTTGTGTTTTATATATGAATAAACGAAAAATATGTTTAACATAACTTTAATAGTAATGAAAAACATAAAAACAAAAATAAATAAGCATCGTTTATTCATATATAAAATACAAAGGAAAATACTAAATTACGTTTGACGTATTTATATGCCCCACCCGGTTAACAGGTTAATTCATTTAATTTCGCAATTGTTCCATTACTTATACGTTTTTTTTCACCTTGCCAATTTCAGAAAGGTGTCGCAATATCGATGTACGATCGACTTTTATTCTGTTAGCAAGTTCCCTCGTGGATACGGTTGGATTCGTTTCCACCGATGCTTTCGGAGCGTCATTTTTCACAGACGTTTTGGGTCTTCCACGTGGTTCATTTTTTAGGGAAAAATCACCAGATCGAAATTTTTCAAAACAACGCTGCACTTTTCGATCGTTAACGGTACTCTCTCCAAACTCCTGTTTATATCACGCGCAGCTTTTACAGCGTTATTACCAAGTTTATACTCGTATAACAAAATTACACGAATATCGGGTGAATTCGTATTCTTACGAAATCCACAACAAATAACAAAATAGAACGCTTTTGAGAAAATCTTCTTTGTTGAAATGTGACTCTGGCAATGAACAGTAAGACTATAAACAAAGTTATGCCAAAAACGTAAGAAAATCCAACATTTCTTATGTACCAACATAATAGTTTAATGCGCTTGATGTAGTCGTTCGTTTTTCGCTGTATTGAAAAGTCGCGAATTTGTGCTTTTTATAGAATATTCGAGAGCGTTATATTTATTAAGAATACGATAACTCAAATATTATTTTAATTATCGAACATTAAAATCCCAATGTTATTAGCGACAACATCGTACGTTGATTTATCGCAACGAAGGCTATTACTACCTTAAAACGGTTAATTAATAAATAATAATCAATATTCGAACCAACAAACCTCCCACGCAAGAACGAAAATACATATATTTTCAATTTCGTTGGTCATCGACGGATTACCCGTTGGCCTGCTCTATTCTACGTTGTATTTATTAAAAGCTTTTCACATATTTCCGTTATAAAATGGAAAAAAAATATTAAATAAAATTGTTTCATCCGATTATAACAATATAGGGAATTTTCAGATAATATGGAATAAAAACGTACAATCTATCGACATAATACGGCAGAATCGGCAGAGAATATATCAATTTACGCGAATGCCTATCTACCACGACGAACTTCGCGAAAATTGCCCCCGGATAGCAATGGATACGCATTAGCTCGAAACTTTCGACGAGCACAAGATAAAAAGGTAATTGTTACTCGCGTCTTGATTCGTGAACGTACGTTCGTTACATCGAGCACCGAAAAAATACGCAAGCTTCTTCTTTACTGGAATAAAAATTACCAAGCACGAGAGTCGCGTGGTAAACGCGATAGGAATGCAAGGACATGACTATATGGATTTAATAAATTTTTGATGGGAAACGAAGGAGCGCGACTTTCGTCTTCGAGATCGATACAGCGCGACTGCTCGACGCTGTTTACGGAATATTGGAATTATTCGGTCGCGCGTTATCGATCATCGGTAACGCGACTCGCCCAACATCCGTAAAATCTTAGAGGGCAAATTTGACAAGGGGAGAGAGAGGAACGAATTTTTTAACACTGAGTATATATTTATTCTCTCTTTCTCTCTCTCCTCGTCTGTATATTTTCACGCCTGTCGCTCTTTACAGATTTTTACTCGGTCGAAGTTCGTTACTCAGTGTTAAAATATATATATATATATATAGACTATTATTATTCAGGATGATAATATAAACAAAATTATGTTTCTCTGTGAACAAAAGCGGAGAATTTTTCTTTATTCGACAATAATTATTTACACTTTTACATTTACTTTCCTATCTACAATCTTACCTGTGAAAAAAGAAACGACGATTAATGTTCACTATTATCTATAACTATAATTTTGTATAATTTACAATCTATTTTTATTCTTATTCTGAACGGTAGTTCTATCGGTAGTTAGAATAAACAGCGCGCGGATCACGAGAAGCGCGGCAAATTCGAAACTAAAGTAAGTATATATATATTGACAAAGAGAGAGAGAGAGAGAGAGAGAGAGAGAGAGAGGGGGGGAAGAGAAAAAAGCAGACAAGCAAACGACGAAGTCAGATTGACGAGTAGTCAGACGCAAAGGAAAGCAAACAGACGCAAACAGAAGGAAAGAAAGGCGGACAAACTCAGCCTAGAGACTCGTACGAGTGGTCGATGCGGAACGTACATACACGCATCCTCGTCTTCGCGGTTAAAAGAAAAAAAACGTGACGAACGGAAGAGCGACGGGAGCCGCACCTCTGGATAAAGCGCCTCGATTAATGCTCGCATCCGGAAATCCACTTTTCCGTGGAACGTTCCCTCCCCCCCCCCTCTCCCCCTGTATTGTCGGCCGGAACGTTCCCATGAGGCGCTTTTTTTTCTTTTTCTTTCTTTCTTTCTTTTCTCTCGCATCGTGACGCGTCGTTACGCTCGAGCGTATCTTCCTCGAGCGTGAAACGAGCTTCGCACGCATCCAGAATTCGACGCGAACGAACCGACGACAGATCGAGAAAACTATCGCGTGTTCGTCGCCGCGTCGTCGCTCTCGTCGACGATATTTGCGAAACGCACGTTTTTTGCTCGTCCTTTCGTATCAAGTTTCGTTCGCTCTACGACGATTTCGTTTCGATGATTGAATTCGATCAGGAAAAAGAAATTTGGAAACTTTGCGCGTTCGCACGCTACTGTTCTTCTCCGTTTCGTTTTTTTCTGTTTGTCTGTCTGTGTGTGCGTGTGTTTCCTTTTCATCTTAATTTACACCGTGGTAAAAAGTTCTAGGGGTCATCTGCGTTCTCTCGAGAACTATCGAATAATCGATTTTTATTGTTTCGCGGCGCGTACGTTTTCAAGAGATTCTTAGTAATTAAAAAGTAAACAAACAGTGAAACTATTGAAATCTCGTGATTTATTTAAGAAGGCTGTCTTTAGATTTTCCGCAATAGAAAATTTTTCGGTTAATTTTCCTCCTATGTTTCCAGATTTTTTGTCGATGTACCGAGCCGCACTCCGATCGCGAAAGTACGATACGATACTTCGAACGTAAAACTTCGAAGGAAAGTAGTAGAGAACGCTAGTTTTAATTCGCGAGATATTTTTGGCTACGTTAGAAAGCGACGACGGGAAAAAGCTAATTGTAAGTAAAAATTCTGATTTCATAGCAAAGAAAAAAGAGAGGAGAAGGGGAAGGAGGGTGAGATTCGGCACAGCGCACCATCGATTACCAGTTAGTGAAGTACTGGCAAACGATTCCTGGTTTGCGTTGCAAAAGGAATTTAAACTGCCGGAAAGTACTGACTTCCTCTCGAACGCCTAATTCGAAAAAACTTTTCGAAGCGTTTGCACGTATTTAATCACAGTTTCTATGGCCGGTAAACGTGTTTCTCTTTTTGTTTCTCGTTTTTTTCCGTTTCTGCGGCGAGTAACTTTTCTACTAAAATGCGTAGCTCTCTGCAATGTCTATGGTATTACTTTTATCGAACGCGTACAAATACCTTTTTAGAGGCTCTTTCCTTCGAACTCCTTCAGCCGCGCGATACTTCCCAAAAGCGATATTTTAAAGCATTAGCCGTTCGTTTTAAAACGTCGAGAGGTGGAACGAGCCTCGAGCTGGTACTCGTCGTCTTCTTTCAAAAATTAATTTTTATCAAAAAAAAAATAAATAAAATGTCACAGACGCGATCCACGTGAGGAAAATCGAAGATACTTACACCTCGACTCGTCAGTTCGAGCATCGCATCGTTGAAAGAACGAAGGATGTCGCGTCTTTCAAATAAATCCGACAAATTTAATCGAACTTCCCAATGGCTATATTTAAAGAAATTATTTTTTTATATTTTTGAAAACATATTTACATTATAATTAATTAATATTACTAATAATTAATAAACTAATAATTAAATAATTTAATTACAATATAGTTTAAAATTATATTTTTTATATTTTATAGTTATATATTAAAACATTAGTATTTACTATATATAGTAAAGGAAGAACATGACTCGAGTAGGGACTCGTTATTTCGCGAATCGCATTGTTGAGCAAACGAAGGATGTTGCGTCTTTAAAATCAATTCGGGATATTTGATCGAATGTAAATCAATGTTAGCTTCGATGTCACTTTAAAAATCGATCAACCGAATTTTTGAAATTGCATTTACGTCAGTCGGAACTTTTAGAAGCTACTTACGATATATATTAAAATTATGATTAAAAACGCTTTCTTTGAGACGTTCGTATCGACGATCCATTAACGTCGGTCACGATCGTATCGTGGATTGCTCATCGGGACCTCGAATTCTCCACTTACGCTTTTCCACGGCCACTCGCTCGACAAACCTAACAGGTGGCTTCTCGAAAGTGCCTATTGCCTCCTACACGCAAATAAACAATCAACGAAACGAACAAACAAGAGGCTCATCGGCCGCGCGGAGTACCCACGGCCGGCCAATTTAAAAGCGGCCTTCGTTTCGCACGGACAACGACGATTCCATCTCGTACTTTGACGTGAGAAGTGTCACGAGGAAAATCTCATCGCTCGTACAAGAACGTTCGTATGAGCTCGTTTTTCATTTCACCTTTTTTTTATATTTTTATTTATCGATATTGATGAGATTATTTAAATGTTGATTATTTTTATAAATCGCTGTACGATATAAAGCACGCGTCGAAATTTTCAATAGTCAACAATTCGACGATAAGTCGAAGGGTTTCGATCTTTTATTCGTTTTAACGCATTTAACCCTTTGCGGTCCAACGTCGAATCTGACTCGACATCATCTTACTCCGCGGCAAACAAAAGTTATCAATAAAACTCCTTAACTTAAATTTCATTTTACTTTCTACTACGCATAAAAAGTCGATTAAAATCGCTAGGTCAACAATTAATTGATATAACTCGAAAATTAATTTAAACCAGACTACTGGAAAGGAGGAAAATTATTTTGGACAGCAATGGGTTAAAGCCTGAGCACCGGCAACGTATCGACCACTTAAAAACGCTGGCCTCATTCGCTTATTTCTAAACAATGAGTAGCTAAAGAAAATATTTACAACTTATACATTTTCGTGAATCGTTATATATTCGATTTAACAGAAACGAAAAATAAAAGCAAATTCGACATTTTTACGTGTATATATATATATATATATATATGTAAAGAAAGTAGACTTTCTTCAGGTCAGGTTAGATTGGAATCGGCTGCGCTTCTCGTGGTGCGCGCGCCGTTTACGGGAAAGATAGGTAGAGGGGCCGAGAAGATAAAAGACGTACACACGAGAGGTGACGGTTAAATTAAGAAGTGATTGTGAAATTAGATAGATCAAAGACAGATAAATAAAGATGGATAGAGAGAGATAAGAGTAAACATAAATTGTCGTTTCTTTTGTTTACAGGTAAATATAGA
>JAITYT010000364.1:673357-684075 GCA_025433975.1 Liostenogaster flavolineata
ACAATATACCAAAGCAACGTTGCACTTTTCGATCGTTAAATGTATTCTCCCCAAACTCCTGGTTTATATCGCGCGCAGCTTTTGCAACGCTATTGCCAAGTTTATACTTGTATAAAAAAAATAGCACGAATATCGGTTGAATTTCTATCCTTACGAAATTCAAAATTTGAGAAAATTTTCTTTGTTGAAACGTGACTCTGACAATGCGACTGCCAGTACGACTATGAACGAGGTTATGCCAAAAACAAAAGCGTAACGAAAACAGGGAGACAAACGTTCACGTGTAAAGAAAATCCGACATTTCATACGCACCAACCTAATATTATATAATGATCGTACATGTGAGAACGAACGCCGTTTAAAAAGAATCGTTCGCGCAGTAAATTCGTCATTCGATTTTATCGTGGATTTGGAAGAGTGCGCTTTTCGCACGGACATTAAGCTATTCATTTCCATTTCGATCGGACGGCGAGTTCGGTCACCTGGCAACTTCGTTTTTGTAGATTCGACCGGCGCGTCCCGTCGTCGTCACGCTTTATAACTCGTAATCGTTTCGATACATACAACGACCGTAAATCTAGTTTATATCTCGTTCATTATCAATAACGGGTTACTCGATGCTAGATGTAAAAACGTATACGTACCGCGGAATTTACGACAATGTTTCGTTAAAATTCCAATAATTTGCGGAACGTAGCGCGAAGAGAGCGACGAACGATAGAACGTTTTATCATTGATTTTTCCTCGTTGGCAAACATGCATAAATACACCGCATTCTACGTATTTTAATCTTCCATCGTCGTTCAAACATGCATAATTACTGTCGTGGGAGCGGTATCGATCTCGATTCGTCTTCCTTCTTTACGCACGAACGCGCGGGATTCTCGTTAAAAAAGCGATCGATTTTTCTATAATACAAAATCGAATTACCATCCACGGGAACGTTTTTTATTCCGTCGCGTTGTTTGTCGCGTCGAGTCGAATAAAATCGAATCGATATAAAAAATAAAAAAAAAAACACGATAAGAAATTCTCATTTTCCGGCGTCTTTCGTGGAAAATTTCGTAAGACTTTCATCGATTTCCAGAGCGAAAAAATCGTCGCGACGTTAAAAGTATTTTCGGATCGGTTTCGTAACGTTGCTCTCGATGCAACGATACTGGCGTACGCGCGTAAATACGAAGAACGACGTCGTAAACGTTTCGACTCCGTCGCTCGCGTTCAGTTCTTAAGGAATTCCGCGTAAATAAGCAGGCGTAGACGACGACGACGTAGAAAATTATAATCGTTGTTTGTTCGTTGGTTTTAACGCGACGCAATACGTCGCTGAAACGAGCAAGGACTGGGGCTTGGCTTGGCTCGACTCGGTCCTTCGTGCATTGCGCGCGTACGCGCGTTTTACCGCTTTTACACGCCACGGAGAATATTTACCAGCGCGCTTGATTTTAATTGTCGACGGATGATCGATAGGCACGCGAACGACGCTGTCCCGCTCTCCGAGAGGGAAAAAAAGAGAAAGGGAAAAAGAGAGAAAAATGACGGGAAAAGGGTCAAAAAAAAGAAGAAGAAAAAAGAAGGTATAAAAACCCCGTAGATTTTCGTCGCAAGCGACGACGATTGAACCGACCAAGAGGAGGTGGAAAAGAAGAGGAGGAAGAGGTGGAGAAAGAAATTGACGACGAAAAGGAGAAGAAAAAGGACGACATAGAGAAGAAAAAAGAAAAAGGATGACGAAGAGGAAAAGAAAGAAAAAAGTCGACGAAAAGAAAAAATAAAGAGAACGACAAAGAGAAGAGGAAAAAGGACGATGAAGAGGAAAAGAAAAAGGACAGCGAAGAGAAAAAAATGGATGAAGAAAAGGAGAAAAAAATACGACGAAGAGGAGACGGAAGAGGAGGAGGAGGAGGAGGAGGACAACGACAAGAGAACAAGGAGAAATTGGAGGATCGACGCCTCGTTTATCGCGGCTTATCGTCGAGAGATGTTCGTCACGTCGCGTCTCTCGGTCCATTTTCGTCAGCTGAAACGATTCAAGCTCTCGCTCGCGATGCGCTCGATCAGGCGCACTCCATCGAGTCGATCGATTCCTCGCGCTGCTTCTTTCGTCGACGGTCTCGTTGAAGTCCAGTTCGAGACGAAAGTCGCAACGAGTCGAATCGAGTCGAGTCGAGTCGAGTCGAGTCGGTGTACGGAGTCGATTATTTGTGGAGGAAGCGCATCGACGTAATGCCGCGGCCTCTCGACTGTCCACTGGTTAACTCTACGCAAACAGGATTCCTAAGGCGAGCGATTAAGGGCTCCGGGCTCGTTATTTCTCTTCCATACTCTTTGCACGATTGAAAACTTTTCTACGGGGGAGGGTTCCGTCCGATCAATCCTTCGAGTTTCCATCGATTCGGCGGAATTCGCGAACAGGACGCGTTATTGGATCGATGCAAAGCTACGAGTGTCGAGGACACTCAGAGATCGCCGTTATATTGGGTTGTCCGGAAAGTTCGTGCCGATTTTCGTTTTTTTTAATTTATTTATTATTTCACTATTTATATTATACGTTTTATTATATATTTTATTATTATATATATAATAAATAATTATATATATATTATATAATTGAAATTTTTTCTTAAAAAAAATAATCTTCAAAAAAAAAGAAAAAATATTTCTTCAAAATCAGCACGAACTTACCAGACAACCCAATACTTTTTTCCGAGGGGAAATGAGGGTGAAGAGGGACATTCATGTCGCCATTTTATCGAGAGTACGAGGAAGGGTTTTAAGAATGACGTCTACTTTCTTTTTTAAATACCGTGGTGCGTGTTTTTTTCTAGTACTTATCGAAAACGACGCAATGAAGGAAATCGTTGAAGGAAGATATTTGTAAAATTCTCGGTTACGTATCATTGAAGATCGCCATTTAATAGAGAGTACGAGAAAGAATTCCAAGAATGACGTCTATCTCTCACGTATCTGACACGTTCGCTGTCACAGAGGTCTTCAATGGCCGACGACATAGTGCGTATCGCATAATAAAAAATTAATGTTAGCACCATGGGTGATCCGTGTATAATTTGCATGGCAGTCAACGTGTTAAATACCGCGATGCAAATTTATTTTCCAACATTTATCGATAAACGACACAACGAAGAAAATCGTACTCGCGATCCACGCGTCGCAGTTTCCATCGAAATCGTATTTATCGATACTTTGCCCCGCTTGACGCTCTTCTCCGGTGAAAATCGGCTTTCTTTGGCGTGGATCGTACGCCAAAGAAGGATCGCGCTTTTACTCGTACGCGCGACGTGCTCCCGAAAGCACGTAATAACGTCGCTCGAACTAACTTCGCGCAACGAATTGATCGCGTTCTTCGTACCGCTGAGTATATCATCGAATGCTCCTGGAAACTTGCCGGCTTCAGACCGGTTTAATAAACGTTCGATCAGCGATAAGTGACGTTATAGATCGGCGTACGCGCACTCGCGCACTCGTACGCACACCATTAAGAGATGGTTGCTGGCCAACGTGGTGTTGCGTGCTAAATACGTGTTACGAGGCGAAGTTAGATGCGATGTCACGATACGTCGTTGCTCGCTTTTCAACGCGATAGAAAATTAATATAATGCGTGTAAATGCGTGTCTCTCGTTCAATGTTACCGCGTTACAATGGGAATGCAAAAGTTCGACTAAACTTGCCGAAGTTTACGGCATCGGATTGGCATATTTTTCTGAGTCGTAAAATCATTCGCAAACTGTAACGGGCAGAGAACTTGATTTTTAACAAAAGTTATTTATTTCAACGAAGACCATCGTTCGGTGACAGATTCATTATCTATTATTTAAACGATTAAAAGAAAGTTACGATCGATAAAATGATAATTTCTTCTCTAATTTCTTATTTTTTAATTTCTTCGTAAATTGAAAAATGATTATTTACAGCAAGAAAACAAAACATGTACTAGGTGGGATATGAGTGCCGTTGTGTTTTATGACTGTTGTGATTTGGCTCTATTTTACATGGACTATTGTTTTGCAAAAGACTCAGTTATTATTTAGATAATTAAGGAAAATTGTAAACAAAAAATTAATAATTTCTTGTTTACATTTATCATCTCGCGTAACAATATACTCGTATAAATATGTAGTCTACAATTATAAATAAAAAATCTACAATATATTCGTATAAATATATTAAAAATATTAGCATCCTCAGGACAGCAGTGATAATAAAAAATAACAAACAACAAACGTAACGTCTAAGACGGTGAACGAGACAATTTCTAAATCTCTTTAAAATAAAAATTCTGTATTTTTTATTCGAACAGTCGCATTTGCATACTTTCCGATGTCGTGAAATCATTCGCAAACTGTATCGGACAGAGAACTTGATTTTTAGCAAAAGTTACTTATTTCAACGAAGACTATCGTTCGGTGACAGATTCGTTTATTATTTAAACGATTAAAAGAAAGCTACGATCGATAAATTAATAATTCCTTCTCTATATTTTGTTATATTTTAGGAAGTGGCCTGTGAAAGACGATCTATTTAAAGGAATGCAATCGTCGAGGAACCCAATTCGACGATACAATAAATACGACACGAACACGATTTCAATGTGTAAATCGCGACGTTGGTCAATACGCCATGCTTTGTTTTAAAATACATCGTACAAAATTATATCATAGTTTATATGTAATTATATATAATTATATATAGTTTGTGTGTACTTACTCGATGTATCGAAGAGGCAGAAGAAGCGACGACCGGTCGGCAGGTCTTCGGTGTTCTAGCGCCTCGAAGTTCTCCCCACGATCGCACTTTCCTCGTGTCCACTTGCACTTCGCTTCGCTACACTTCACTTTATCGCACTGCACTACGCGACGCGACGCAAAACATGCGTCGGAATTACGAATATTATTTCACCGATGTTCACGCGTCAACGATCGGTTACGAACTGACACTGCTCAGGGTCGCTGTAAGACACCTTGATCGACCAAAATATAAAAAAAAGGAAAGCGTCGTAGTTCGATGAACTGTTATTGTTATCATTTAGATAGTAAATCAATTATAAAAACTCCTATGAAAACTCATCTCGTTTCACTTTATTTTTATTATTAAGAAGCACTTGAATGATCAAACCATGACACCTGGTAATTGAGATTTCACGGTTAATTTCTCTACTTCGAAAGGATACAAAATATTTATCGTCGTCGACAACATACGTAGTTACATATTAAATAAAAGCGATTAAAATAAAATAAATTTAAATAAATAAATAAATAAGTAAAAATTTAAATAAATTTAGACAAAAGCTGTATCTTCGCTGCGTTTAGACAATCGACGCAGTCGCATCTCGAACGAGATACGTCGTCCTTCGCGTTTCTCTAAAGGGTTAAGCGCATTTTGGAAGACCGTTCTCGTCTTCCCGTCGTAACGCGTCACGTCGAAACGAAAAGCGAGCGAAAGAAACATCGACGCGATAACGAAAGAGGAGAACGAAAAAATCGATGGCTAAAACACAGGCCACTCTCGAATAACACAGTTAATTGGTTTCGTGTTATCCAAACCGTATCGTTCGAGACTCGAGCAGAGTCGAGGTAATTTTGCGAGACGCGTTTCGTGCTTTTTCATTTTCTAGCGTCTTTGAAACTGTCGAATTTTCTCGACTGCTCGAAAATTTCGCTCGATTTGGGCAACGCGCTGCCAAAGCTTCCATCAGCAATTGAAACTTACCTACGTTTAAAATTACCAATTAAATTCGCGAATAAAAAGCTAGTCTCGTCGATGTCCCTAAGAATACAAGAAGAAGAACGAAAACGGACATACGGACGGATGGACGGAATAAATTGTTTATAACTTTATAATGAAATAATAGAATAAGACGCGAGTAGTCGTTTGGCTCCTTGGTGGAAAAGCGCATTAAAGCGCGGCTCTCTAGGTCGCCGCGTGTGTACTTTAAAAACTCCCAATTAACATTTTACCTTTCATAATTAATTCTTTCGGAATAATTTTTGCATACTTGAAGCTCGACTAGACCGCGCCTTCGAGCATCTCATTTGCGATTAAACAAGCTGCGGCGCAACCAGTCCGCTTCTCCGCTAAAGCGAGCAACGCTGGTGAACAATGGAGAACGAAGCCGGTCTTAAACGCAACCTTCGGCTTATCTGGCCGGACTGTGAAAGATTCGTCGCGTCTCGGTATCCATTGTGTTTCTTTTACGGACGGAATTATCGTCGACTATCCTCGATTCGACTAGGAGGACGCGTTTGCTAATCGGAAGCCTGTGACCTCGTGAAAATGTTATTTTTAATGCAAAGATTCGTACCTACGTTTTTTTGTATTTTTTACAAATTACGTTTTATATTTATTTACATTTTTTTATGTTTTTTTTGTAAATACGTTTTTATCATTTTTTTTTACGAATACCTAGTGCTAAAAACCGAACGAACTTTTGCATTAACCTAATAATACCTACGTCGAAACATCGTCGACTATCCTGGATACAACTAGAAGGATGCGTTTACTAATCGAAAGTCTGTGGGTTCGTGAAAATATTATTTTTGATCCAAAAGCTCCTACCAACATTTTCTTTTCAAATATTTTTTTGAGAAATACCTAGCGCTAAAAACCGAACGAACTTTTGCATCGACCTAATAATATCGACGTCGAAATACTAAAAGAACACATTTGCAAATCAAAAGCCTGCGGGTCGTAAAGATATTATTTTTGATGCAAAGATTCGTATCAACGTTTTTTATCAAGCATTTTTTTGACAAATATCTAGTGCTAAAAATCGAACAAACATTTGCATCGATTTAATAATGCGGACGTCGGAGCTTTGGGAGAGACTGACCTCCAGTCTCTGGAGAAGTCAAAGCGTTTTCGTGCGTGGATTCGAAAATCGTCCGTTGTCGAACGTGTGAACGATCGCCACTCTACGTGCCGATCCTAACGACGTATTTCATACGCTAGAATTTCCAATATTCGAAACGTCATGATGGTACGAACGTTCTATAATTCGTATATGTCGCTCTCACGTAGAATATTACCATGCGCGATTTCATTTTTGCTCGAACGCGTAATGTTTATTCGCACTCGTAAAAGATAACGCTGATTCGAATTTTATCGATTTCATGTAAAAATAAATATGCGCTCGCGTAGGATTACGACAAAAATGATAATGATGCCAGCATGAAACGAACGACAGGCGATGTAACGTAGAACGATATAACGAGCTCGAAGTTTGATCCTTGAATCATCGCGAAGCACCGAATAAAGGCAATTAATTCGTCCGAATTCTTAAAAAAAAAGAAGCATAAAAAACCATCGATCTTGGAAATACGAAATCGAAGAAAAATTCAAAATCGATGATGACCATCGCGACGTACAAAATAATTATTAAATTGCAAACGAATGATAATGAAAAGGTGAAATGAACAACAAGCGGCACCCTTAGGACAATATAACGAGTTCGAAGTTTGATCAATGAATAACCCAACGTAAAGCAGTAAATAAACATAATCAATTCGTTCGAATTATTAGGAAGAAGGAAAAGAAGCACCAAGGACAATCGATCTTAAAAGGACGAAATCGAAGGAAAATTCAAAAACGATGTTGGTCATACGCGACGTAAAATAATTATTAAATTGCAAACGAATGATAATGATAAGGTGAAACGACACCGTCACGACTGTACAACGAGTTCGAAGTTCGATCCACGAATAACCCAACGTAATAGTAACGCAACAAATAAGGTTAATCGATACAAATAATAAGGATAATTAAAAAATAATAATAATAATTAATAAGGTTTAAAAATTCGGAAACTCTCCTCTCTCGAAGAGAGATCGCTACGTAGAAGCAATCATCATCGTGGAACGCACGGCGATCCGACCTTTAATAGGTTCAACGTCCAAAGGACGACGACTTCGTCCGACGTTACCTTCGCTCCCGCTTCTTCTTCGCGTAATATCCGTGAGGAAACTCGATGTTTCTCTTTTCCCTCTTTTCCTTTCTTCCTTTTCTTTCTCTCGTCCCCCTCGTACTTAGAATCTTCATAAAACGTCTAAAAAGTATCGTGAGAGTGACTTAACGCTTTCCTTCCTTCCTTCCATGCAGGATGAGGCGATGGCAGGATAGTCAGAGACAAAGAGAAATAGAAAGAACAGCGGTGGGGAGGGACGAAGAGCAGCAGTAGCGATCGCGACGGTGGTAATAGGCACCAGTGCTGCGTACAAACGCAAAAGTGGGATAGTAGTGGTAGCGGCTGTGTTACGGCTCGCAGAGAGGGCTGAGGGATCCTCTCTCGCGTTCGCGGCTCACGGCAACGACCGTTTCTTCGACGACGTGGCCCCGACGTCTTGGAGCCGAGTGCCATGGCTGAGGCCAGCGGTGGTTAAGAAGGTGAAACCGTGTGGTAAAATCCGGTGTGCGGAGGAGGCGCGCTGTAAAACGAGGAGGACGAAGAGGAGAAGATAAAGGACAGAGAAGAGACAAGAAAAGGAAAGAAGAGGACTAAGAAGATAGAAAAGGATGGAAGATAAGTGAGTAAGAAAAGGACAAAGAGAGAGAGAGAGAGAGGAAAAGGAAAGAAGAAAAGTAAGTAAGAAGAGGACAGAGAAGAAAGAAAAGGATGAAAGATAAGTGAGTAAGAAAAAGACAGAGAAAAGAGAAAGGAAAAGGAAGAAAGATAGGTAGGCGAGAAAAGGACAGAGAAGATAGAAAATGAGTGAGTAAGAAAAGGACGGAAGATAGGTAGGCAGGTAACGGCGTGGTAGGAGCGGCAGCAACTGGTTCGTCGACTGGAAGGCAATGGCGGCGAGAAGGTCTCTTTTACCTCTTCTTGGACGAGGTCCGCGCTCTCGTCTCTTCTCGTCACGTCGGAATCCTCGGCGCTAGCCGCCTACCAAAAGGATCCGCGTACGTAGACAAAGAAGAGAGGGAGATATCAAACAGGTTGGATGGCTTTAAAACCGAAGGAAAAGCGATCTCAGCGCTATTCGCCGACGATATCTCGATGAAATCGAAACGGTCGGTCTCGTCTCGATTTTGGAGCCGCACCGAAGTCGCTCTGGATAGTTTCGAGGATCGTCAGCGATTTTCCTCGCTTCTAGCGCGAAACGACGCCAACGACGACCTCGTCTCGACAGTCGACTGTCCAAATCGGAACCGGAGCGGTCCAAGCTTGCCTTTGGACCGGAGAACGTCGCTCGTTCGACGTCAGAGTCGACGAGAAGCGTCGATCGATTCATCGGTGGTCGCGTCGACATCGAGTTTGCGGTGGTCGACCGATTGTTCGCCGTAACGTTCGCCATCGACGATTTTACGTGGAAGTTCGCGAGGTTCCAGTCGGACAGCGTTACCTGCGAATTTTCTAATCGCCTCGAGTTCCAAGCGAACGTTCAACGATTTGTCTTTCTTCCGCGACTGCGATTCGAACGCGCTTTAACCGTTTTGGTGGCAAGCGGAAGGATCGCGATTTTAATGTTCAGTGCCTAAAAGTGGCAGAGACTCAGTTAGTAGAGTCGAGTTAACTGCTCCAATTTTGTCGATGCGTGTCTTTACGGTTTTTGATCGGTTATAAGTAAATCAAGTCAAAATTGTTTTACGAACAACTTTTGTTATACCGATATAACGAAGACTTTCACTACTTATGCTCAAGCGGATGCCAGAATGAGATCAAACTTACGTTCGGTGCCTAAAAGTGGCGGAGACTTAATTAGTAGAGTAAAGTCGACTGGTCGAATTTTGTCGATGCGTGTCTTTTCGATTACCGTTCAGTCATAAGCAAATATAGGAAATTTACTTGTGCTCGAACGGATGCCACAATAAAACTAAATTTATGTTCAGTGTCTAAAAGTGATAGCGAATTGGTTGATAGGATCGAGCTAACTGCACGCTCGGATTTTGTTGCTGACTGATGATTAAGGGTAACGATACGCTTTGCAGGTTTACGAGTCTTATTATTACGAACAATCTTTGTTATAACGATATAATGAAGATTGCTTTCACTACTTATGCTCAAACTGATGCCGAAAGAAGACATAATCAATATAGAAATTAAAGAAATTATAGAAATAAGAATCTAAATAAGAAAAAAGTTAAGTCGAGACTTTGAACGCATATAAATAAAAAATAGTGCGATAAAATCAGGCAATTCCAGATAGGACGACAAGAAAGAGCCACTCGATCGGTTAAAAATATCGAATCGTTGCCGAAGGCCAACTCGCTGCTTGGAACACCTCGTCCATTGGAGCCACCGTTAAGATGACTTTCTTATCGTCCGACGAGGAGGAAAAAACATCGGACGATTAATCGCTCGGAAAGCAATAGAATCCTGCAATTTCCATCGAATTTCGTGGAGCTACCTGGCTCCTCGTTGACGTCGAACCGTTCGGAAACATCGAGTAAATTACAGAAGGACGCTCGACTTCTTACCGTTCTATCCTAAAAGTATGGACGAGGCAATCCTCGAGCTACGATTTAATCGACGGCGATATCGGATTAAGTACGTCTACTCGAACGTAAACTCGAGCAGTCGAATCGACTCTCGTCGAGCTACGATCCCATTTTAGCCGTTTTTCAATGTTAACTGCCACTCAAACGCGATATTGTCACGAGATTGCAAACGAAGATTAGAAACGAAGAAACGAGAAAGACGTTACACGTCCAAGACGTCTAAAAATTACTAAAAAAAAATTCTACAAAATTTGCGTTTATGCTC
>JAITYT010000364.1:732640-751365 GCA_025433975.1 Liostenogaster flavolineata
CAAACAAGCACACGATTAAAATTTCAAACTGATTTTGAAAATATGAATTTTCAGTTTATCTTCGTAACGAATACGTAGTTTATGAATATTCTTTTGCAGCAACGATATTTTTGCCGTTTAAATATCCCGATGTATTAAGCATTTCGTGTACAATACCGGGATTTCGGTCGATACTCGTTCGTTCGATGCTTGGTGTAAATTATTTTACCGTATATAAAAAAAAATCATGTCGCATAATTTAACACGTCTCGACAATATCGACGATAATTGATGTAGTACATCGATGATGAATGCGACAATTAATTCAGGAATTTCGATGGACGTAGATACGCATCCTGAAAACTTAATCCAACCTTCTTGTGCCTCGATTCCGACATTAGGACGTACATTTATCGTTAATTTATATTGTTATTCTTTATTTTAACGAATGATCGTCGATTTTAGTTTACACTTTTAATTCCTCTGTCAAATCCATTTTATCATGATATTTTTGACGCGACGCTCAATGTAAAAAAGCAAACAGAAAACCGATCTTTTAACTCTAATTTTATTCAAGTTTATGAATCGTCTCTTCGACTCGTAGCCCTCGAAATAGACGCCAAATTACGAAACAACGATTGCATTGCATTTGCAAAATTTCATTGAAAAATTCATATCTTCGATCGAAATTATGAAAAGTTTTCATCCGATCGATCGATCGTCAAAAATATTTCGACTAACGATTACGTTGTAAATTGATAGCTAAATTGAGTCACGAACGGCACGAAGATCCCAATTTCGAAAAAAGCGAGGAAGATCGATGCAAAAAAACGATTCGGACAAAAAAAAGGTATAAAAAAATGGCCGACCTTTAAATACGCGTATGCTTGTCGTTAATTTCGTCGAAAATATTTCGACGAACGGTTACGTATTAAATTGCTAGCCGAACTGAACCACGAACTTCGTCAATTATATTATTTAATTTCGTCAAAAATATCTCGACTAACAATTAAGTATTAAATTGCTTGCCAAACTGAGCTACGAACGGCACGAAGATCTCAATTTCGAAAAAAGCGAAAAAAGGGGCTAACCTTTAAATACGCGTATGTTCGTCCTTAATTTCGTCAAAAATATCTCGACTAACAATTAAGTATTAAATTGCTAGCCAAACTGAGCTACGAACTTCGTCAATTATATTATTTAATTTAGTCAAAAATATCTCGACTAACAATTAAGTATTAAATTGCTAGCTAAACTGAGCTAAGAACGGCACGAAGATCCGAATATTCGGAAAAAGGGAAAAAATTTTTTAAAAAGGGACCGACCTTTAAATACGCGTATGTTCGTCGTCAATTTCGTCAAAAATATCTCGACTAACGATTACGTAGTAAATTGCTAGCCAAACTGAGCCACGAACGGCACGAAGATCCCAATTCCGAAAGAAGCGAGGAAGATCGACGCGCGAAGGAACGATCCGGAGCAAAAAAAAAGAAAAATAAAAAGAAAAAGGGCCGACCTTTAAATACGCGTATGCTCGTCGTTAATTTCGAAAAGGTGTAATTTCGTTCGAGCGGGGGTATATCTTCTTGGCCCGTAGATCGGCTCGTAGATCTCGCGTAAAGGGGGTCACGTCTCGAGGATTGTAAATATCGGTAGGAACGTGGCGGCGGTTAAGGAGGCCCGATACCTATTCGCCTGGGGCCCGAGACCATGCCGGCGTCAGAATCCAGCCGGTTCTTGACACTTATTTAGGAGCGGCGCGACGCGTTTTCGCGCCCTTACCTTCCCGCCATTACCTACCCTTCCATCTTCCATTCCTCCATCCTCGTCGTAATAATCCCCGTAATTATCGATTATACGATCGTGCCAATCGTAAATCGTTCGTTCTCATCCGCGACGATGGCAACGATCATGCTGCTAATGACGATCATCGCCTACTATCCTAACGATAATATTGATAATAACGATAACGACGACGACAGCAACCAAAATAATAATAAAATTAATGAATATTATAATATTAATAAGAATGATGATGATGATGGTAATACTAATAATAACAATAATAATAATAATAATTTACGATCTCGCGAACGTTAAACGTTTACGACAGGACGTTCGCGCGCGCTAATCGTTCCTTTTACGTTCCTCGTTATTCCGGAAATCGTTAACGGATTACGTTAACGATTTTTCGATCGTTGCGGGCATCAGAATTCGCGAACGAAACGATAATCGAGATTTCTTCTGTAACGAACGAAACGAGAGTCGAATTCACCCTTGGAGGCCAGATAAACGAACGATTCATAAAAAGGCAAGAAATTCAATATTTCAGACACCGAGTTATTCATCATCGTTACCGATTTAAGATATGTAATCGAATATCTCGGGACGATGACATCCACGTGTCTCTTCGTATCTCAAACCCCAGCGACCCCGTTTAAAAAGACACGTTATTTTAAAACATCGCTTTTCACATCCACGCGAATTCAGGTCGTCGAGGGCATCACGAATTGTCCCTACACGAACGCTAGATCTCGGTAGCAGTGATTTACATTTTCGTTAAAAATGTAATACGGATAAAATAGGATGACTGTCGAATCGTTGCGCGGAAACGTTACGGGACAAAATTGATCGATCCGTAGATTTTATTTTGTTTTACGATGCGATCAACGTGCCATCGGCTGCTTGCAAAAGGGGAACGTCACGATTTTACGCGCAATGGCTTTCCAACGTTATTGGATACGATCGATTCTCGTTTCTTTTCGAACGAGAGAGAGAGAGAGAGAACAGAATAAAATCGAAAGACACGTGATTATTGGGAAACTCGGGGCATAGGGCCCCAAGAATACGCGATCCGGCCCTGACTAGCGGGGCCGAAGCGCGGTACGTTGTCGGGGAGAGCCATACAGGCCCCGGACAGCGTTGCCACGTGTATGGCACGGCCAGGTAGCGAGAGAGTCTCGCGATTACGTTGGATTCCCGCCGAACGATGGACGTTGGAGCCAACAACTCGCATGATCAAAAGGCAGACCAATGGCCGAGGACGAGCAACACCCGGCATAATGCCCTACACTGCGCATTGTTGCCTTGCCTATCGCTATCGACGAATATCGAATCTCCCTTTTGTCGTTTTGCCGGAGTCGTTGTTGCGAGTACACCGTAAGATTCCAAGATGTAACGCGAAGAAATATCGCCGTGCGCGTGAAAACGAGGTCGTTCTTCCGACCAGCTTAGTAGAAGGATCCGAACACGTGCAACTGTAACGATTTTGCGTTTGGAACACAAAAGTTCCGAAGGATCGGTTTTCTATCCGAATTTTCGCCAACGAATCGTTGATCTTCGTTTATTTCCTGAATATTCTCCCATAATTTCTCATGATTAAATTTTTTCATGAATTGGAGTACTCGTATTCGTCTATCAGTTTTGGGGTTTTCGAGGTATTGGGACGTAAGTCCCAATCCATTAGAATTTGTATTAGTTTAACTTTTAATTAGAACTTCTCCCTTTGCCATTCCAATTTCCATGACAACGTTATCAAAACGCTCCATTTTATCCACGTCCTGTTATGCATCATCATTTTCGATGTAACAAATTATAAGAAGCCATTCGTGCGAACGTTGATTACTTGGCGTTTATTTAAATTTCCACCGGTCGTCCGTTATGGTAGTCGTTGCTTTTATCTCTCGAATCGAAATCTATGAGCGCATAGCCAGTAGCAAACAATGTAGGAACGTAGGCTAATGAAGTACTGTAGCTTTTGCAATCTACTTAATTGATCATTCGGAAGAGGTAACGGTTATTTATCTTCTCCAGTCGCAGCAGGAGAATTCACACAGACGGTTATCTCTCGCCATTATTACGCCACACTGAAAAAACTGATCTCACGCGCGGTTGTCGTTCGCTATTTTAGATGTCTTTCCACGATCGATGAAATAAGGATTCGGTCAGAATTTCGAACGACTCATCGTTCAATCGACGATTGCGAACGATCGAATGGAATTGGAACAACGTCGCATCGTGGGAGTTCGATCGCACTTGCGTACATTAATTTTGGTTTACCCTCGGTACTCTAAGTTTTATTACCGATTCGACGAATTTTATCCATCCAAGTTTATTAGAAATATTGGGCATAACGTTTCTAAAATTATTCGTCAAAGATCGAAATTAGAAGGAAACTTCAAATTCAAGTTTTTGAAGTTTTCTTTCAAAATTCTCGATATTTTTGAGTAGCAAATTGTTGACGTCATCGTGCGTAATAAAACATTCTCTCGACTAATTTCGCGAGAGATTTGAAATCCTTTTGTCCTCGGCATTTCGAGAATGCGAATCACGAGCGATGCACATTACGTATTCTTCTTTGAAGGTTCAAGAGTATTTTCCGAACGCAACCACTTTGACTTATCATTTTAAACCGCATTGTTGATTCTCGCGTATTGAATTAACGTTCGGTTCAATCTCGGTAGCGTGAAAACACATTCACGTTCCGTGGCATTACCTAGACTAACCGGCACACCGTGAACACGACATTCTATACCCATACTGTTCCTTTCTCTGTCAATAGTGCCGACGCGCGCACAACCATACCTTTGTCTAAATTTACAAAAGGAATATTTGGTCGTATTCATCATTCCGCATAATCTCGAAAGCTCATGATCAAAGAATAATTCAAAGACCAACTAGTTATCTTCGTCATAATTCGTCTCTATTTTATTGCAACGCGTTAATTCACTGAACAATGCTCGAAGCAATATGGATGCTACAAAAGCTAGGAAGAGAGAGAGAAAGAGATTGAGAAAAAGCAGTTGAAAAGGAGAACCGACAAAAAATATAATAAATATCTAAGAACAATGGCGAGCGGTGGAAGGAAAATTTACTCGAACAGCCGTATTTATCTCAAGAGCAGATGATTTATCTCAAAAATTCCTTCTCTAAGGAGCACATCCTTCAAAGAAAAATTAATTTCCTTCTCTCGTGTCCTCCTCGACACTCCGTGACCCAACCTCTACTGTAAAACATCGACCAACGATCTCGACTGATCGAATCGAACCTTTAGCCTTTCCAAAGTCGAATCCCCTCAACGCGAATGCCAAGCCTCGAGCACCGCCGAGCAAACGACTCATCGACGATGCCAAATTCGCCTGGACAAACGCAAACTCCGAGTTGGAAGTTCGTACGCGGGGCGATCGATCATTCGATGATCGTTTTAATTCGATCATTTCGATCCTAATACCGCGTATCTCCGGGAAACACGTCGATTTAATCGGTAAGCCCATCGTCGAGCGGACAAATCCAGCGATGCAACAACGACAACGACGACAGCAACGACAGCGAAATTCCCTCGGCATCACGGAAACGAGTTCCCAGTTACGTGACCATTGCCAACTCAATCCCCTTATTGCCACGGAATCGATAATTCTTCCCTCCCGGCAGACCAGCGGCCGGAGAGAGCCGCGGCCTTTCTCGTTAGCCGGAACGTTTGGTCGTTGGGGGATGAACGGGCGGCGCACGCTTCAACTCGAACCGATCTCTTAAGAAGCAGCGCCTCGCCTTGTCTGGCTTCGTGTTGGCCCGCGATGCCGAACACCATCCGCCCCTAAGATCGCGTTTTTCGCGTTCTTAGCGCGTGTTTAACTCGGATTATGCCGATTTAACGACGGACGGTCATCGAACTGTCTTTCGAGTTCCTCCGCACGCGAATTCCATTCCTGAAAATTCGTTCGAGACGCGCCTTCCGTGAGGAATTCAACACGGATCCGTCCAATTACCGGGAAAGTTCGCAACTCCTGGCCGCATATAGGAATCCTACTTCCATACGTGGGCATGGATTCGCGTGGTCTCCGTCAACCCCTACTATCCGCCTTCTTCTTCTTCCAGTCGACTCACCACCGTCGCGCTTTTGCCTCACCGCAAACGCGATTCGGCGACCGTCCGTTCAGCCGTTGCCTGAACGAGGCCAACTTTTCTTCGTTTTCGAGAAGCGATCGACGCTACGAACCCGGGCGTGATGTCAACCACCATTTTGGTTCGACGTGTTATAGGTGTGAGCCAGCTCGTGCCACTATTTTTGCTCGATTTTTATCGGACGTGTTGGATCTTCGGTTTATTGGACATGCTGGATTTTTCATTTATTAGACATGATGGATTTTTTTTATTTATTGAACATGTTGATTTTTATTTATTGGACATGTTGGATTTTTGATTTATTAGACCTGTTGGATTTTTCATTTATTAAACATGTTGGATTTTTCATTTATTGGTCCGTGAATGATATCGACGAGACGTTGAAAAATTTCGAAAATGACCATGCTTGGGAAATCAATGACGAGAAGCGGCGATGTTTTTTGGTAAAAATGCATTGATGACGAATCAGAAAATTCTTCGGTTCCACGCGATCTTTGATGTTTTATGGCGTATTTTCTATTGGAACAAATTTTTATTCAATGTAGCGTACGAAAAAATTTTAACGAAGACTTCAGTGAAGTCTTTTTTAGACTTCCGACTTTAACTCATGCGTCAGTTTTGATGGAAGCTGATATTTGAAATCCTAGGAAATTTCGTTAAAAATGGTTGAAACCCGCGAGATCGTGGTTACGTACGGGAAATTCTCGAGAAATACAAAATTTATCTCGTCCACTCCTTCTTCGCGGATTCATCGGCAAAATGCATATTTACAAGTAGACCTCGCGACAGATTCTCTCCTGCGTATTAACGCACGAAATAACATCAAAGTTTATTACGATCGATTTTACCTTTAAATAGATCTAAAACGCTTCCGCCTGTATTTAAGCTCTCAATCGGAGCGAACGAAAGAAACGAATCGTCGTGTTTAAACGAAGGGTTAGGAAATTTCAAGCTCGCGTCTCTTCAAATGGATATCTCAGTACGTATTTACCGGTAGGTTTATTTTTGCTCGGAGGACAGCCCTTTAACCAACGCGAAAGATTCGAATCCTTCGATGCAAATGATTAATTTAAGTTAATAATTGAAAATAAAATAAAATATTATCTATTTTTATATAAAATTATAGATAAAATTATAAATAAAAATAAAAGAATTAATAAATTATATTTAATTGTTAAATTAAGCGCGATATCGCTTAAATCTTCGTAAAATATCGAGATACGATTTCATTCGAAATTCGAATCGCGATTTGAGTAGACCTTTCCATGTACTCAAGGTTTCATACTCGTGTCAAAGTTTCGGTTTGAGGACCAAAGGACCAAAGACTTCTTTTCGAAGAAATTCGAGGAAACGTAAGCGTCGTCCGCTCGTTTATCCGCGTTTTTTTTCCTCTCTCTTTCTCTCTCTATCGACTAAGAAATCTTTGACGAATTCGTAACGCGTGTACGCGCGTGCATGTGGGGGTAGAGACACGTAGGTATATATCGCCACGGTCAAGGAACGGTTTCTCATTAAGTCAACAGCCGTCTTACGCGCCTTCCGTACTACCATCGAGAGACCGGATCGCTATACAGGGTGGTACGCTTCGAACTACCCATCCAAGTACATCCACTTGCTTCAAAGTTCAAGAGTTAACACGGTAATTGCCGATCACGCGTTATCGCGTGGATATTTTGACCACTATATACATAATAATAAAAGCGTATAAATAATATATGTTAACTTATTTCGAACACAACAAAATAAAAAAAAACTTGGCCACGACAAAAATTCCAATTTTCAGCTTGGCAATGAACGTGTTAAATTCGTCAAGTTTGGTCCCTCGATGCAGCCTTGCCAACTCGCCGTTTGAAAATGCTTCACCAGTTCGAACGAGTTTCTTTTTCCCCAGTTAACTCGTTACTAACATGTGATAAAACGGGATTCAGTGAAGGAATTTGTTGTTGAGAGTTTTCGAGATGATTGTTGATCAAGATGCGATGATCGATGATAAAAACAAACGAAAGAGCGAATAAAACAAGGAGCAGGATATTGAGAAATCTTTGGCTTTCGTTCCGATGGAGAAGAATAAAAATGACACGAAGAAAGCATCTCGATCGAGTCGGCTTTAGTTTCGATGGGATCACCCCGTATGCGCGCAGGATTATGGAAAAGCTCGTGCCTTCCTTGGCCTTTAACAGCCGAGAAGAGAAGACGAGTCCCCGCATGGTTCTTCAACTGGCGTCGGAGTCGTCATGCGGCGACGTTGCCGCATCGATGCCTCGACACTGTACGAGGAAGAGAGTGGGGAGTGGTAGAGTGGGAGAGAGGTAGAGAGAGAGAAAGACTCGCCAGCCGAGAGAGCCTCAGTCCTGCGGATCTGGGACCATCTGCTAGCCCCGGGGCCTTGAATCTTTGATGGTTCGCGTGACTTGGCAGCGGCAGCGTCTGCAGCAGCAGCAGCACCAGCGCCAACAACTGTCCCAACTGCCGTCTCTGAGGAAGGAACGACGAGGCTCTCGTTTCGTATTGCCACACAGCAGGAGAGAAAAGATCTTCTTACCCGAATCGTTCCCTCGTTGGACCCTCGAAAACTGATCACGCGAAGACATCGTTGCGTTTTCGACAGCCAATTTAGACGTAAGACTGATTCGAGCGCGATCAGGAGCAAAATTCTTACGTAAATGCACGAAAGTATGCAGCCATGATGCGTGACTGATTTGTGCGCGATCACGAGCAAAGTCTATAAGCATGTGCACAAAAGTATGCAGCCATGACGCGTGACTGATTTGTGCGCGATCACAAGCAAAGTTCGTATGTAAATATGCAAAAGTATACAGACATGACGCGTGACTGATTCGTACACAAATCCACGAAAGCGTGCAGATATGACGCGTAACTGATTCGTATACAAATTCACAAAATCATGCAGCCATGGCGCGTGACTGATTCATGGGCAAATCCACAAAATTGTGCAGCCATAACGTGACACTGATTCGTGCGCAAATCCACAAAAGTATGCAGCCATGCCGCGTGACTGATTCGTGCACTATCACGACCGATACCCGTCCGCAAATGCACGAAGTGCGCAGCCGGATATATCGAAATCTTAAACGATGTCACGCGTTCTCGCGTCGTTGAAAGGCGTCAGCAAGGATTTTTATACGTTTTCAAAATTGCCGTGGTTACGATCCTGTCCGAATTCAGATTTCTTCGTCGATGCGCGTCATCTGCGAAACCAAATCGACCTACCGAATTTATCGGAAAATCCAGATGATCCTGGAATAACACGGCGCTCCAATCCGACGGGGCACCGAATTCGAAAGGACTTTGCGTTCGAAAGTTCTTAAAACGTTGAACGCGCGTAACGCAGTTTGGTAGTATAGAGTCTCGATCGGCGGAACTTTGGTAAATCGTCACGGTATCGCCAATATATTTTTACCTTTTTTTTGATAATTCCCCTTCCTAAAGCGATTTCGCGCCAATCGAACTCACGTCACCAGGATCGTTTAATATCGTTCGCTCGAAACGTCGTATCTCCCGTTCTTCGTTCTTATGGAAAATACTTAATCTCGACGTTATTGGAAAATTCGTCGCAACTTCGACGAAACGTCCACTTCGGCGAAATGCGAGATAATAACGCGACACGTTGTTAGGGGAAGCCCTCGTCGACGAAGAATTTTTGAAATAAAACGAGCCACGTTTCGGCGATAGAACCGTAGTGTTTACTAATATAAATATATAAATAATAAATAATAATATATATATATTATATATATTATATTTATATTTACATATATATAAATAATAAAAATAAAAAATAAATAAATGATAATAATAATAAAATTGAATAAATAATAATAAGAAAATAGATACGTGCGCTCATATCTGTACCATCGAATAATTCTCCGCAGAGGCGAATTAAATTTGCGATCGATTACCGGCCTGCGTTAAACCTGAAATAGTTCTTCGAAGACATATTTTATGTAGCCTAGAATTAATAATTATTATCAATCGGTGAATGAATCGATCGAAGCGTCGCTCTTCGCGGTTGTCGTTCTACGAGTCGCGGTCAATTAACTCCGAGAAAAGCCATCATTTCATTCAAAATTAATTCTCCTAAATTCCCGGAAAGGAACTAGACGGTATTCCAGTCTCGTCGCTACTCTCGATTATAGTCATTTATCGATTTTTAACGTACGGATATCTTTGGATGCGCTAGTAAACGCTGGATACGTTTGGTAACGCTTCCCCATGCTCGCCACCGCGAAAGGAATCACGTTCGACAACGGAAGCGCGTTTTTTACCTTTTTACCGAGTTGGTTTGCAGTCCGTCCATTCGCACGGCACGCGAACATTAATTCCGCCGTTGCTTTTTCAACGAACTGGAAAGCACGATAACGATCGTCGAGGAGAACAATGATGGAAGTAGAACCGGGAATTTCTGCCTCGGAAAGACGAAGATCGCCGTCGACGTACGTCTTACGATTCGATCCTATCAACGACATCGCGCTCGATGTTTGCCGCAAGCTTCATCGTCGGATTTCAACCCTTTGCCGTCTACCAATTGTGAAGGTTGTGTTAGGAATAAATACATGTACTTTACAAATAAATATAATTTAATGTTGCTGGACGACACAATGATGATTTAATATATAGACATATATTATTTATCATTAATATATACGTTAATATATATATATAATTTATATAAATATATATAAATATATATATATTTATACAATATATACAATAATATATACAGTATAATATAATGTGACGTGCAATAAATAACAATGATCGATAATATAATACGCGATATTTGGATAAATAATTATATGAGTAGATTCGACATCAGCTTTCCTTGTAGCAAGTACTATATGCAAACGTGAAAGAGGCACTCCAATTTTGAGCGGTCTATACCAAATGAATGAGATGATTCAAAGTGAGAAAACTTTCATTCTGTACGAACTTATTTTTGAAACGATACACTGAAAGTTAAATATTTCCAACGGTTTATTTATCCAAAAATTGTGCGCGGACGTGAAAGAAGCACACCAATTTTGAGCGACATGCACTAGTTGAAGGAGATGACTTAAACAAAAAAATTTCATTCTGTATGAACTCATTTTCAAAACGATACACTGAAAATTAAGTATTTGAGACGGTTTGTGTCCAAAGATTGTACGCGAACGTAGAAGAGGCACTCCAATTTTGAGCGTTGAATCGTCTCAACTAACAACTTCGTAGCTTGCAACCTTCGATCGAATCATAAAGACGCGAGAGTACGCAACGAGCTACGACTAATTGGAATACAAAATTGCCCTCCAAATTCGACTAAAAGACGAAGGATCCTAAAACTCACGAATTCTTTCGTTTTCGGTCTATCGGTTCGAAATAAACAATGAAACCGCGATTCTGAGCGCAAGGAGGACGAATTACGTAGCTTCGTAGCTTCGTCGAACGTCCCAACGTTACGATGACGCGGCGTGATATCGAGACTTATCGAAAATTAGCTGACCAAAACGCTGTTACGGTCAACGTTATCTTCTAATTACGATCAACCGCGCTGTACAACCGATTTCAAATGCGAGCTAACACGACTGTCCTTATCGTAACGCGAATATCTCGCAGAATTTTTCGTTAACGTTCGGATCTCGACGTTACCAACCGATCGCCGATCACCGTGAGCGTATGTATCGACGCTCGAATCGTCGATCCTCGAATTATAATTAAACGCCTCGATGATAATTCCGCGTCGTGATTAACGCGGAAAAGAACGCTGTTAGAATCGTCGTTATCCACTAATTAAGACTGATCGAACGCGCGCTGATGCCCGCAATTTCGATGGGTATTCGATATCGTTGTTCGTATGCGATGTCGAATCGCCCGTACGAGACGGACGATTTATTCCAGCAACGAGATCTTCGCTGTTAATGTACAAGTTTCAATGTCGAGGACTTCGGGGGCGAATTTACGTCGCCGTGATATTTTTCCATCGGTACGAAAGGCGAACACGCCGCTAAAGTTTGATCAAAGAATTTTTAGGAGCGTCTTATATACGGATAGATCGCACCCTGCAGCTCACTTCGTACGTATCTTGGAGGACGTTATTTCTTTTCTTGCTTCTCCCTGGCTACTACGTCCTTTTGTTTGCCTACCGAACGAATGCGTCTACGTTACGTTTCTAACTGCTACTTTTCGCTCGTTCGAGGACAGACTGAATAATATCGTGGTTCGAGTAAAAATATTCTTGTAAGAGATTGTTGTTCGGAAAGTAATTTCGTTTTTTTTCTAACAGTACAAAAAACATAAAAAATAACATATTTTTTATAAAAAAAAAGAAGAAAAACGAAATTACTTTCCGAAGAAGTTAATACGTAAAGAAAATAACGTCGACAGATTTCGTGGCGAGGATCGTTTTTTTTACACGAAACGTGACGTCGTATTATTGCGCCATCGAGAAAAAAAGGACACGGATTATTTCGATGGGTGTTCAACGCATTTTTTGACAGACGAACAAATCGCACCTTGAAGCTTACTTTAATTTTTATTTAATTTTTTTCGATTGACATATAATCATCAATTATAATTATCAATTATTTTCTTTCTTACATTTTCTAAGCTACTGCGTTCTTTTGCTTGTCTCCCGAACGAATGCGTCTACGTTACGTTTCTAACTGCTACTTTTCGCTCGTTCGAGGACAAACTGAATAACATCGCGATTCCTTTAAAAATACATACCGAAAGCAACCTTGTCCGATTTCGTGACAAGGAAACATCTTTCCCCCGAAACATGACGTCGTATTATCGCGCCATGGAAAAAAAAACGACACTAATTACATCGATAGGCGATCGACGTTCTTTTCGATAGATATCTCGCGCGGAAATAACAGAATCACGAATCGCGAATAACAGAATTCGTTTGACCGACTTTCATCAAGTTTCACTCCGCCGTAAAACAGCTGTAACGCGTAATGGAAAAGGAAAATGTTAACTTCGAGGAGATATCGGGACAGATCGCCGAAGTAATCGAGATAAACGCGTCGTTACTCTTCGTCCTAATTTCGCCATGACGTGCGATCTAGGAAGTTCGTGACGCGTTAATGAATCACTGAGAGAAGATTTCTCCGCGCGTTTACGCGTTCCATGTATTTCGTTTCGTAACGAAACGGCAATGAAGCAGGAATTTCCCGATGTGTCCTCGTACGCGAGGCGACTGCCTTACGTGAGCGCGTCTTACTCGTAGAAATTATGCTTGCGCGAGCGCGCACAAGTTATATTTTAGTATTTGGTTGGTGCATATGAAATGTCGGATTTTCTTTACGCTCGAACGTTCGTCCTCCTGTTTTTGCTGTGCTTTTGTTGTTGGCATAACCTCGTTTATAGTTGTACTGGTCTATTGCCAGAGTCACACTTCAACAAAGAAGATTCTCTTAAAAGCGCTCCATTTTTTAATTTGTTTTGAATTTCGTAAGGATACGAATTCGACCGATATTCGTGAAATTTTTCTATACGAGTATAAACTTGATAATAATGCTGTAAGAGCTGCACGCGATATAAACCAGGCATTTTGGAGAGAATTCCGTTAACGATCGAAACGCGCAGCGTTGGTTTGAAAAATTTCGGTCTGGTGATTTTTCCCTAGAAAACAAACCGCGTGGAAGACTCAAAACGTCTGCGAAAAATGATGCTCCGAAAGCATCGGTGGAAACGAATCCAACTGTATATACGAGGAAATTTGCTACCGTTCAACGATATTACGACACCTTTCTGAAATTGGCAAGGTGAAAAAAATGGATAAGTCGGTATCGCGCGAACAATTGCGAAATTAAACGAATTAAAATATGAAATTTTGCAGCACCCAGCTTATTCACCGGAACTTTCGCCAAGCGATGTTCACTTTTTTAAACATTTAGAACAATTTGTACGAGCTAAACAATATGAAAAAGAAGACAGTCTGAAAAATTCCATATCAGAGTTTATTTGTTCTAAAGAACGGAATTTCTTTAACCGTTTGAGTCCCAAGCAACGCGATCGCGCTGTTCAGATTTTATGTCGAGGAAACCTAACAGATTTCGTGCGTTGGGACAACTGACGGTGCGTCACCAACTGTCGAAGTCGAGCGCTCAGATTTACTGACGCAAGTACATCACACAGCTCCTTCTTTTAATGTAAATTTTACAACATTTTACAATAGGTGCAATATTATAATAATAGTGCAATAATACATTACAAAATAAAACATTTTGTATTTCATTTTTATCTTTTCAATCATTTTTATCGAACAAAACTTGAAATATTTATAAATTTACGATGTATTTCATAAAATAACGAATTACGAATTGAAAACATTTTTTTGTTATGAACAAACGATTTAAATGGAGAGTGACACTTATAATTTATAACATCGGTGTTTATCGAAAAATATTGGATGAATTCCTTTTTTACATTGCATACAAATTAAATGCGATCTTTTTATTGCATTTTTGGTGCTGCAGACTACGTAAAATAAAAGAAGCGCTATCGCACTGCTTGGGTCTTCTCGTACTCATTTAGAGAAAGCGCGATTGCGGTGTTCAGGTTTCTTCGATGTTTTTTTAAAACCCCCTGGAACTCAAACGGTTAAGACAGGCATCTTGCGTTAAAATCTCGTTGGGAAAAGCGTATTGAAGCAAAAACAGCATATTTTGATTAAATAAACAGCTTTTGAAACAATATATGCGGGTTTATTCGTTTGAAAATCCGACATTTCATAAACACCAACCTGATGCAATACGATCTTTAAGAGAAGAACGCGGTGAATTAAATTCGACCAAATTCTCGAACTGGGTCGTTCAATTAATAATGCGCGAACTAATTTAACAATGTATCGTTTATTATTTCTTAATTTCGTTCGAGGCTTCACTGCTTTGAATTTCGTTCAAATCCTCGAATTTAATATTCGAAATAATTAATTTTTAGTTTAAAATTATTCCCTTGCTCTCTTTCTCGTTTTCTTTCTTTTTTATCCTTCTCTCTCTCTCTCTCTCTCCCTCCCTCGCTCTTTTTATATCTTCCTCTCCTCGTCCCACAGCTGCATCGTTATCGCCGGCACTTTTTTTGCGCCGCGTCCTCTTTTAACTCCCGCGTGGCGCAAGCCGACGTATTTCATACCGTCGTCGTTTATGCGATGCACCCGAATCGCTATTATATGTATTTATTATATCGGCATGTATGAGTTTTAATCGATGACCCAGTATGGAATCCGATAATCAATATCCGTGTAACGTAATGGACAACGAGTAATGAATTAAAAGTATTCGGGGAAGTGCTTGGTCGATTTAAGAGGAGAAGAAGAACAACGTGGCTCGAGAACCTTCGTGGAATTATCCCGACTGCGATAGAGCGAGCAAGAAAATATTAAACAAATATTTTTTTAAATAGAGAAATTTTTACTTCGACTCTGAATTTTCGCGTAGCCTCGTCATAAAAATACTTTAGATATAAATTAAAAAATATTTTAAGAATATAATGCATTGTTAGTCAAAAAATGTCGGAGTTCCACGCGACGAAATTCGATCGGATTAGAATCGCTTCTTACAGCAAAAGACGAAAATACCAAGATGGTCAACGTAAGAACAAAAAGATTCGATAATCCTTTGCAATTGGTTGTTAAACTTTTCGATTCTCTTCTCGTCCATCCAGATTTTTTCCGCGAAATTTACGCGGAAGATGAAACTAGAATGAAAAATCGCGACGAACTCGCGACTACGATCGTCGTGGAGTTTGCGAAGCATCTCGTCCGTGAGATTTCGAATCATCGATGCACGTGACTCGTCCTTGAGTCGTGGGCAAAAAAGGCGGTGAGAGGAAAAACGCTTCGTCGCGAATCGAGCCATCTTGCTCGTCCAAGCGGTACGAAGCGAACGCAATCACGTGCGAAGTATCCTTAAAGAAATCGACGGAATGCGTTCGATCGATCGATGACGAGGACGCGGTAACGATTAAATCGGAAGAAACTTTTACTAGCTAATATCGCGTTAAAACTTAATATTTTCGTATAGCTGATAATACTATAAGCGGTCAAAAATAATCCCTTACGAAATAGACGTTGATTTTTACAAAAAAAATTGTTAATTCCTCGAAGGAAATAATGCACAATGTATATTACTAAAATAGTCAAACGTATATTTCTATTTTTATAATATAAACGATTAAAGTAAATTTTGAAAAGGGTCGTTTCATTCCATTTGGTACGTTTTGTGTTAATCTTCCGATTCGTCGATCGATTCTGCATTACTCGAGAACGTATTATTCGGAATTTAACCCTTCTAGCCAGACGCAAAACTAGTACCTAAGGGATAAATACGAGACGAACGAGAAACACTGATCATCGTAATTCACTCGCTAGATGCCATTTTTTGTTGACATTTGTGCTTTTTAATAACGAAAATAAGATGAAACGAGATCAATTTCATTTCATTTCATAGCTTCTTTATGTTATGTATAAGAGAATATTATGCAAAAAAGTAAACGTGTATTATGTATTATAAAAGCGCAGTTGATACTTATTGATCGTTATTAAAAACATGTGGTTAATGTACTCCATCGGAAGTAATACGTAGACATCGGTTTCGTTAATTGAAAAATGTTTATTTATAGCAACAAAACAAAGCGTCAGCAATATTGAAGCACAAGCGTTGTGATGTAGGTTGTCATTTCGATAGTAAATCAATTATAAAAACTCCTAAAAACTCATCTAGTTTCATTTTATTTTTGTTATTAAAAAGCACTTGTACGAACAAAATATGGCACATGGTAACCGAATTTTCACGGTTAATGTTTTTACTTCAAAATGACAAGAAATACTTTCTTATTTTTTTTTTAAACAATTTCTAAAAAAAGACAAGATATTTGAAATTTTTTACTTTTCAATATCCGCCATTTTGTTTTTTTCTGATAAAATTTTCTAAATCTACTACCTACGATAGCGACACATCTACAAAACAATAATCTTTTTGAATTTTTTGTTTTGGACGGCCCAAACTGCTGCTATCGCCATGACCTTTTTTTGGGATATCCACTTTCACCGTAAAAAAAATAATAAAATCTTATAAAATACACCCCAAAAAAATTTATTTGTATCATATATGATGTCAATAAAAACATATAAAAAAATTGTAATTATTGCATTTTATTGTCTTGTAAAAAATAATCCCAGAAAAACAGTTAAAATTTTAGGCGTTCACACGAGACTACCCTACTACACAACAAAATGTTTATCGTCGTCGACGACATACGTAGTTACGGCGATTTAAATAAAAGCTGCATCTTCGTTGTGTTTAGACAGTGGACGCAGTCGCATCTCGAACGAGATACGTCGTCCTTCGTATTCTTCGAAACTTTTCGATACGACGATATATCGTCGTCTTCCCCCTAAAACGTTAAAATTCGTACGATTTAGGAAGCAGCTTTGCGTCCTGCCCCGACTCTCGCGTCTACTTCGAAGTTTCGAATGCGAGGGTATTTCGAATTCCGTGCAACTCGAATATCGCATTACGGTCCGGGATCGTCACAATTTTTCCTCCTATTATTCGAGATACGTCGGTACGTTTTTGGAGGGCGCGTACCTCTTTCGCGTTTCCACTTCCAGGCGTCTTTAAAAGTTCGAAACACGGTGTTATTCCGAATTCCATGCAACTCAAGTGCCGTGTTATTCCTCGCATTTTTCAAGTACCCGAAGTAGTCACGATGTATCGTCGCTCTCGCGGTCCGCGTATCTCATCGAAACCACGTGCAATTCGCGTCTTTATCCCGAAATCGTCTTTTATTTCTACGCAGGTAACACTCAAGACGGCGTTTGTCTTCTTCTCCGACGAGAAATTAACGGTTTCAATGCGAAAGGCGTATATATACGCCCTGATGGATACATCGATATACACGAAAGGCGTATATAATACGCTCGTTAAATTTGTCTTGCTTATAAGACATCAACGGTTTTACTAGATCGATCTAACGTAGAATTTATCGTTTAACACGATATAATGGAATGTATCACCGGTGGTACATTCAGACTTGTTTCATCATAAATTCAGGCTCCGTCGCGAACGTGTTAACCCCTTCACTTACGGATATTTTTTAACAAATATGACAAAAAAATGGCATTATTTTGTACATTTTTAACTATTTGCAGGTAGATATTAAATAAAACATATGCATCTAAGTGTTTTACAAAGTTATGTATCTTAAAATCTTTCCTTATTATATTTATTGTTAAAAAATTTCACGAAATTTTGCATAAAAATTAAGTTAAATATTTCACAATAAATACAGTCGCAAAAATTGTTCACATTAAAAACAGGTGATAATGTTAGAATAATAATAATATTAACTCTAAATTTAAAACACAGTGACATATTATATAAGCTAAAAATCTATTCAATTAAGTATTATTTAGGTATATTAATTAGGTATTATTAAAAGAAATTTTATATATACATATAATTTTATTTATATATAAAATGCAAAGGAAAGTACAAAATTACGTGACGTATTTATACGTCTCGCCCGGTTAACAGGTTAATGTGTTAATTCGGCCGTGTCAGTTCTTGGGCGTTTTTTCAGGACGAGATAACTCGTCCGAATCAGGGAAGATGTTGAATCAAATCGAGCCGGATATCCGTACGCGCACGCACGGAATCGAACGGACGTATTTTATTCGCTCGAATAATAAACGCGTCTATGAATATTCCTTTATCATCGAGAAACTGCCTCGCCTTTCAGACTCTTCGACTTGCGAGACGGAGAAAAACAGAGAGAGAGAGAGAGAGAGAGAGAGAGAGAGAGAGAGAGAGAGAGAGAAGATAGACGGAAAAAGAGAGAGA
>JAITYT010000364.1:778022-790624 GCA_025433975.1 Liostenogaster flavolineata
ATAGGGAAAACTTGTCAATTTAATTACCATATATATGAAAGAGAAATATAATAATTTAACAATTGAAATACACAATATAAAAAAAAAATTTTTGCTTGCGCATATGAATCAGTGGTATATGTCTTCAAAGTGTCGTCCATTGGAATTGACACAGAACTGCGATCGTTTGCAAAAACTTTGAAAAACATTCTAACATAGATATAGGAATGCTGCGACTGCATTTTTTAATACTATTTATGAGCTCTGCGATGTTTTGTAACTTTCAACACATTCCCATTGGTCACCCGCTAAGAGCGAAAACGGCGAAAAAACAAGGGCGCCGTTAAGCCTGGAGCCAATACGAAGGAAGAATCGTCGAATCGACGATATCGCTCGGAGAATAACGGAAAGGCGCGTGGTACTAGCGCAGCTCCGACGCCTCTTGCCCGCCAGTTATCGGAAATATTAAACCACTAAATACTCGTTCGAACGCGAAAGATCGATGCGCGTTTCGGTCGTTGCGATAAAATCGATCGGCGGGCATTGTATCGACGGGCATTGTATCGTCGCGCGATGCGCGCCGCTATTTGCCAATGGTTTGCGTTTCCACGCGCACGTTCGGTTTGCAATGCGTTCGCAAACCGAGTTGCCGCGGTACGGACAACCCGAATTCTTCGAAAGAACGAACGCCGTGAAATTTTGCAAAATTTCAATCGCCGTCGCTTCGAGTACGAAAGTTAACGACGCGACGATTCGAAGTTGGTCTTGATATGGGTCTCGTCGACTTCGATTGGACGGCCAGATCGTTGCGAATTTTTCAGTGAAAAATCACCAGAACGAAATTTGGCAAAACAATTCTACCGAACTGCCTTTCTTTCAAGGTTTCATACCCATATACGGCACATAACTTCTTGCGATGCGTTTTCTTACATTTTTGGAAATAATACGATAAAATATGTCTGAAATGCGCATCTTGTTCTTCCATTTTTAAATTGGGATAAAAGCGAAACTAGATAATTAATCGATACAATTTTTTTATTAGATTGAAGATGGAAGTCCAAACAATAAGAAAACAATATAGGTTAGGTGCTTTGAATATGTTGACAAAACAAAAGAATGTGCTAAGACCATCTAAGACAAAATCATTTAGTTGCCAACCCAATACGAGTCTCTCTCTCTCTTTCTTTTTATCGAATGAAGCGACTTAGCAATCGTTTCGAATAAATAGGAAATTTCTCAAAGATTCCACGATAACGCGAAATAAATTCGGGGAAAACGAAGAGACTCGCGATTCTCGATCGATCCTTATCGACTCGATTATTTATCGCGCGTCAAATCGCGCTGTTCGACCGGCCAGTTCGCGGCTTTTCGATTCTTCAACGTCACTTCCCTGGAAGACTTTATCATCGTGCTAAAATAAGTATCCAAAAAATAAGTTTCGCGCTCGAGTTTGGAATGTCTTAACCGACCAAACTTCGAGAACTTCCGATCCACGGAAGAAGAAGTACGTACTCGGAGCGCGGTCGCGTTAGACCGTGTCTAGTTCGCAATGTAGGTCGGTTCGTGTCGGAAGGACACGCCACCGTCGTCGTCCTTGGTCGTTGGTCGGTACAGTTGTAGTTATAAACGTCGTCGTTGTGAATATTTTCGTTACAAATGTTGTCGTTGTAGATGTGTCGCTATCGTAATCGTAGATGTTGTAATTAATAGATGTCTCGTTGTTGTAGTTGTAGATGTGTCGTTGTCTTAGTTGTAAACGTAGTCGTTGATCGTTGCTCGTTTCTCGTTGGTCATTACAGTTATAGTTGTAGATGTCGTCGTTGTAAACTTTGCCATTGTAGATATCGTTATGCCATAATTGTAAATGTTGTCGTTGTAGATAAATCGTTGTCGTATTTGTAGATGTTGTCGTTTTGGATGTATCGTTGTAGATAAATCGTCGTCGTATTTGTAGATTTTGTCGTTTTGGATGTGTCGTTGTAGATATTGTCATTGTAAATGATGTCGTTGCAGATGGTGTCGTTGTAGACGTTGTTATTGTAGATATCGTTGTTGTCGTACTTGTAGATGTTCTCCAATGGATGTGTCGTTGACTTAATTGTAGACGTAGTCGCTGATCATTGCTCGTTTCTCGTTGGTTATTACAGTTATAGTTGTAGATGTCATCGTTGTAGATGGCGCCGTTATAGACGTTGTCATTGTAGATATCGTTGTGTCGAATTATAAATGTAGTCGTTGTAGATGAATCGTTGTCGTATTTGTAGATGTTGTCATTTTGGATGTGTCGTTGTAGATGGTGCCATTGTAGATGTGTCGTTGTCGTAGTTGTAAATGTAGTCGTTTTAGATGTCGTCATTGTAGTAGATATCGTCGTTGTAGATGTGTCGTCGTCGTAATCGACACGTCGTCATTCGTCCGTTCGTCGTCACCGTCGTTGTCCAACGTCATTGTCGGCGTCATTGTCGTTCAAATTGTCATCGCTGTCGTCATCGTTATCGTCTCGCGTTCCCCCTTGTTGAACGTAAATCGAGTCAACGACGAATCGGCACGCAAGATCGTACGCACGTAATTTTATGTTGCGAACTACCGGGCGTGAAACAAAACGACTGGAGCTTCGTCGAGCGTGTCGTCCCGCGTGGACAGGAAAAACGTCGATGGTGCGATCAAGAGACAATAAACCGAAGATCTTCTCGACTATCGTCGACATTTTCCGGTCCTGTCCTCTGCCAATGGAGCACGTATTTCTAAAGTGTTTTCGACGTGCCGCAGTGCATTCGTTATTACGCGAAAATAAACGAATTTGTCACAAAACTTAACGACAGGTGATTTTACGCGATGTAAAAGTTGATTATTATTATCATCTTCGATAATAATAGATATGAGAATCGATTTTTATTATTATTATTATTATTGTAGTATAGCATAAAAATACGTGCAAATTCGTCGTGTAAAAAGCGTGATGAAAAATTGCGATAACGATGAAACTTGAGAGCTTCTATTAAAAAAAAATTAATAAAAAAAATCGCCAACAAAATCGATAGAAAGATTGTTAAGTTTTACAAAAATTATTATTTATTCGGTGCGTTACGAGGCAGTCAGTCGCACCATAAAACATTGCATAAAATTCTAGCGAGTTTTCACGCATCACGTTGTATCGCATTACTTCGCATCGATGTACCTATTACGTTTTTTTTTACATCGCACGGTATCGAAGGATTTCAAATAATAATAATAATAATAATAATAACAACAATAACAATGATAATCGTTATTATTACCATTTCCACATCCTCGCAATTTTTCTGTCCTCGGAATTACGACGATTTCCCTCAAAAATTGAAGAGATAAAATACGATTGAAAGCGTCCAGCCGGTTTTCTGATGAGAATAATACGAGCTGGTCGTAAACGATATCGCGCTATCAGGACTATGTCGTGCCATACCGCGTATATGTACTGTATCGTGCTAAGAAGATGGCACGTAAGACGCTACGAGGATAAGAGGAACATTCCAATGTCCGTGAACATCCCAAGTTTCCCATCTCACGATTCTTTACAACGAATACAAATCAAATACAATGCGATCGATCGCGTCGTTGTATTTCCTGCTAACGCGTCGCATTACTTCAAAATTGCATCGCTCTATTTTCTAGGTTCTAACTATTCTGATCCTGATGCATCTTATTCGATCAACTTGTCAGTGACGTTAAAGGATTGACGTTACAAGATCGACGTTAAATCGATAAACCGCGCGCTGTCTTTAAAATTATAAGCGAAAGGTTGAGCTCCAATCGCTCAGATTGGCAATTCTCTCGATTGTCAACTTCTCAGCTCCTCGCGATTGGTCGATTCAGCAAGCAAATACGAACGTATGACGATTCTGAAAGCAGTCGAAACGATAGAACTATTGTACACTTTGGTGGTGTTCTGTGTTACTCCAAAATGGCATCCTTCTATTTTCTGGGTTCTAACTCATCTTGGCAGTGACGTTAAAAAATCAACATTGAAAGATTAACGTAAATTCGATAAAGCACGCGCCTACAAAATTATAATCGAAATATTATGTTCCAGCCGAACGAACTGGCGATTCTCTCGGTTGTCAACTTCTCAGCACGTCTCGATAGGTCGATTCTGCAAGCAAATACGAACCTACGGCGATTCTGAACGCAGTCGAATCGATAGTGGCGCTCTATGTCACTCAAAAATCGCATCGCTCTATTTTCTAGGTTCTAATTCATCCGATCTTGATGCACCGTATTCGATCAACTCGTCGGTAACGTTAAAATATTGATGTTAAATCGATAAAGCGCGTGCTCATAAAAAAATCATAAAAATCATAAGCGAAATATTATGTCCCAACCGATCGGTTGTCAACTTCTCAGCATCTCGCGATAGGTCGATTAAGCAAGCAAACACGAACCTACGGCGATTCTAAACGTACTCGAATCGAAATAGCCTAACAACGGCGCCGTTAGCCTCGCAACGTCGCGATGACATCGCGATATCACGATGGCGCTTATCACACAGTTAGCGTCGTCTGCCAACGTTCCTCGATACGACGATAGCGTTGATCAAAAAGGAAGGGTTCCACGATGGTATCGATGCATCGATAAGCCAACGATTGCACGTTTTTTCCTTTTTTTTTTGTTCGAAATTTCCTCGAGGCTCGAGAGACGCTCGCAGCCCAGCGGAAAAATAGCTATCACATCGTGCTCGTTACCGTGCTCAACAGGCCGTACCCTCAAGACCCAGATCGAAATAACAACGATCCTTTGCGCTTAACGAAGCGTAACGGGGCAATGAACGCCACGATTAATGATCGTTTAACGATCGTTAACCATGTATTCTCTCTCGATCGCGTTATCGATCGTCGCTTCGAGTCGAATTCGTTATCGAGAGTGGAAAAGCTCAAGACGAGATTATACGTCGTTTAATCGGAAAGTCTGATGGAGAACCAATCTGGACTCGGATTGCATTTTTAGGCGTATGATCGAAATATAAGCGAAGAGGTGGTTAAAAATTGTAGAAATTATATTGTCAAGTGAATATTATTAATTAATGTATCGAAAATGTATTAGTTTTTTTTTAATTAAAAAAACGACAGAACTTTCCAGTAGATCTAATAAAAATCTCGATCTTAACTCAGTTTGATATGTTTTAATAAACTGCATTATGTAAGTATACACATATATTAGGTCAACCTAAAAGTTACGTCAAATAATGTTGTCCAAATTTGTATATCCAAAATGTATTACGTTCGTTTAATTAAAAAACGACAGAACTTTTCGATAGATTTAATAAAAATCTCAATTTTATCGCAGTTTGGAATGTTTTAACAAACTGCATTAAATAATTATAAGGATATATATATGATATTAGGTTAACCGGAAAGTTACGTCAAATAATGTCATCTGTTGAACATTGATTTTTTCAGCCATTGCATTTTTTCGTATGTGATCGATATATACGCGAAGAGGTGGTTGGAAACGATGAAAATTATATTGTTCGGTGAACGACTTCAGTTACCGGCGACTGACAATGTAAAATATGATATAATAATAAAAACTTAACATTTTTTTAAGTAATCACTTAAAATTTATTTAAAATTTACTTAATTTTTATTTATAACAGGACTGTGTCATTAACACGTTGAGTGCCACGTTGGTCATCGGTGACTGACACTAAACTTTCCGATCGGGCCGCGTCAGTCACCGGCGACTGACAGACGCACTTCTAAGCAGCACGCGTGACCTAACGGGCATTTCCTGATAAATTCGCGTGGCATTCAACGTCTCAATTAATATATCCGAAACGCATTACGTCCGTTTAATTAAAAAACGACAGAACTTTTCGGTAAACCTACATAAGCGATAATATAAACGTAATATAAACAATGAAGAGAAATACAAAATCGATGTTTCTCATCGTACCAATCACCTTTTTTCATTCGTTCGCCAAAAAGACGATTCATCACGCGCTCGGATTTAAAATTAAATTACAAAATAACTTTAATATACGATCGACATCCCATTGAATTCCGAACGAACCACTGGGATTTTTGCCGTTTCCACGTATTCTCCAATCTCGGAATAACCTTATCCCGGCACCGTCCTTGCTCGATCGGGATCGTAAAAATTTCGCGTAACTCAGCAAAAAAGCGGGAGCCTTAACTTTCCCCGGGCGATCGGAGTCGTTCCGGTTAACACGGTCGTGTCGCCATCGCGATCGATCGATGAAAATCCGATCGTGCCGTACTCTAAAACGCGAAACGAGTGTCGTCGATGGCGCGAGGCCGTTGCACTTTTACGTTTCTCCGGATTCGAACGGCGTCGCGAAGACCGCCGTCGAGGAAAAATCGACGTCACTCGGAGAGTCGGTTACGGCTCGGTCGTTCGAGCTGCTTCCGATCCGTAAAAACACGGGGCGGAGGCAAATTTGAACTGGAGGAAAAAAGGGAAAAAGGAAAGGAAAAAAAAAGGAAAAAAATTGCAGAGAAAAGAAGAGAAAGCGAAGGAACGACGACGTCCTAGGATTCGCGTGGAAATGGCTTCGCCGTCGCGGTCCTTCGTCCTCGTAACTCCCGTTTGCGAATGCGATGCACGTTTCCGTTCTCCATGGACGATGGAACCCAGTCGAATCTAAGTTCTTAATCCTTAAACGGCGTCTCAGGACATCGGAGGAGAAGGAGGAGGAGGGAGGAAACGAGCCAAGCAAAACGCGGAGCGATTCCATGCAACCGTATTCTGATAGCGCGTTTTGGTACGTCGTTACTCTCGTACGCTTCGATCCGAGAATGCGAATCGCTTGAATTTGAATGCGTGTGCGTTGATCGAGCGACGACATACGAGGTGTCTTTGTTTCGCAATCGATCGTCGATGCGATCTACGACGCTTCGACTCTTTTCTTTTTAGCCTCTCCGCGGCACGGTGAGATCGCTTCCTATCTACGCCTTTCGTCGATCTGCCAACGTTGTATCGTTCTAAATCGACACCTGTTTGATCGATACTCGAAGCATTCGAGAGAAGATCGATACTCGAATGATTGGAGGAAATATCGATTACTTGAAGGATTGGACAGATGTTCGATATTCGAAGAATTGGAGGGATCCATTTTTTTTTTAGAGATGTAGATTTACTATGTCCTGAGGCTGATCGAAAGTTCAACCAAACAGGATACCATTACAATTAGGAATCGCTTTGTTTGGACTAATTGTTTCGAGATATCGCGACCAAGCACAGGCTGGTGTCTGTGGTTCGGTTAGGATGGCTCGACTCGAGAACTCCAGCAATTTGCCATCTTAAATAAGTCGTAGTAGTTCCGAGCAAGAGTACAAGATCATCGATTCCGTTTTATCTTCGAAACGTGACTAGGAACCTCCATTGATCAGGTTAGAAACAATTGAATTTCAAGATCGTCGCTGGTCGTAATTAAAACGTAGAAACGTCGATTAACTTCGCGTTTCTACGTTTCGTCGCGAGAGCTCGCGTGAAACTCCCGTAAACGACGTTCCATGCGCACTCGCCCTCAGAACTGGTAGCTGAGCAGACTGGAAACCAAGTTGACCTACTTGCTCGACTTAAATCTCATTTCGCTGATATGTTAGCTATATCTTCGACTGTCTTTTCGTCTCCGTCGAGAGACGATTTCGTCTTTTAATTACGCTTTTGATTCGAATTTGTACCGTGTTTTTTCCAAATTTTTTATCAACCTTTTCCCGATAATCCCGTGGTTTCACGACGATTGCGCGCGATCGCGAACAACTTCGGTCGCGTGCCATTATCCAAATTCGCCGACGGGGCGACTAATCTCGGTCGTACACGGTGAATACTTCATCGAATCGTCCTCTTGTTTGCCCCGGACCCAACGACGCCGAAATAATCGCCGAACCGTTCATCGATCCCATTATCGTTCTTCGATAGGTATACGATCCAATCTTTCAAGGGGTTCCGTTTTTGCGACTTCGAGTTAGTTCCTTCGACGCGAGTTAAAAGTTAAGCCGAGTTTAACTAAGGAGTTATCCAATCAGTTACCAGCAATCCATACTTAAACTTCGACTGACTCTTAAATCAAGTTGGAGGAACTGTGACCCCTTATCGGATGAACCTCCACGGAGTAAAAGTCGCGTCGCCTGTCTCGAGTAGGAACAACCTTCGAAAAGTTTTCATTTTTTTAATGCGCCATCAGACGTTCCGTTCGTTCTTTGATACGCTGACTGCCATGGGGGTCACCGGTGACCGGCGACGTAAGAAGTGGATTGTTCGGAATGTAATTTCGTTATTTCTCAACAATCTTTCATAAAAACAACATAAAAAACAATGTCTTTTCATATAAAAGAAACTAAGTTATTCTCCGAACAACTTCTTACAAAATATATTTATGTATATAAAATAAAGTCGCGTGATAACAAAATTCCTGTTAATCATGAGCGATGCATGTGAAATTTGCTGTAAAACACGTTAACGATATATCGATTATAACGAAAGTATCTATCGATTAACGATATATGATAAAAAATCGGTAAGCAATTACCTTGTTTAGAGTAGTTTTGTATAATGCCTCGATCTTTTAGTAGAAATATTTATTATAGTTTAACGGTAAAGTGTCAAGTTTAACGTGTACCATCGGTGGTACACGTGGCACGAGACGTGTTAACCATTCGAAGTTGACCCCGGTGGAGACGTGGGCGATGCTTGGAAAAAATCGACGATCTTACGTAGGACCTCGAACGACCGTTTTTAGGATTTCGAGCGCGAATAGCGAGTAAATACGCCTTCGAGTCGAGTTACGATGCAACGAGATTAATCGTATCGAAGAATGACGTCGATTCTTCTTCGGTCCGCTCGAATTTGACGAGACTAGCTGGAGACGAAAAGAAGGTACTTCGTTAATTTATCGTCGAGTGAAACGTCCCTTTAGGAACGCTCGGTCGTGTCTCGTTATCATCGGCCACCGAGCCAAGATGACTCGACAACGTCTAGCTTCCTAGCGCCACGATAGCCCGTTTTTAAAGAATTCATTTTGTACGGACTCGTCCTAGCCATCGCTAGCTATCGGACACGGTAATCGTAATTTTATGGAGGTCGACTCTTATAACGACAAATAACGCGTTAAATTTTCATCGGTTCGATATTAGAAATCTTTTAGAAGCGTCTCGAAAGTTTCGATGGATAATAAGAGCGACTCTGAAGCATTCGTCGGTTTTACTTCGTTATCGCATTTCGTGTTAACCTTTAAATGCCCTAAGTTTCAAATTCGATACCGGACTTTTAAATCGGATTGTACACTTGCAATTGGTTTGTTTTTAATATTTATAACGTCTAAAGTATCAAAATTGATACCTGCTTTTTTCGAAATAAATATTGTATATAAAATATGTGTTGTGATATTTTTTATTATTTTTCCCTTTCTCTGGTTACTGCAATAAATACATTGATATTTGGACATGGATAATTTGGAAAATCAGGCTTCTAAGGGTCAAAAGTGAAATGTGTTATTTTCATCGTCTTTCAGTCCGATTCGTTTGGTATGAAATCATCGATTGCGTACAGACATCATCCGGTTTAACCCCTCGGCCTACCTGCTATCTCCCGATTTCTCGGAAGCTAGCAAGTGAGCAAGATGTCGTCGAGCCATTCAGCATTTAGCCGTGTATTAGAACTTGCGCAAAACATATGCGTCTTACGACATGTATACTACTGTGCAACGAAAGAAATCGTGAAAGAATAAATAACTAAATAACAAAAATTTTATAAAAATAATCTTGTTAAAAACAAGACAAGCAAGATGTATCTTACTGTGTAAAAAATCTTTGTAAAAATAAATAAGAATAATTCGGCACAACTAATAATTTTAAGATGTCTGGATGTGAAAGAATAAATAACTAAATAAAAAAAATTTTTATAAAAATAATCTTATAAACAACAAGACAAGCAAGATATATCTTGCGTAAATTCCATACCACGAGCCTCGCTCGTGGTTGTAGGCCATGGAATTAATTCTTGCCAATTAATTCGACTTACGACTGCCGACTTTCGTCTAGAATGTTTCGACGAATAATAAGACCAACTCTGAGCCATTCGTTGCTCTTATTTCGTCATCGTGCTTCGTGTTAAAAGTGAAATGTGTTATTTCCATCGTTTTTCATTCAGTCCGATTCGTTCGGTATCAAATCGTCGATGGAATACAGACATCATCGGGTTTAATTTTTCCCAATTAATTCGACTTACGGCTGTCGACGTTCTTCCTCTCGAAACAAGGCGAAATAACCGTGGAGAAAAGGACACGGCGAATTCCTTTGTCGCGTTACTCTGCAGCATAACGGTGAATCGTTCGCCACGCGTAAAAATCGACAGGCATTGTCGTCGCGGTAACCTCCAGGGAGATCGACTTTCTAAAGCTGGCGACGTTTCCTTGCGTTACGCGTGGCGCCGCAAGAGACGATATCGCGACTTCGTAGAATTCTTAAGTGAAAATCCAACGTACATACGTATCTCGTTAACGGTACGTGATTGCGATCGCGTTGAAAGAGAAATCGAGAGAGAAAGAATTATTTTCCGATCTTCGGCTCAAGCTAAAAAATCATGTTTATATGTGCGACTAATCGTCGACGAGTTGCGAATGTCACCGGTCTCCTGGAATTTGAAGAAAATACTGGTTGAATATCAGCGAATGCATTTCGTTTTTATATATAAAACAACCGAGATAAAAACACACGTTGTTGTTTCTATCAGACTATTGTTATTCATCCGTGCAGTACAACAAAATAAATATCGTGCTATAATAATTTACGTAATATTTTTGCTCCGAGGTAAGGTTCTGTGTATATCTCGATATTTAGTTGAATTTTTGAAGTAATAAAACGTTCGTGTGCGTATTATAACCTTATTCCAAATCGAATTTCAATCAAAATAATTACCCATTAGTACGTCAAGTTCGATGTTACGCTTGAAATGTTTTCAAGAAATTCGCAACAAGAAATAATCCTCTTTTGTAAATAAAAATGTAAATAAATTTGTTAATCACAGTAATTGGTCGTATAAATGCTATGACGTGATAATAGTTAATGTACCACAGGTGGCTCAGTCCGCACGACCGGACAATTCTGTATGTATCACTGGTGGCTCGTCTCGGCCCACGGAACGGACGAGAATGTACCACCGGTGGTACATCTCGTCACGAACGCGTCAAATGATCGAGAGAAACGCGAACGGACAGAACACGTCGAATAATTACGAGCCGTCCGATTCGTCGTCTTCCACATGGATGTTCGAAAGCGAGATTAGGTACGTGCGTTTAATTAAAAATGCGAGTGCTATCGTTTCTCCTTGGCGATATCCTCCCTCTTCTTCTCTCTCTCCCTCTCTCTCTCTTTCCTCTCTTTCTCTCTTTCTCTCTCAATCCTTCCTTCTCGTACATTTATCGCGGTGAAACTGCAAACTCTGCACTCATCCGGCATCCGATCGTGTTTGCTCTCTTTTCCTTAGTTCGCTTGTTCGCCATTACCCTCGTTTTACTGTTCGATGAAAAACGCGTGGCTCTCGTCTCGTGAAAAGGCAACGATGCAACTTTATGAATGCGGCAGCGGCTGCCGCTCGCAGTTCGCGCTTCTCGTCGTGATTTTGGCCCGAGCGTTGCTCCGCGTTAAAACGTCCATAATGGCTCGTCCTTTCGTTTAGGAGGAGCCAACCGTTCGTATTACGGTGGTCCTTCGTCTTCGACGCACGGAGATTCGGACGAAGCGAGGAGCGACTCGCTCTCGAAACTCGACGTCTCTGGTAAATTCTGGTAAATTCTTTTTCGAAAGAATTAAGAAGTTCGCCAATTCATTTTGTTTTTTACCAACAGTTTTTCATAAAAACAACATAAAAAAACGATACGACTTTCCGAACAACCTAATAATATTGGGTTGTCCGGAAAAATCGTGCCGATTTTTGGTTTTTTTTTAAACTTATTTATTATTTTATTATTTATATTATATTTTTTATTATATGTTTTATTATATATATATAATAAATAATTATATATATTATATAATTAATTTTTTTTCTTAAAAAAAATAAATCTTCAAAAAAAAAGAAAAACACATCTATGGAAAATTTGTTGCGTTCTTCGAATCGACACTCTATTTTTGAATTTTTTAAAACCGACTTGAGGTTAAATAAAGCTTAACAAAGTTACACGCGCAGAGTGTGATTTGTTCCCTCTCACCTCCTGGAAAGTAAACAACTTCTACTAGAAACCACCGTCTTTTGCGTTTCAGAAACGAAAGACGCCGATTCGCGACATTAACATTGTAACAAATCGAAAGTTTCGTTATTTTCTTTTACGCCGGCATTTACGTCGTTCGATACGAGTACAACTAAATTTTATTACATTGTATTACATTATACTACATTTTGCTACATCGTATTACATTGTGTTACATTGTATTACACCGTGTTACATTGTATTACACCGTGTTACATCGTGTTACATTGTATTATATCGTGCTACATCGTGTTACAGTGTACGGCAATATTGTACTACAATACGTATTGCATTGGTTATTCGGAAATTCATTCCGTTTTTTCTCAACAATTTTTCATAAAAAACAACAAAAACGACGTTTTCTCATTTAAAAAAAAAA
>JAITYT010000364.1:812558-827109 GCA_025433975.1 Liostenogaster flavolineata
AATTTTGTGGACTTTTTTGATGTTTTCCAATGTAACCACCTCTTTTGAGCGGCCACAGCGTGCCGCATCATCGGTGTTCGTACGACCACGTTTAAATTCAGAAAACCAGTCGATAATGGTCAATTTTCCTGGTTGAGAGTCCGGATAACACTTATCCAGCCAAACTTTCGTTTCAACGGTGTTTTTTCCCACCAAAAAGCAATGTTTTATCAAAACAAGAAATTCTTTTGTTTCGCTGAAGCCACTGTAACTTTTCGTTCCCAAACGTCGGATCGTCATGACATTTTTACAGCTATCTTTTGAAGGCTAGTACTTTCTAAAAAAAAATATTAATTTTGTATTTGTGCGCCATCTATCTGTCAGACCGGAAACTTATCAGCCGATGTGTTAAGAATGGGATTTTAATTGAAGGACTTGACGCGACCGCTTCACCGTCTATGTCTTCATTTCGTCGTCCGTCTCTCACGAAAGTGTTCATATGCACGAGCAACGTATCCTTTCGTACAATACGTCCAATCGTATCGGCATTTCTTCGATAATCAGAAATACCAATAGCCGCGTGACACGAATAAAAATTCGCTGTCGGTCGAATCGCAGATGCGTTTTAATTATTATGGAAAGAAATTTAAGTACCTGTCTGTCTATCTGCCACTTACTACCAACGATTTGAATGAATTAAAATCGTTAAACCTCCCATGCTGGAAGCTCACACTCGCCACGGAAATCTGTTTACATTAACATAGTCGACCGACATACGAGCGACTCAAAAACCAATTCGAAGTAATCGTCGTTTTCAAAATGTTCACCTTTCAATGAATTAATACGATCGAATTTATCCATCTCGCGTGAAAGTCGCCCATCGAAGCAAGGGAATCACATTTAACGTATCACCGTTAGGCTGCCGCCGGCGAGTGTCATACAGATTCTACTAATTTCAGTAAATTTTTAATAGCCATTTGAAATTTTACCGGAAGATGATCTGGTAAATTGGGAATAATTAATAAATTATTTCCAATTTTATAATAATATAATTGGAAATAATATAATTTATAATAATATAATTATATTCCCAATCATACAATTGGGAATAATAATTAATGCTACTAAAACAGCATCCATATGTATTCCTATAAAAAATTTCGCAATGATAAAGTAGCATCACCGTTGGCGAAAAGAAATCACGCGTACGTGACAGCAGCGGTTAAAGTGTTAAGCGCGATATCGCGTTCGCTTGTCTCCCTTTTCTCAGTTTCTTGTTCGTACCAATACCTTGCGACTTCATGCCTTGAGGTACGGCTTTCGGAGCGCCGGATACAATCCGAGCGATAACTGTACATTTATGGCGCGAAGTTCCGTTCAGTGGCGGATAATTCCAGCCAAGGATCCAAATCAGTTCCACGATAAGTGTAGAACGGTAAAACGCGTCGGAGATCAAACCGCGAGCCAACGAGGTGTCGAGTTTGCTTCGTTCGATTTCTACCTCGCGCAGTGACAGTCCACTCACTAGAACGATAGGTTTTTTACTTCCTCCAGAGTCCCTAATTATAAATACGGCGTGTGGTGGATCGATCATGCGCGTATCTAACGTCACACGGTGAAGGATTAAATGGTGACGACAGGAGATGTGTGTGCGTCGGGAAATAGATAGGAGAACGAAGTTGGAAGAGCGTTCCGTCCGAAGTTTTCGATCGATCGACGCCACTGACGCAAGAATTCATTCGATCAACCCTAGAAAGATTAGCTCGAACGATCTACGCGTAGCGTCGCTAGCAAACCGTGGCGATGCCTCCATCCTCGGTGTATCAACTTTTCGTTGAGAAAAAAGGCCTAAAGTTAAGGACTCGACTTTGGACTTTCAAAGTGAATCAGGATAGAAAGGGAGAAAATCGTTTACGTCATCTTCGTTTATCCTTCACTACGTTCATTTTACTTCCACGCCAACCGAACCATTTCCTTCCGTTAGGTTCCATTCCTCATTAATAGACCGACCTAGCGATCATCAGTCGATGAGGATCAGTTGTTAAAAACTTTCTCATTTCCACCTCGGCTTGTCGCTATTCGTCGAGAAAAAAGATGTGATATCAAGAAGTCGAGTTTGAATTCTCAAAATGAATTACGATAGAAAGGGAAAAAACCATCTGAGATATACTCATTTATCCTTCACTGTGTCCATTTCACTTCCACACCAACCGAACCATTCCCTTCCGCTAGGATCCATTCCTCACCAATGAACCGACCTAGCGATCACCAGTCGATGACGATCGGTCGTTAAGAATTCTCCCATTCCCACCTCGGCGTTCTAATCTCCCGGTCCCTCGTGCCTCGCTGCTCGGCCCTTTTTCTCCGGCGACCCTTTTTTCCACGAACGCTCGCGTTTGGGGCGACGGCGCGCTCCTCGACGGAGGCGTCGGTCGGTGGGGGTTTAGAACACGGCGGGATACGAGAGCGTACGGCCGACCTCGTGCAGCGGGCAGCAGGTTTCTCTCCGGCGGAAAGAGAAAAAAAAGAAAGAGTAGGGAGAAGGACGACGAGCGAGGGAGCGGGCGTGCGGACGAACAGGCAGCAAGCCAGCGAGCGAGGGACCGGCCAGCCGGTTGTTCGAACGTTCGGTAGTCCCTCGGGTCTAGCCCGCGGCAGAAAGAACCACCTGCCGTAGGAATCGGTGGGGGCACGAGCGTCCCCCGCCCTCCCGCCTTCCCTCACGCACGCTCCGTCGTCTCCGCAACCGTCAACTCGCCCCGCGCTCCGCAGAGGACTCGGCCTTATCCCCACCAGCCTGACCCACCATCGGTTAGCTGGAGAACGCGTTGTCGCGCCTCCATCATCTCCGACACCGACACCAATAGCGACACCACACACCAATAGCGATACCATGCGCCGCTGGTGTCACTCTGGAGCCGTGTTTTTCGATCGTTCTACCAACTCGAGACAGCTGGGAGCGCTGTTTCAGGTTGCGGAACTTCCGACGGCGATGCCCTGCCCTTCGTTGGTGCGCGAAAAGATTCTAAGATCGCAAGGAGCTAGAAAATGATTAAAAAATTCAACATTGCCTCGTTCCACCTCGCAAATTTAAACGTTTATACTCGAGATGAGTCTCGATTACGCGAACGACGATGACGCAACGATCCATCGGATGCCCATCTCAGGTCGCGGAGATGGTGGTCGACGTTGGGATTAAGGAAAGTCGAAGAACATTGTCGCGGAGGTGCTCGATGCCCACCTACGTTCCCCCCTTTGTCTCTGTGTCCCCGAAGCCCCGCTTGTATCGCAACGTACGAGCTAACGTACGAAACTGTCGGCAAGGACGGATGGACGGACAGAGAAAGACAGAGTGACGGCGACGGGTCGTAGTACGCGCCGCGAGTGGGAGAGAGAACGTCGGTCGTCGGCAAGCCGAGGGAGAGAGAAGGTGGGCGCGTGGTTGAGAGCGACGGTCGTCGTAGCGCCCCGCTTGCGAATGAAAGAAGGGCGAGCGGGCGAAGTAAGCGAGCAAGCGTGGACTGTGGGAAGGGAGAAAGGAAGGAAGGAAGAAAGGAAGGAAGGAAGGAAGGAAGGAAGGAAGGAAGGGATTCGAAGGTGGAGGAAGGAATGGAAGTGGAAACGGTCGTAGGACTGGAAGGAGAGGGGGAATGGGAACGGCGCCCGAGTCGGAGCGAGAGAGGGAAAGCGGTGGTACGATGAGGAAAGGTAGGGGCAAGCCAGAAGGTAGAGGCGGTGGGGGGCTGCGCCGCTGCTACGCGACCTCATACTCAGTTACCGTGCGACCGTCGGGAGGCGCGCTCGTGGAAATAGGTGAGGATTGCGCTCGTTCGTTCGTTCATCGTACGTTTGCCCGCTCCTATCCCGCAGTTGTATTTTCCTCCTTCTTTTTTTTTTATTCTTTCCGAACCACGCGCACACGCCTGCAACTTCTTGCCACTTGGCGGCTTCGTTTCGTAACCGACCAGTTTGCGAATAAACGGTCGAGCGAGCGGATCTGTTTCGCGAGTGCGACTCAACCCGGACGGTTTTACTCTGGATATCGCAACGGCGACCTGTTGTCCTTCGAGTAACTCTGGAAGAGAGGAGCTAGGAGGAGCATCGCGTGGAAAGCGAAGGAAAAATAAGGGAAAGGAGAAACTAGGCAGCGTGTGGTGTTACTCCACCACCTGGTGAATTCAACGGTAGAGCCCGAGGGTCGAGGCGACGGTCCTCGTCGAGGTGACGGGATATCCAGGCGACGTCGAAGGACGAGAGCCAGTCGATCGTGTTCGGCCCTGGGAGGAAAGAACACGAGATCGCTAAGGAAGTTAGCCCGAAGGAGTCGTCGTCGTCGCTGGAAAAGTGGATTTTACTCGGCCATGTGACAACGCGTGCCATCGCACGTACCTATCGGGACGCTAAAGCGGCGCGGGGGTACCTCTTCGATGACGAGTGGTCGTCTTTGTTGTTCTTGTTATCGTAGTAATAATAGTTGCTGTTGTTCTTGTTATCTTGTTGTTATTGTTGATGCAACGAAGGAAGACGATGTTCCACGAGAGCAAGTGATGCTTCTCTCGTTAGTCCGGACCTAGCGTCGTCGAGGATCACCAGGAGAAGGAAGGAGACGAAGAGGTGTGCAGGATCATAAATTTATCGTGGTCGGTCTAACCGTCGACAATCGAGTGGATCTTAACAGCGAGGATGGTGGAAGCGACGGCGGCCGTGGGGACGATCCTGTCGGCGATATTTGCGAGAAAAATGACGTCGACGACGACGTCAACGAGATCGACGACGCTGATGGTGGCGGCTGTGACAACGACTACGACGATCGCTAGGACAACGGCTCGTTGGATTTAGCTCGAGACAGGTTATCGGGGTGAGACGTCTAGACGAATCGAGCAGTTTCTTCGATTGGAATTTGTGAAAGATAGCAAGGGCTGCGGGAGGAGAGAGGAAGAAAGGATACCACTACGCGCAGTGTTCCGTCAGCTTCCTATCGCAAGGAGCGACGCGTTAAAGTGACATCGACGATGAGTGCGAACGCGTCCTAACGGCGTATACCCCGCATATGATACGTAGCACTCCCGTCTACGTGTCCATCTACCCGCTTATATAAATAGAAAGAGGAGTATATATTTATGCGCACACAGGCGCGTGGTAAAGGGGATGGTTTCGAATCCGAGAGGAGGAAGCTGGGTGGTGTTTGACGGTGTGCGTGTCAGTGCGAAACTTCCGTAAAACGATGACACCGATCATCGACGACGGTGAAAGTTTGCTTTTATGAACGCCCATCCATCCATCCATCCATCTATCCAACGATACGTTCGTCCGTTCGTTACCAGTGTGGTGGTAATATAATCGTGGTGGTTGATTGGTTTGTGCATCGACGGGTTAACGGCGAAAGGGAAGCTGCCGTTCTCGTCGTCTCCTACATCGGCGACGACCGATAATAAAAAAGAGTGCAACGTGCGTGAGTGCGCGAAGAAGAAGCCTTTCGAGTTGTTGTTAAGCCCAACAGCGGTTTCGCTGGAGTAGGCGGAGTAGTAGTGACGTACGCGCGTGTGTGCGCGACCTCCTTTTAACGTTCGGTGGTGCTTTCCTTACGAGGAGACGGTCTCGCAACCACGTATCCTCGACCGACAATACGATGGATTGCGTTTACGTATCCAGGATTACCCGTAGTGTACGGACCACACTCTTCAACTTATTGCTCTTATGCTCCGGTGAGTTTTCACACTTTCCCGCGACCATCTCGCCAAAAAGTAGAGAACGATGATTCGCTAGGGCCTAATAGATCACCCCTTCGCGTTGTCTTCGTCATTGTTCTTCTTCGTTGCCTTTCTTACCGTCTGTCTTTAGAAAGTGTTTAAGAACAGTGTAAGTCGCGTGTTAGTGGCCTGACAGCTTGTTCGGCAAATCTTATTCGGTGAATGTTCAAACTATAGACAGCGACAATCTCGCCAAAAAAAGTAGAGAACGATGACGCACTAGGACCTAATAGACCTCCCCTTCGCGTTGTCCTCGTCATTGTTCTTCTTGGTTGTCTTTCTTACCATCTATTTCGAAGAATTGGGGGGTAGGGTAGGTCCGCGTATTAGGGTAGGAAAGAACGGAATTCAGACGACGTTGAAGCCGCTTTCGACGAGAAGAAAGTAGGAAGATCAGTGGCCTGGCAGCTCGTTGGGAAAATCTTATTAGTCGATTAATCAATAAACGATTGACAGCAACAATTTCGCTATAGAGTAAAACACTATAACGCGCTAGGGCTTAATACACCTGCCCTTCGCGATGTACTCGTCACTATTCTTCTTCGTTGTCCTTCTCACAGTCTACCTCGAAAAATAATTACGAGACGATGTGGGTAGGTCGCGTTAGAGTAGGAAAGAACCAAATCGAGAGAACGTCGAAGCCGCTTTCGGCGAGAAGAAAGTTGGAAGACAAGTGGCCTGGCAGCAGCTCGTTCGGAAAATCAATTGGTCGATAAATCAACAAATTATTAACAGCAACAATCTCGCTAAAAAGTACAACACTATGACGCGCTAGGGCCTAGTAGACCTCCCCTTCGCGTTGTACTCGTCACTATTTTTCTTCGTTGTCCTTCTCACAGTCTATCTCGAAAAAGAATTTTGAGGTAGGGTGGGTGGGTTGGTCGAGTTATTATACAAAAAAGCCGAATCGAGAGGCCATCGAAGCCTCTTTCGACGTGGAACGCGTAAAGAAGGAAAACCAATGGCCTGACAGTTCGTTCGGAAGATCTTCTCGTTCGATGAATGAACGAACGACGGACAGCGTCGCCGATGACCGACGTCGACGTCGACGCGATTGCCGTCGTCGTTGGAGCGTCGATAAATCCAGTCCACCGTATCTTTCTCTCTGTTTTGTTTGCACGGGCTAAAGGGGAGGCCGCCGCGCGACGCACCGCGTGAAAGGCAGGCCGTTGACTTCGAGGGAAAAGTACGAGATTAGACTAAAGCTCGTCGACGATAATACGCGACGCTTCGTGAGAGAAGACGACGGAGTTCCAGGGGGAGGGAGGAGGAGGGAAAGAAACGAACGCGCACGGTTTCCGCGTTCTTCGTCGTTTAGATACGAGCTTTCTCGAGCTTTACGCGCCTACCGGGCCGCTACTACGAAAAATCGATCGAGGAACAAAACGAACCAAGGAGGTACGACCGAAAAATGAACCTTCGACGAGAGGGAGACGACCGAGACGAGTTAGACAGCGTTAGGAACTTGGAAAAGGACGAGACTAAGAATTGCTAGGGTTGGTCGAGCGTTCTTATAACCTTGATTAAGGACGAAAGGAATAATTTTCTTAAACTTTTCAAAAGCAAAATACCTTTTGCTGTCCTGAATTTCTATTACAATAGGAGGAATGTACGAACGTCCATTTTTTTCTGATCGGTTCGATTTTCTCGTGTTCGACTACACTCCTATAGGATCGTTAATTTCCAACGAAACGATTAACGAAATTGAGAAATTTCAAGGATAAAAAGTGTTGCGGCAAGAGAAAGAAAAATGAGGGATTGGCTCCGCAACGGCATCGTTTTGGAAAACATGGAGGCGTGTGAAAAGAGAAAATGACACCAGCGTGTTACAGACGTGTTTCGGATCGATCGTTTTTCTTTCAGGGTTATTTGCTCGAAAAATGAATCTTTGACAATACAATCGTGACGAGTTGCAAAACGTCAAGAATATGAAGGACGAGATCAGGAGTAGTTAGGGTTGGTCGTGCGTCGTTATAAACGTGATCAAGGACGAAAGAAATAGTCTTTCTAAACTTTTCAAAAAGATGATTCGAATTCTTATTGGAAGAAGAAACGTGTTAGGTTGTTCCGAAAGTAATTTCGTTTTTTTCCGACAATTTTTCATAAAACAAAAAACAATGTTTTTTTATTTAAAAAAATAAAACTACTTTGCGAACAACCTAATACGAGCGTTCATTTCCTCCCGCTCAGTTCGATTCTCTCGTGTTCTGCTACACTCCGATGAGATCGTAATTTCCAACGAAATGATAAACGAAATCGAAAAATTTCAAGGACAAGAAAAGTGTTCCGGTAAGAGAAAGAAAAATAAGAGGTCGCCGCTGCAGCGGCACAGTTTCGAAGAACGTGGAGGCGCGCGAACGAAGAAAAAGGCGTGTTTCAGCCGTACGTTATCAACCGATCGATCGGTTGTTTTTCTTTTGCGTTATTCGCTCGAAAAATCGTCTTTGCGCATTATCGGGGAAGAAGAGAAAAAGAGGCAAGCGAAGGTAGGCAGGGTGGATGGGTGAAGGGTCACGTGGTCTACTACACGTCCACGTAATCACCGCGCATATCAACCCTTCGAAGTGGCTCGCCTCGTTCGAAGCTGCTCAGACCGACGGTTCTTTTTCTCCCGTTGTTAATTTCTTCTTTTTTTTTTCGTCTTCCTTTTTCCTTACTTTTTCTTCTTTCCTTTCCTTTTCCTTTTTTTTTCTTCGTTTCCTCTTGGCGAACTCAAGAAAATCGTCGTAACTCGAGACTCTGTCACGATACGACACGTTACAAATCGAACCTTCCAAGTTTCACTCGAGTTAACGCGAAGTCGATCGCACGTCTTGAATCGATCTTGATCTTTTCGTTCGACGATTCGACGACTAGTGAATAATTCGACGCGTGATCAGCACGTTCGTCCGATTCGTTAGAAATAATTCGTCCTTTTTTCTCCATTTTTCTTATTTTTCTTCCTATTTCTTTCTTTTCTTTTCCTTCTTCTTTTTCTCTTGCCATACTTAGGAAAATCGTCGTATCTCGAGACGTTACAAATCGAACCTTCCAAGTTTTACCCGAGTTAACGCGAAGTCGATCGCACGTCTTGAACAGCTCTTGATTTTCTTCGTTGGATCATCTGCGGACTAGCGAATAATTCGACGAGTGATCAGCATATTCGTTCGATTCGTTAGAAAAATTATTTATTTTTCTGCCTTTTTCTTATTTCTCTTCATTTTTCTTCCTTCTTGTACTCAATGAAATCGTCGTATTTCGAGACTTCTTTCTTTTTTCTTTTGTATTCCTTTTTTTCCTTCTTCCTTTTTTCTTAACGCACTCGAGAAAATCATCGTACCTCGAGACTGTCGCGACACGACACGTTAAAAATCGAACCTTCCACTTTCTACAGAAGTTAACGCGAAGTCGAACTCGTTCGATTCGTTAGGAAAAAAATCGTATCGTCTCACGTGGCTCGAACATCGACGTAATCTCCGGACGCTACCTCGATCGCGTTGGTATTGCTTTTTCAGGCAACGAAGCGACGTCTCGCGCGGTATTTCGAATATTTCTCTCGAGGACACGCCAAAATTTCAACGATGCGACAACATTTGCAGCGTCGCTTGCGCGTCGTTCCTCGCTTCCCTTGGAAAAATCGAAAGTTTTTTTTTTTTCGTCGAAACATGGAAGCACTGTTCTCATCGTGCTCGTGTTGATTCAAACTGCTCGACTTGTTACGAATTTTCGCCTCGTCGAGGATTTATCTCATTCCTTTGCTTGCGTTAACGCGAACAGTTTCAGTTTTTGGCCGATCCCAAAACGCGAGTCAACGGTTTCGACGATTACGCGTTGTAAACTCTGAATGTCGTTTCCGTGTTACAAGAGAAACGTGTCCGATATTTTGTCGTCGTGTTCGTTGTTCTCGAGTTATTTGGCCTTGTTTGAAAATTTTCCGTAGCGACGCGGTATAAATGCGAGCGAACGATCGTGCGTGGGGAAGACGAAGAGACCGAAGATCGGTTTCGCAAAAATCGCAAACGCAGACAGGAAGAGAGATCGGCTACGTGAGCGCGTTTCCTTCAATTTCATCGTAATCCGTGGATTCATGCCGTGGTCATCGTCGTCATTAATCGTTTCGACATTGACGAACGTCTTCGTAAACCGAACTCGCGGTGATCGTGGCCCAACACGCCGTTCAGCGGTGTCGAATCGATCGGTATCGAGTCGGTGAGGATATAATAGTGTAGCGAGAGAGAGGTAGCGAGAAATATTCGAGTCGAAAATATTTTCTGTGAATCGATGAACGACTGAATGAAGAACGTCACGGTGGTCGCAAATGTTCCAATATGTACAGGATTAAATTAAGAAAATTTGTTTTTCGTTCCATAAATAAAATAGAAAATTTGTTTTTCATTTCGTAAGCAAGATCACGACGCAGATTCTTCGATATTTTCTTTCGAATTTCAATTGTTTTACTTGTGTTCGACAGAGTCGGAAAGTGTACGAAGAACTTCACGGTACTCGTAAATGTTCGAATATGTTTAGGGTTAAATTAAGAAAATTTGTTTTCCATTCCATGAATTAGATCAGAAAATTTAATAGAAATTAGGCCAGTCGAATATATTCGTCACGACGCAAATTCTTCCACATTTTCTTTCGAATTTCAATTGTTTTACTTGCTCGTGTTCGACAGAGTCGAAAACTGTACGAAGAATGTCATGGTGCTCGTAAATGTTCGAATCTGTCCATAATCAAACCGAAAAAATTTGTTTTTCATTTGATTAATCCATTTGCATTATCGCTCTGTTCAAGCTTCCGCGTCGAAACATCAGCGACGTTCAACTGACGACTGACTCGTATCATCACGCGCGGTCGATCGAATTATTCCGCGCTCGGTGATAGTCGTCGACTGTCGCGGCCCGCGGAATATTCCGCGCTTTGATGCAAATGGGTTAATAAAAACAGAAAATTTAACATCTTCACACATTGAGGACGCATGACGAGATATATCGTTTTATTGTTTTCGTACGTGCGCATGTCGACGGCTCAAGAAATGAAAAATAAATTGATTTCCTTGTTGTGTAACCGAGCCAACGAAGTTTCGCATATTCTTACGACATATGACAGTGTTAATGACGTGGTAATATGACAATATTAACGAAATAAATGTGTTTCGAAATTTCGAAAGCTCGTTAAGCGAACAGAGTGCCGTCTTCAATGTGTTAATTGGGTAAGACAAATATATTCGTCAAAACGCGGATTTTCGACATTCTTTTTTTAAATTTCAATTATTATTTACTCGTGTTCAACAGAGTCGAAAACTATGAAAGACGCAATGGTGATAGAAAATGTTCTAATACGTTCCGGATTAAATTAAGAAAATTTGTTTTTCATTCGATGAATAAAATCACAAAATTTAATATCTGTCTTAACTAGGTCAGACGAGTATATTCGTCACGACGCAGATTCTTCGAAGTTTTCTTTCTAATTTCAACTGTTAGTTACTCTTGTTCCTTGATAATTTCTACAAAAATAATGCGTCGATCGAGGAATAAATTCCCGGCAACGGAATAAATCAAAATTGAAAATAGGAACTCAAAATATTCGAAAATCTACGATAAAGAAGTCGTTAATTTTTCTCGTGATATCGAGTGTACTCGACATGAAGATAAAAAAAATTACATTCGTATTATAAATCAACGATATCGAACGAAATCAAATATTATAAGAAAAAAAGCAGACAGAAAAAATTTTTCGAAAAAAATTGAACGCTTAAAAACCAATTATATCGCCGGAAAGGAAGGCGATTATTATTACCGTTATTATCGAGCAATCGTTGTCGTCGTCGTCGTCGCCGTCGCGATTCAAGGCTACGAATTTCGTGTGCTTGTAGAAAAGTGAAATTCGAGAGGTGTGCAACATTTTCTCTATCTTCTCCACGCGAGGAGAAATGATTGGAAATTCAAGGAAAACGAGGAAACTGTTGCGTTCATTTTGCAGAAGAAAGGCGTTGCCTTGGCATCATCGTCTTTCGAACGAAGGGAAAACGTTTCGACAATGGCGTGTTACGATACGCTCGACTCGTTTGGTAATCGAAATTGTGTTAAACCGTGAATCGAAACTCGCGTTGGGTCGAATTTCTTTCCTTCTTTTTTCTTGGGGGATCCGAAGACAGTTTTCGTGGACCGAATCTGTCCCATGGGCTACGTCATTTTCCGTCCGCAGATAAGCGAGAGGCCGATGGTAGTAGGAGCCAAGACCGCTAAAATATTTTATACGTAATCGAATGTCACGAATAAACTTCGAATACTCCGCTACTAGAACGTTATTGGGAGAATGTGAAACTGCCACGGTATATTCGCGTCGTGGCATCGTTTTGTATGGATATCGGTATATCGTACACATAGGCACTCATTTTTATTAACAGGTAATCCCGAGTAAATTAATTTCGTTGAAAATGGCGCGATCAATTTCACGTTGGCGTTGTGAAGTGTCGTGTTTGCGCCGTATAACCGTAGTAAATAAATGTAAGTATTATTAATCGAATTATAGAGAATATCAATGACAAGTGGCTTTTCGTCGAACGTAATTGCTACGCTAACCGTTCGAGAATCTTTCTAATTTTCCTATCGAGAATTGCTTGATTCGATATTAAAAAAAGCCATGGAGTGCGATCGCGCTGTTTTTCATTTATTTGCGTTGAGTCTCGTCTTTACTCGCTTAGTCTTTTTCTGAGATTAATTTGAGCATAAGTAGCGAAGTTCTTCGCTATATCGTTATAACAAAGGTTGTTAGTAATAGTAAGACACGTACACTTGCAAAGTGTATCGTTACCTCAATTTTGACAAAATCCGAGCAGTCAGCTCGACTCTACCAGCCGAGTTTCTACCGCTTTTAGGCACTGAACGTAAGTTTGGTCTTATTCTGGCAATCGTTCGAGCATAAGTAGTTTTGGCTTAATTTACTTACGACTGAACGGTAAGCATAAAGACACGCATCGACAAAATCCGAGCAGTCAGCTCAACTCTACTAACAGAGTCTCTACCACTTGTAATCACTTTTAAGCACTAAGTTTGGTCTTATTCTGCCATCCGTTTCAGCATAAGTAACTTTCTTTTAGATGACTGAACGATAACCCTAAAGACACTCAACGACAAAATCGAAGCCCGAAGTCACCTCGACTCTATCAACCAATTCGTTACCATTTGTAATCATTGAACATTAGAAGTATCTATTCAAACGGTAGACTCTCATTGACCAATTCATTACCACTTTTAGGCACTAAATATAAGTTTAGTCTTAGTCTAGCATCCGTTTCAGCATAAGTAATTTTGTTTTAATTTACTGATGACTGGACGATAAACATAAAGCCACTCAACAATAAAATCCAAGCTCGAAGTCATCTCGATTCTATCAAACAATTCGTTACCATTTGTAGACACTGAACATTAGAAGTATCTACTCAAACTGTAGACTTTCATCGACCAATTCATTGCCACTTGTAGGCATTGAACATATGTTTAGTCTTATTCTGGCATTCGTTTGAGCCTAAGTAATTTGGTTTTAATGCGCTAATACGATTGAAAGATAACCATAAAGCCACTCAACGACAAAATCGGAGCTCGAAGTCACCTCGACTCTATCAACCACTTCGCTACCATTTGTAGACCCTGAACATTAAAAGTCTACTTGAACGGTTAAAGGTAACGTTTCTTTGAAGCTTTTATCTTCAAAATTCCCTTCAAATCCATCGACGTTTCTCTCCGCGTCGGACACACGTGACTCTTTGAACGAGTAGAAACATGACAAATAATTTCGACGTTCATGGAAAGGTCGCGTGGATGTATCGATAACGCGCGAAGCGTTACCACGTCGATACTGTGGCATGTTGGCCAGCACGGCAAGACATAGCGGCGATTTACCGGGCGTGAGTTCAGCGTTGATCGAACACCAAGATCCTGTTAACGATTTACGAGCTTCGCTCGCCTTATTTACCGTTCGTACATACATAGAGACACGTACATACGCGTGAAGAGTCCTAGGAAAACACAACGTCTTCACCGGATGTGGCCATTCGAGTTTTCAGGATTAAGGTATCTTTGTCCTCTCGAATTCTATTCGACGATAAATTCTCGATTCTTCCGTCGTATAAAATTTTCCTATGGAATCCTCTTATTTACGATTATTCGAAATTTTAACACGATGAATGTCGAAACGTCGTAAGACTCTAGCCGAAGTTTTAACATACGCCGTAAAAATCTCCGAGGGATCTCGCAAACATAGTATCGAGGCTAAAGATTTCCTCGCCGTCCTATTTATTAATGACTCCATCTTGGCATCCTAGTTCATTCAAATATTACAAGGCTGTTACAAGTCGTGAGAAATTTAAGGTGGAAATCACTTTTTGCTTATTTGTGTAGTTATCATTTATTCACGTGCGAAATAGCGAGATGCCGACGTCTCAGGCAAGACGAATTTTTATGAAATCGAATTGAAGCCACTAGAAATAAAAAAAATAGAAACGAAACGAGTATTTAGACGAACAAACGATTATCGTAAGAGAGAGTGAAAAAAATACCATTTTTTGATGACGGTTCGTTGCTCTTTTTATAAGTAGATAAACATATTAGGTTGTTCGGAAAGTAATTTCGTTTCTTTTAAATAAAAAAGAATTGCTTTTAATTTTCTTCTGTTTTTTTTATGTTGCTTTTATGAAAAACCGTTGGGAAAAGACGAAGTTACTTTCCAAACAACCTAATAGTAATTTATAAAGCAGTAAAGTATAATATAAAAATAAGATGAATTTTTGTGTAAATCGAATTGAAGTCACAAAATATCAAAAAAAAAAAAAAAAAAAAAAA
>JAITYT010000364.1:889385-899694 GCA_025433975.1 Liostenogaster flavolineata
TCCCGTACTTAAAAAAGTATACGTACAAAAGAATCCCAAGATGGCTTTGAAAGACGCAAGTGCGAACACCGAAGCCTACCGACGTGCAATGTAAGCGCTTCGAAGTGCGGTGCGTCGTTCAGTGGCGTCACCTCAGCCAAGCGGACCGCGTAATGAGAGGGTTGAACTTAACGACTCTATCAGGGCCTAAAAGAACCATCGCGGTATACTCTTAGAATCTAATTTCGTTTCCAACGTTCCGATAGAAACGTATCGTTTACGAACTCACGGATATCCGAAGAAAGAAAGGGAAAAAAAAGAAAAAAAAAAAAGAAAGGAGAAAAATCGTCGGGAGCTCGAATCACACTCGAGACGCAACTTCCGTTCACGAAGTCGATCCTGGAATTCTCGAGACGAAAGAAGAAGCGTGAAAAGCGACGGCAGCCGAGAGGAATTCGATCGCCGCTTCCTCTCTTCCACCAAAGTTAGGCCATTGACGAGCAATTCCATTGACGAGGGCGCTGCTCTAAATTCATGCAGGAGGTCTGCGACGCGTCATTCTCCGCGAGACGATCCGTGTTCTTGACTTTGCGTCTATGCGTATTCGCCTAAGGGCTCGACGTCGTTCCTGGTTGATCCCATTTCACGTTCCGAACGCGTCCATCTTTAGGATAGATGAAAGAACGTACCGTCAATGACGCAATTCATGGGAGAGCATCGTTCAAGCGCGTTAAACGCAATGCCAGTTCGTACAGGCTGCTTCTAAACTTCGTTCGCTGTAAGCCGGTCCTACGACGTGGTGTAAACGATCAGAATAATCCGATGCCGGTCCGTAGGGACCGGCGTGACGCTTAACGTGTTCAGCACGATTTATCAGGTCCACCGAAAAGTTCCGTCACGTAATGTCATCACGAACTTCAACATTGACTCCTTCGACCATTAAGTTTCTATGTATGAGAAGAGATGGTCAGTAATAAAAAAAATTGTATTATTCGGTAAATATTAATTAATCCATCGAAAAGGTATTGGCTTCTTTTCATTAAAAAACGACAGAACTTTCCGGTAGAGCTAATAATCCCAGTCGTTGCTTTCGATCGATTGAATATGAAGCAAGTGTTCTTCGAAGGATGAAATTAACGATCGTTTAGCGATAAAATACATTTTACAAAAAGTATCGAAATTCGTTCGTTGGGGGCTTTTAATATATTTTCGCTTCTTTTAAAAGCATTTATTTGATAAAAAGTGACGCAATTAGAAAAGAAAGGACGCAGGACAGATCGCATCGTGCGAAGATCCTAAACCTTTTTACCTACTCGAACATTCCCAAATTACGAATGTTAATTAATAGTTACGATTTAATCTTAGATACAAGTGCTCGATCAAAGTCAATGCCATATCGATATTACCAGTCGATTCGCTGATTATTTCTTATCGGTGCTTGTATCTTAATTGAACGTGACTCTTGATAATGCGCGAAGCTCTACCATGATGTCGTAACTACCACCATCTTTCAACGCTCTCGTTTTTTTTTTCTTCTCCAAGTACCGACATATATGCGTCTTCCGATTGGACATTATTTTCTCTAAAACTTATTTTCTTAAATCAACTTATTTTCACCTCGACGTTACAAGCGAATAATTCATTGCCTTTACGTCGATAAATAACATCGTTTGAAAAATACCTTTCATCTTTAATTTTAGAACACGTACGATACAGCTAGCGACATAAAGGCATTAGATAACCGTCGAATCGTCACGTCACAGACGCGTGCTCTCGCTTAAAACGAAATTGTCATTTCTAGCTACGTTCGCGTCCACCGGTTCGACGTAGCGCTACGGTCCTGCGTTTTCTTTCTCTCTTTTTTTGTCTTCTTAGATTTGTACTCGTTCTTTGGAGAGGTTACGATGAGCGTTCCTTTTCATTCGTAAAGTTATCACGCATAAGAATCGAGATCGGCATGCGAATATATGCAAGAATCGACGATTGAAGTAAGAAATGACACCTTCCAGATTGCACCACGATGACGAAAATGTGCTACGATCGAAATCCTTATCCCGTTCCGGATCTGTCTGGAGAAGGATATTGGATCCAGCGAGGACCGGTCTTGGGACGCAAAATATCGCCTGAAAGCAAAGAATGGGACCTGAAATTGAAACCTCACGAGCGTCTTTTCGCCCATCATACTTTGAACAGCATACGAAAGGACAGACGACTATTCAGGCCAAACGTAACTCAAAGAAACTTATAATTTTAAAAATTACTATTTTTTTGGGAAATATCGATCCGTTAGTAATCGTCCTACGATTAATCGAATGAGAGGAAACTCAATTTTGTCTTCGTATCTCAAAATTTAAGTCGAAAAGAAATCTTTTCTGTTAAAATTGGTACGTACGAGCGTATCGTTAGTATTATCGTAGTAGTATATTCAAGCCAAACGTTACTCAAAGAAAACGTCAAAATTATATTTTTTGGGAAATATCGATCCGTTAGTAATCGTCTTACGATTAATCGAATGAGAGAAAACTCAGCTTTGTTCTCGCATCTCAAAATTTCGCTCGATAAAAATTCCTTTTTCTCAAAATCGATATGTACGCGCGTATCGGAGTATTAGTACGTCGCTTACGAACGGATTCATCGCCAGTAACTTCACAGGGAATTCTTCGTGACGCGTATGTCGCGCGTCGCTTTCGATTGCTTTACAATAACGTACGATTTAATGATTCATAGGTACCCAATGACGCGCTTGATTTGGCTTTGACTAGCGTGTACGTTCACGACAAAGACACTCTCGTTCCGAAAATGTACGTCACTATGCAACCGGAGGCGTTGGGAAGAGAAACCTGGCGCGTTTTACGCAACAAAATAAAGGTTTGTACCCATTCCACGCGAAAGGCGTATATATACGTTCTCGAGGATCAGTCGATATACACGAATGGCGTATATATATAAGCTCGCTAAATCTTTCTTCCTATAAGAAGTTTACGATTTTACCAAACCGATCTAACGTAGAATTTATCATTTCACACGATATCACGATTGGATATATTAGGTTGTTCGGAAAGTCGTTTAATTTTTTCCCAAAAGTTTTTCATAAAAACAACATAAAAAAATACATAAAAAACAAAGTTTTTTCATAAAAATAAAACGGGATGACTTTCCGAACAACCTAATGTTGCTAGAGACAGTTGGTGGCGTTAAAAATGAATCGGATTTTTCCAATGAAACATTATGGCGTGTGTCATATATATCGCGTTGTATATATCGATGATTTTGTGCGAGTTCACGTGCCGCGGTCAAAGGATTAATCGATAAATCAAGCAAGAATTAACGGAAACGTATATTACTCTTTCGTATTTGCACTAGCGAAAAATCGTACGTCGACCATCGGTAGGTTTTGATGCTTTAAAAAAAAATCAAAATCGAACGCATATCGATCGATATCAACACTCAACGTTCGCGTCGAAACCTAAGATGACGTCGATCTACTTTTAGATTATGCCGAAAAAACTGAAAATCCCTAGTGAGGCAGCTGCAAGTCCCGAAATGGGTTTCGGTGAAATATTCGAGGCCGCGTTCAAGGAGCCACCATTGGGCCATAAGATGAAGTGTTATCGCGGTCCAGTCGCCAAGAGAAGAATACATCCGAGCAGCGTAAAATTAGCCATCGGTGGCCCTCACACGGATCAGACGAATCCGGGTTACAGTCGTAAAATCGACGGAACTTTTTACAATATTTAACCACGGATTTGCGCGATGTTTGCGGACGAACGCCGGAACGAAGCCGACGTTCATTACTTTAAACCGATTGAGATTTTACAGATAGGCCGACACCAACCGTCGCCAATCGCTTAAATACGTTGATACGCGAAATCTACGGAGTTATACGTTTACCTCTTTTCGAATAAAACATATAGGGACAAGTATTTGCACGCCTATAAATCGTTGATTGGAATCGATATTTATCCGTTAGAGATTTTACTTTGGCCAAGGTGAAACGTCGATCGCGCACGTCCGACGAAACGTTAAACGGAATCGCTTCGAAAATAATCGAAGTCTAGTCGAGATTTCGCCTCTTACGAATGCAATGAAATTCGTGTTATCGACGCTCGAAACTGTGCGACGGACGACGACGAAACGAGAAACGAAGAAAATAGCGCGATCGATTGAATTCGACAGAGTCAAAGTTTCAAAAGTCAACGAAGCGTGAAAACGCAGCGGCGATTTACGCCTAGGCGTTAAAATTCGCCCAGAAAACTTGCCTAGATAATTCGTATTTGTTCGAAATAACGAATAGCGCGAAAATCCAGTACGCGTTTCTTTTTGCCACGTGACGTCCCTCACGACTCAGCCAGGAGTTTCGATCTAGAGTCAGCGGAGCGAGGAAACAGTGGCGGTTTACGCCTAGTTTTACGCCTATTTACGTAAAATTTCGCCTAGAAAATTTGCTTAGAAAATTCGTATTTGTCCGAAAAGAACGAAGGCGGTATCGCGATTCCATCATGATCAAGGAAAAGTTTCGATCTAGAGCCAGCGGAGCGAGGAAAAATAGCGGCGATTTACTCTTAGACGAAAAAAAAAAAAATTCGAGCCTCTCCGAAAGAACGAAAAGCGTGAGAATCTAGTTCTCGTCGCCCTTTGTCACTCGGCGACGCTTGCAGCGACTCACGGGGAGAAACGTCCAATCGGATCGGAAGGCCATTCCATCGCGATTCCATCGTGAATCGTCGTAGGATGCGGAGATTCGTAAATCCTATCCTAGCCGCGATACGATAGGCCGAGGCGTACGCGGAGAGACGTCCGAGACGGCAGTGTCAACGAGGAAGAAGGAAGTGCGTCGGTCGTGAGTCAGTCTAAGCGGCACGTTCTCACTGGCTCGGTCGAGCTCCGGCCGAAGGGACAGAACGTCCCATTACCGAGGTAATCCTTGTTTGTAATAAAGCAGCGCCCTGCCGGCAGGGTGTCGGCTGCCGACACCCTCTTCGCGACACGCAAACGCACGCCGTTAGCCTCCGTTGCTGTCGCTGCTGGTAACGAGAAGGAGAAGGAGGAGAAGAAGGAGAAGAGAAGGACCCATCTCGGCGCGCATATGCTCCTCATGAAATATCATTTATGTTTCACCCCGTGCAGACGTCTATCTTAACCTTCATCCCGCTCGCTCCCTCGCATTGGCTCCGGACCCTGGTATCACCGACGCCGTCGAGTAGGCATCCCTCCTATCCCTTCTTATATACATACGGTTAATCCGACTATGATTGCCCGACCACCGCGATCGTCGAACGAAAGCCTCGACCCTCCCGCATCCTTCCTTCCTTCCTTCCTTCCTTCCTTCCTTCCTTTCTTTCTTCCTTCCTTCTTTCTCGCTCTATCTCTCTCTTTCAATCTTTTCTGTTTCTTTCTTCTCTCTCTCTTTCTCTCTCTCTCTGTCGTTCTTAGCTTTTTTTCGTTTCTTACTTCTCTCTCTGTCTCTCCTTCAGTCTATTTCGTTTCTTTCTTCCCTCTCAGTCACTCCTTCAGTCTTATTTCGTTCCTTTCGTCACTCTGTCTCTCCTTCAGTCTTATTTCGTTTCTTCCTTCACTCTTTGTCTTTCTTTCAGCCAATTTCGTTTCTTTCTTCCCTCTCGGTCACTCCTTCAGTCTTATTTCGTTCCTTTCTTCAGTCTCAGTCTCTCCTTCAGCATTTTTTGTTCCTTTCTTTCTTCTTTGTCTCTCTTACAACCTATTTCGTTCCTTTCTTCCCACTCTGTCTCTCTCTCCGCCTATTTCGTTTTTTCCTTCACTCTCAGTCACCCCGTCAGCCTTTTCCGTTACTTCCTTTACTCTTTGCCTTTCTTTTAGTCTTATTTCATTCTTTCGTCTCGTCCTGGTCTTTCCACGCCCTACCGCCTCGACAGCTACCTCCTTTATCTTATTCGACTGGTCCGCCGACTTTTAAACGTCGGTGGATGAATTTTAAGAAAGACCTTTGCTTTTTAACCCGATGACTCACCTTTCCTTCCTTCCATCGTCTAGATTCGTCGCGTTATTCCTCGGAGCCTGGTTGTCGGATTCGCGGATTTTCTTTCGTTTCGTTTCAAACATTCCGATCGGTTTTATCGAAGTATATTTTTTTCCTGCTTGAACAGCATTTTTACCTTTTCGGATAGTAAAAAGGTAGAAATATGCCAAAAATGCAGCTTTTCACTTTCCATATTCGAAAGGGCACCAACCAAAATCTACCGCGTAAACTCAATCGAACTTTCTCACAAACAAGCCTTGCTATATCACTTGTAGAAATATATAATGATTACGTGAATTAAGTGTGAAGTTGGCCGTAAAAAAATACTATTAAATTCTCTGTTGGGAAAAAACGAAATTACTTTCCGAACAATCCAATAGAAAGAAATATTAAGTTGTTCGGAAAGTAATTTCGTTTTTTTCCCAACAATTTTTCATAAAAAACAACATAAAAAACATAAAAAACAACTTTTTTGTATAAAGAAAAACGAAATGACTTTCCGAACAGCCTAATAGATTGAAACGTGTCGCGACGAGAATCGAGGCGACGCCGCGCGTCATCCGCCGTCAAAATCGTGGCGTTCCTCGATAACGATCGTTTCGATAAATGGCGAGCTTCGGTAGGAATAAAGGCAGTAATTCTTTCGCGGATTAAGGAGCGTCGTGTGTCTATTGACGCGAATCCCTTTTCGTTCCATGGACGGAGAGAAAGCGCCGTCGGGTGTAGAACAGGAGCGAAGGATCTCAGACGCGGGCAAACGAGCGGGGCAACCAATTACTTGGCTGAGCGGTTTTATTTGTATTTAATTCTTATTTAATTTACTTTTTACGGCCGCCCGCATCGACCCGAGCAACGAAATGGAAGGACTTCTTCCGTCGTTGCAGGTTCACGGTCCCGTTCTTTGGCTTAACGAGCGCGATCGATTTGATCGAAAAAATATATTCTCCGTCTGGGTTATACGTTTTTAGTCGCCTCGCTCCGATAGTCGAGGCGTTCCACGTGGGAAAACGGGAAAGTCGCTTCGACCGAGGAGGAAAAACAAGGAGGGAATTTAAGGCGCCCATTTCTACTGGATATCGCGTGGTTAGCGAAAGCAGTGGCTTTTACGCGCGTTCGATCTTATATCGTACAAGTGAGAAAGGAAAATGCTGTTTACTGATACGGTCGATTTTAGAGCGATTTATAGTCCCTCATTCATGGTCGAATTGGAAAGTATTTCACACTTCGAACAACTATATCGTCCAATAAGATCTCTTGGAAAAATTCGGTATTAAATCTTATATTGTACAAGTGAGACCGGAAAGCATTGTTTAATAATTTAATCAATTTTTTAGAGCGATTTATTCAGTCACTGACTCATGATCGAATCGAAGAGTATTTTACGCTTCGGATAACTGTAACGTCCAATAAGATCTCTCGAAAAAAATTCTGCGTTAAATCTTGTATCGTAGAAGTGAGAAAGAAAAGCGTTGTTTACTAATTCAATAGATTTTAGAGCGATTAATAGTCACTGATTCATGGTCGAAATTGAAGAGTATTTTACGCTTTTGACGGTCGTATCGTTCATTAAGTTCTCACGAAATCATGAAATCACGAAAATCTATAAATCTTATTTTCTCAAAACTTCCTCTGAATTCCGTGTTTCTCAAGTCGATACTCCAATACTTTGTTGTATATCCTGGAACCTCGGTGAAGTGTTGCGAGTAGAAGACGATTGTATTTGACCCTTATGAACGTTACGGGTATATTTTAACCAGTTGACATCGAGACAAAATACATCAAAATTTTAATCGGAGTGTAATCGTGGAAGTTTCGAGAAAATAACCCCCACGTATATTAGGTCTACCGAAAAGTTCCGTCTCATGATGTCATCGCAAACCTCAACCTTAACTCCTTCGACTATTGTGTTTCCATGTATGTGCTCGATATCTACAAAAAAAGATGGTCGGCAACCATAAAAAATTTTATTATTCGATAAATATTAATTAATCCGTCGAAAACGTATTGGTTTCTTTTCATTCAGAAACGATAGAATTTTCCGGTAGACCTAACATTTTAGCCAGTTGTAATCAACTCGGACATAGAGACAAAATATTCAAAATATTAACCACAGTACAATCCAGGAAATTTCATGAAATCAACGACGATAATTGGCCAACTTATGTAACGATCATCAGCATTTCCTGTCTCTTGCGATTGATATATTTGCGAATCGTGTCGAACGAACGATATCGACGCCCCGCTTGCTAAGAAACGCTTCGGCTCAAATGACGAGTAGAATTGGTGCTTCGTGTTACGAGTAATGGAAGATGCGACGGCGTACGTGCTTAATCAAATAGCGGAAGGATCGAGACAAGAAATCTCCCCTCCCTCCCTCCCTCCCTGGCCCTATCACGTCTTCCCCCGTCACGCTTACCGTTCCCGATTCTTCGGTTCTTATTTGGCGAGACCTCCGAGGTGAGCCACCCTTCTTGGCACGTCGGATATTCGTCAGGAGGACGACGGGCTCAGGCAAGCTTATTTTTTAATTTTTCCTCGATATGTTCGCACGCTCGCCGAGTGTTTATTCAACGTCTCGGAGTCACTTTAAAAACAACTTGACAATGGCGTTATCCGACGGAAGGGTTGCCACGCTCGTAGGACGACTTACCGACGCTCGTCGAGCGATCGGCGCTAGCTGAGCGCTCAACGGCAAAAAGGCTCTCTCGATACCGCTGTGGGAACGAGTGCAAGATCCAGCCTGTAAGCTTTTCAATCGTGGCCACTTTCCACACCCTCCTACGATTTAAATAAACTCGATTTATAAGACTGAAAAATTACCACGCAATCTCCTATGTCTTTCTCGGTTTCCGGCCATTTTTTTATGAGAATTAAATAAACACGTATGTATGGTTTTAATGAGTTGTAGTTTTGTTAACCTGTTAATACGTTCCGTGTCATGTGTACCGCCAGTGGTACACGTTAAGCTTGATCGTCAGGCCACGTGTACCACCGGTAGTACACTCAGACGTATTTATTAAATTAGTCGAAATATCAAATGGCCTGAACGACAAGTTAGGCAAAAAGGGCTTGGCACGGAACGTGTTAACACTTAACAGGTCACATAAATTTACGTTATTTCACTGTGACTTCCTAAGACGGGCCACGTAGATTTACGTTCTTGCTTAAACTTTTAGTACGCTGGGTTAGTTTCTTATTTTATGCACATCGTGTTATTTTCCCTTGGTACCATCAGTTTTAGTACTGTCTGTCTGTCGATCCTACCGCGCAGTTTTGCCTTTCAGATAATTTTAAGTAAATTAAAATTAAAATTTTCAAGTAAATTTATGCGGATAACTTATTCGATATAGGAAGTGATAATGAATTAGAGAACTTCGATGAAAAAAGTGACATTTCTAGCGGAGAGCGAAATTATTGCTCCCATGCAAAAATTGTGCGGAGGTTACAAACCTACAGGTCTTCGAAGTGTTCAGAAAGTGAATTTGAAGGTAGTGCCTTGAATACAGGTGAATGGGAACATCGAGACAAATTAGTGTCTGTAGATCCTTGTAGAACCTAGAATATTATATATATATGTGTGTGTGTACCACCGGTGGTACACATGGTACGGAACGTGTTAAGAAACATATATTATAGAAAGGATAATAGCGGGAAGATTCCTGGAGGAAGAAACACGCGGACCGAGGGAAATCAACGAGGCATCGTCGCTCTTGGGAGTCAAGCTACCGGGTGAATCTCAAAAAAGAATTTTTTCCCGAGGAACGAATTATTAAGGTGCGCCCAGCATCGCAAGAAAAGGATGAAAGAGAGAAAGAAGAAGAAGAAGAAGGTAAAAAAAGAAAGAAAAAAAGGTTGCGGAGCCAGAGAACGCGAAGTTAAGGTCAAGCCCTAGATTACGCCGGGCTCGCGCAACGTTCGCCCATTAATTAGAGAATTCTAATTATAGTAAATGCGTGAGCGGTAAGGTAAGGTAGGCAAGGTGGGTACGGTAGAGAGCGTGCCGCGGCAGAAGCTTCGAGGATCAAAATGCAACCCTCCGCGAACGAGCCAAGATTACCTTCGAGGGTCCTCACCGTCATCCTGGCTCGTCGCCCTACCTCACCGTCTCTGCTGCTAGCTCGACTCCAACCTGCCGACTACCTCCTACCTAGCGACTCCGATGCTATTTCGTTCCCTGCTCCTTCTCGGCTACTTCCAGATATCAACTAAACCAAACACGCTGCCTCGCGCGTAGACCTGCGTGTATTCGAGAATGAAAGAATTCATATTTAAATTCTCCCTCTCTCTCTCTCTCTCTCTCTCTCTCTCTCTCTCTCTCTCTCTCTCTCTATTTCT
>JAITYT010000364.1:944200-960696 GCA_025433975.1 Liostenogaster flavolineata
AGTGTGGGCCCAGAGCGACTTCAGAGACGAGACGAACGGTGGACTGGCAAGGCTGGACCCGACGGGACACGGCGCACATACGCCTGGTGGTAGCAACCCAGGTACACCCGGTGCGACACCCACGACGCCATCAGGCGGATTCTCCACGACGCAGCCGAGGTCTCGTACCAACCCGGACATACGTAAAGGTGACTCTTCTCTCTTCCTAACGTCGGGCTCTTTCAGAGACGCCGATCACGCGGTGAGCCTCTACCTCCATTTTGCCTCGGCGCGATTCAACGAATTCGAGTTCCTCTTTCTGCCCATGACACTGGTTTTGTCAAAAACGATCGAATCGCACGTCCCCGCGGAAGTTGCGGACACTTCACACACACCAGTATCGTCGAATTCTACATGAATGTTCGAGAGGGAGGGGCGAGATCCTACGAGCAGTTCGATTTAACGTTGATTTTACTTTATCGCGGTTGCCCCGAGTCGTTAGAACGCGTCCAGGCCGTCGGTGCAGTGATAGCGGCGCTCTTTGAGGACGAAACCGCGATCGATCACGCGGCTGTCAATGCCAGTAAGGACGGAACGGAACGATGATCCCAACGTCGGGCTGGAAGGGACTAGGTGGAACGACAAGGGGGAAGGAACGGAGGGTGGAAATACCCTTACCTGTCGGGGTCTCGCCCGTGACAAACGCTCGTGTTTACCTCCACCTTCTCCCTTCCAACCACCCACCCTTTCCTTCTCACACATACTAGAGCGCAGCTACTTTGCCCTGCCAAGGCAGAGATTACCGATCAGAATCGTTCGATCTACGATCATCCTTCCCAATCCCTCGCGTTACAACTTCGCTTGATCCTCTCGAGGAAAGCCACATCGATCTCCAATTACATATTTCGATCTTCTATCGCGTCACGTTTCGTTATCCCTTTCGTTCTTTTACCCGTAACACGGAAATACACCGTCGGAACATCGCTGGATCAAAGAACGATGATCTCATGCTCGATCGCAGTGAGAAACAGTCGTCGCGACTCGAGCCGAAAGCTAGAGGCTAGACTCTGCTAGCGAAGCGTGACTTCGCTAGGTCCCATTGTCAAATTTTGCTCATCCACGAGGAGAGATAACGCGACGGTTCGTTATCAATGGTAATAGATTAGCAGAGGCGATTCACGCCGAGAAATTATCGGCAGGCCTTTTCACCGAATCATCATCTCCCGCGAGAAAGTTCAACGTTCACTCGGGCCTAGGGTGGGTGAAGATCATCGCGGTATTTCGACCATCTTGCGGATGACTCGCGATCGTGTCATTCCCGCGATTAATTGCATGATTAACGAGCGAGATATTGCTCGAAATTCCTATCGACTTCAATAAAGCCAATGGAGAAAGATCATCGAAATCGTTGGCAAGGACCTAACTCCGTTAGCCTATTCCTTCTTCATCTTCTTCTACTTCTTCTCGTGGTGGAGGAGAAGGATGGGCAGGATTAGGTGCAGGAGGTGGAGGAGACTCGTTATCACCCACCCCCCTCTCCCCGAGGAGAATGTGATAGCTTAACACGTTCCAGGTGTCCGCACGTCGGTAGAAGCCAAGCACGATTTGGGTGGCGGTAGGAACGTCGTCTCGCCCGGAAGCGTCGTAGGAGTCAACGACGCCGACAACAAGGACGGGAAGAAGAGCAAACGCCTCAGGCGACAGAGGACGCACTTCACCACGCAACAGATCCAGGACCTGGAGGCGACATTCATGAGGAATCGGTATCCCGACATGTCGGCCAGGGAGGAGATCGCGCTGTGGACGAATCTCACGGAGGCTCGAGTGCGGGTAGGTGACAACGATTCGTCGATCTTGGCCATGGGGGTTGGGTGGAAATTGGTGGAGAATCGCGATTGGTGAGAAGCGCGAGGTTCGAATGAAAGACGAAGAAGCCAATTTAGGTAGATTCCTACGATTGCTTCTGTTATTGATGAACTTCTGCTGTCTACTTGGACGCAAGATCGTCGCGTTCGTTGATCAGTTAGTTCGTAGACCCAGTAGGGTCGACGACTAAACGATCGCGGATATAAGAAGGAGAATTCGAAATTTTTAAAATTTCAATTCCAATTCAATATATCGCGTAATTTTGACGAGTTCGATTCTTTCTCCTCTCACCAATTGTCATACCAAGGTGCACAAATCGCACCGAGTAACTTGTGCAGTAGCGAGTGCTTGCTTTTTATTCGGTTTTCGAAAACGATAAAACAATTGGTTTCGATCGATCAACGGATATGACGAAATCTCAGACAACGCGAGTCTCGTCTCGGAATTTCGTCTTCTTCTAAGCGGGACGATACCGTCATTACGATAAAATCGTAACGATCCCGAAAACGTTTTATAACGCGGTTAGGTTAATTCCTCGCGGTAAAGCTAAGCCTCGAATTATTTACGATAAATCCGACGATAAGGAGAATTCGAGATATTTGGACGTTTCTTTTTTTTTCATGACAACGACAACGACGTAAATGACGAGATCACGATCAACAGAAAAGTATCGCTCCTACCTAAAACGATTTGGTGGAATGCGACGTTCCCGATACGATCGCGTCCGAGGAATTCGCGGAACAAAGCCGCGTTATCAGTAATCGAATGCATCTACCTGACGTGTTTTTTCGATAGGTGAAAAAAACAAGTGCTCGTAATACCTCTTCTTCGCATTATCTTGCTACGATACTGATTCCAACCGGTTCATCTTCTTCTCCTATCTCTTTCTCTTTTTTCCCCATCTTTCTTCTCTCTCTCTCTCTCTCTCTCTCTCTCTCTCTCTCCCTCTCTCTGGCTCTTATCCGCTTCCTTTTTCACCCCTACGGCAGAAGAAACAACAACACGATGCCCTCGCGTGGCTACTGAAAGATCGGGGGCGTCTCGATACTCTCGACGAAGAAAGAGGAAGGCGGATCAACGGTAACGGACAGCCACAATGGACGCATTGAGGCATCGAGACGTCCGAGTATCGATTACGGGGTCAAGACTGCGCGTTAGGTTCTTCGTAGTTCGCGATGGCGTAGCAAAAAACGAGGACGCGCTCGAAGGACGTCAGAGGAGCTCTCGAAGGCGCTCGAGACTATTAGGCGCTTAAAGTTACCGTTAGATGGAAAGCTTCCTCGAAGAAGCTTTCGTCTTCTTCAATTCTCTCCTTTTCTCTTTCTTTCTTCGAAAACGCGATCTTTCCGCTTCGATCGAGTTCATTTCTAGTCTCACATCGGACGAGAACCAGATTCGTCAGATTAGAAAATGGTGAGAATCGCCACCGAGCGAGCACTCGTGTCTGGTGTGAACCACAGTGATAAAAATGAAGAACCCCGAACGATAGACTCTTCAATAGTCTAGAAAAGAATATAAGGGGGTCGAACGATGGTCGCTGTTTCGGACGAGGCATCAACAACGTCACGAAACTAGCCTAACCCAGATGAAAGATGTGTAAAGAGAAAAGAGGAATCAAGAGAAAGCACTGTACTCGAACGAAATAAAGAGACGTTGCGCGATGGAAGATAACACATCGGCTGATAAGTTCCCGGTCTGACAGACAGATTGCGCCACAAATACAAAATTTAATATTTTATTAAAAAGTACTAACCTTTGAAAGATAGCTGTAAAAATTTCATGACGATCCGACGTTCGATTCAAAAGTTACAGTGGTTTTAGCGAAACAAAAGAATTTCGTGTGCTGATAAAACATTGCCTTCTGATGGGGAAAAACACCGTTGAAACGAAAACTTGGCTCGATAAGTATCATCCAGACTCTGCATTAGGAAAATCGACCATTTTCGACTGATATGCTGAATTTAAACGTGGTCGTTCGAACACCGATGATGCGGACACTCTCGCTGGCCACCCAAAAGAGGTGGTTCATCAGAAAACATCAAAATAGTTCAGAAAATTGTTTTGGCACATCGTAAAGCGAAGATGCAAGAGAAAGCTGACACTCTAAAGATATTAAAGGAACGCGTTGGCTTTATTTTGCATTACCGGGCATTATTTTTAGACCGGATACTTATCAGCCGACGTGATAAGATGAGACTGGGAGAACCGGTAAATGTTGGAATTGCGTCGAAAGTGCGAACGGGGTGATCGGGGTGGTTCGGTCGGTCGTCGAGCAGTTAGGCAGGCTGGCAGGCGGGTAGGTGGGTGAGTGGGTGGTGCTGGTGGTAGTGGTAGTGGTGGTGGTGATGGAGAGGGCGCGCAGCCCACGAGGGAGGCTTTGCGCCGGTAAGCCCTCGTGGATTTATAGAACCGCACACAGCATGGCACGGTGTTCCCGCCACGGTGCTATACGCCATGTACCAAAATGCTGCAGATCCCGACGGCGTGGCGCGATGCTGCCGCTCGTTCGCAACCTACGATCACCGGACCTTTCCACCTTCCAAGATTCACGAGTTTTCCGTATAGCGTCTGTTTGCGTCTCCGGGACAATTTGGGACGTCCCAACGTCAAGATCGAGCTCGCTGGATCGATAAATCCAGTTACATTCGGGCTAGATGGAGGCTACGAAGTTAAAACGGTTCTGGCTCTAACATCGGTTTGGCCTATGGGTTTGACGGATTCGTCGAGTCACTAGGGTTCTTATCAAAGAGACATCGACGAGGATCGTTGATAAATGTTGGTTCTTTCCGGTGTTCGTCCCTTGGCCTCGCGTTTTCTTATTACCCTGCGAATCTGGAGTTTAGGAGGCCTTCGTTTCTCTGGGACGTTAGAAGAAACTAGGAAATCTTGCATCGCCATTACGCTTGGACTGGACCACTGCTTTGGGACGAAAAAGGATCCATCTCGGTGTCGCAGCGTGGCTCGAGTTGGCAAGAAAGAATTGGTAGGGAGAAAGGAGAAAGCGCGACAAGGATGACGATGATGACGATGAAGAAGAAGAAGAAGAAAAAGAAGGCCGTCGCGGGAGAAGGCTAGAAAGCAAGAGGAAGAGAGACAGAGAGGGTAAAGCTAGAGTAGTCGGCCAGGTACAGTTATCTGCAAAGAGGCAGGCGTATGTTTCGGTCGGTGGCAGCAGAGCGCGGCTGTCCGAGATAATCCGTCGGTGATTAAGACCATAAATCCATCGGCGGATTAGTATAGTTGCACCGCACACCGGCCGGCGGCGCTGAGTCCGTCTGGCCGTATTGCAGCCTCGATACTCGACCGGGTTACGTTCTCTATCTCCCTCTCTCTCTCATTCTCATCCTCCCACACCCACCACACGCATCGACGTTATGGCGAATTCCCTACAAACGCAAGCGCAACAGAGAGACAGATAGACAGACAGACAGAGAGGGACAGAGAACCAGAGCTAGAAGCTTCGTAGAGGTATCAGTGCGCAAGAGAAACGTACCATTCGCATACCAGGGAGAGAGAGACAAAGTTAGAAGTATCATGATGCAACAGACAGAGACAGACTAGCTCCACGTACGTAGGAATCGAATATCTGTGCATATGTGGAAGAACAAGAGAGAGACAGAGAAAGCGAGAGAGACCAGCTACACGGTGGTATGGGGAGGACGGAATATAGGTGGACGCTAACCGGTATGAGAGTGAGGATTACCGGGTGTCATCCGTATTCGGCCGGGTTAGCGGCTGTCAGCGGCCAATGCCATCGCCTATATATCAATTATTACCTTTGCCATTGCTGGTGTCGCGCTCGGTCTGTATTTCGGTATCGTCGTTGTCGTCGATGCTGTGGTCGCCGGTACGCAACGACGTCCAGCGACGCCACCGATTTGCATCGACTCCGGGAGAACGTTCCTCTCCTACTACCGCGTCCTTCCCTGATCGCGATCGAATCCAGCTTTATCGGCTACGATGGAACCTCGTAACTTCTCCCTTGCTCGCAGCACCTGGTTATCCTCTCTAGCCGTTCGCAAGACGTCCTTGGGATTCCGAGGGCGCGTCGGTCGTCGATTTCGCCTCCACTGATGACGCCGGAGACCTTCGTCCTCCATTGTTGTTCCAAATTATTACGCTATTAGTTAGTCACGCAAGATTCTTTGAGGTTTTTGAGTTTTTGGCTCCTGTGTTTATCGTGGTGTCGTTATGGAGTCGAATAGTCCTTCGTTGGAGATTTTTGCATCGATGCCGAATCGCACACCGTAAATTTCTAACGAAGTTAATACATTTCAACTTGTTCTCGTGGACCTGGTCGAGTCAATGGCGATGTTGATGATGGCGATGGTCGACTTCGCCTCTATTGGTGACTTCAGAGACCTTCGTCCCTCATCGTTCTTCCAAGTCATTCCTAACGTTGCGTTTAGCGCTAGATGCTCCAAAAAACTTGGATGTATTTATCAGCTTCAGTTCGTATGTAATTGGCTGTTCGCAATCGATCGGAAGATTTTAAATCGATCTCCAAAATCCGTTCAACGTACCCTCGAGACTCTGAAGCCATCGATGGGGCTGGTCACGCGCGATTCTCTCGAACTTCGAAGGTTTTCGACTCCTGTGTTTATCATGGCGTCGTTATGGGGTCGGATAGTTCTTCGTTGGAGATTTTTGCGTCGATGCCGAATCGAACGCCGTAAATTTCGCACGAAGTTAATACACCGTTCCAGCTCGTTCTCCTGGACCTGGTCGAGTCTCTGGTGGTGGTGGTGATGGCAATGGCGATGTCGATGTCGGTGCCAATGGTGGTGGTGTCGGTGCTGGCCACGCGATAGCCGATGCGTTTACGTCGAGGTGGATTAACGGATCGCGCATTGACTCTGTCTTTCTGTTCGTCCGCAATCTCCCAGTTCGAAGATAATTACGCGTTCTCGCCAGACACACTTTCGATTCTTCCGCCTCGAACTCGCATCACACCCCCGATCGCGTTTAGGACAACTTCTCATGATTTACGTTCGAACGAGATTTCGTCTCATTTTTTCTTCGCTTCCACGATGGATAGGCAACCCAAGCTTTTGATCGAACCCTGTTATCTAACAGGTGAAGACAGAAAAAAAATCTTGATCGAACATAATCTCAAAAAAAAGTAGATGTTTGATTACCTCGATGTCAACGATAAAATCCTTCGATCATTGTTAAATACTTCGTCCGTGGCTACGACGTAGCCTGATTCAACGATCAAACGAACAAAATTACTCCATTTGATTCGCATTAAGGAGTTTTCATCGAAGCGAGAAGTCTTCGAAAGAAAAGAAAATGGCTGACAGTGCCATAAAATGGAGTCGACGACTGTTTCGAATCCTTCGCGAATTATCGTTTTATCGCGATTTAGAACAGTTCAAGGTCTTCATCGGAATATGGTTCATTCAGGCGCGACACCACCCGAGGAAGACCGATAGATCGACGATAGATCGCGACTCGATGGAACATCAATAATCGTTTATCTTTCGAGAGGCGAGTAGTTTTTTTCGATTCCAATTCGAGGAAAAGCGGCTATTGGACTTTTGAAATCGCGAATTTTCGCTCCCTGGCGACGTGTCACAACGCGAATCCATCGATCGATCGATCGGTCAGCGATCGCGTTTAAGCGCGGGGAATTTGGCGAAACGCGAGGCCGATTTTTGGAAATTTTCGGGCTCGAATAAAACGACAAAACGCGTACGAACGATCGCCATTGCGGATAATCGTAAAATTATAATCGTCGAAACGGTCGATCCTCGAAAACGATCGAACGTAATGCGTATAAGCGCGTTGCCGCGAATAAATTCGCGCTACGGGATTCGAGATAAAGTAAGGTTAGGTATCGGCGATCGAGGCGCGGAGGGTCGTCGTTGCGTATTACGCCCCGCGAGATATCGAATCGATATCGTTCGCAGCGGCGTTCGTTAATGAGTCGTAACTATTTATAAATTACAAAGAAATGGGAGAAAGCTCGAGAGCGAGCGGGACGGCATTAAAAATCACGTTTTCCGCTTGAGCTCATAATCTCGTATAATCTTTTGCAAAGTTGTTAATACTCGCGGCTTACGGGTGTTAATTTAATATCCATACAGGTACGCCAACATTGAATATCCGAATCCCACTGGCCGTGGCTCTACGGGCCACTACCACAACGATAAAAAAAATCCATAAAACTGCTTCGCTCCCGGAAGCGGAGACGCGTCGTACCGTGCCGGTGGTTGCTGGGGTTTGGGTGCTTTGGGAGGGAGGAGTGGAGGGGTTGGGAAGGCGAGAGAGGCCACGAGAGGGTGGCCAACGAGAGAACGACCGAAAAGAGAGAAGGAGAAAGTCGCCCGCCTTCCTCCTCTCCCCTCTTGCAACTTCTACGGCCCCTTCGTTTCTCCCTTTCCTCTCTCCTCCCCTCCCCTCCCCACCCGCTATCCTACCGTTCGCGATGCGCTTTTAATACCTACGGATATTTCCGCCTTTTCCGCCACGAATTTGCGTTCGAACTCTTGGCTTCTCGTACGCGAGGACGCGTCTTTCTTTTCGAGGAATTTTCACTCGAGTCCGCGGTGATCCGAGTTTTGAAATCATCGTTTGATTCAGTTTGAGAAAAAGGCGTGATTCATCTCTCTCCCTCTCTCCCTCTCTCTCTCTTTCTTTGTTTCCTTGTCTCCTTCTTTGTCTCTTTGACTATTTCCCTCATGTCGACTGGGTTGGACGACATCGTGTTTCCTTTTGTGGGTAGAAAACGATAAAAAAGGAAACGAGTTCGAAGAAAAGGAAAATAATTGCGAAATGTTCATTTTTCGAAATGAACGAGTCGATGTCGATTTCCGGTCAGGACGAGGGCGAGAAGCATTATCGAGAATCCGCGTATTCTCAATTACGTGAGAACGCTTTCGGGCCGTTTACCGAAATTCTCGCGGCCTTCCTTCGCATTCTGGAAAATTGTTTCGATGCGCTTGGCTCGCCTCCAAACGGCCGTACGAGTAAGCGCTCGCGATGGCATTTTCATCTCCGTCCTTGTCGACGACGAATCGCGCGGATCCGCGGGACCGGCCACGTTCTCGAGGAAAAAAGTTCATCGTTCGTCGTTCGAGGGTACCTCGATCCAGACGAAGTCAGTTTTAATTTCTCCTAGAACGACATTTCGATTGGATTTCATTTCCATCTCGATCTAGATGATGCTTTCGTCGCCATCTTTGTCGATGACGAATCGCATCAATCCGAAGAATCTGAAGTTCTGAAAGAAATTCATAGTTTGAGTCACCTCGACCTAGACAAAGTCGCTTTTAATTTCTCCTAGAGCGACATTTCGATTGGATTTCATTTCCATCTCGACCTAGACTTTCGTCGCCATCTTTGTCGATGACGAATCGTATCAATTCGAAGAATCTGAAGTTCTCAAGAAAATTTATCGTTTGGGCCATCTCGACCTAGACGAAGTCGTTTTTAATTTCTCCTGGAGCGAAATTTCGCTTGGATTTCATTTCTATCTCGATCTAGACTTTCGTCGCCATCTTTGTCGATGACGAATAGCATCAATCCGAAGAATCTGAAGTTCCTAGAGAAATTCAACGTTTGGAGTCACTTCGACCTAGATGAAGCCGATTCTAGATTCTCCTAGCGCGAAATTTCTCTTCGATTGCATTTCTACTGCGGATATTTTCGTCTTCATCTTCGTCGACGGCGAATCATGCGATCTCTGTTTTTATTGATCACAAATTGCGTGAATTCGGATGATCGGTAATTTTTCTAATTTCTAAATTTAATTTCTCCTAGCGCAAGACAGAGATTCGTGTGATCTTTGTTTATCCGGACGATCGATAACTTTTTATAGGAATTTGATTGCTCAGAGGTACCACGACCTAGACGAAGTCGATTCTAAGTTCTCCTAGTGCTAAATCTCTCTTCGATTTAATTTCTATCGCGAATATTTTCATCTCTACCTTTGTCGACGATGAATCGCGCGATCTCAGTCTATATTGATCACAACTTGATTATATTGATCAAAAAATCCGGAAGATCGGTCATTTTTTTGATTACTAGTTTCTCCTAATGCGAAATTTCGCTACAATTTCATTTCCATTGCGAATATTTTCGTCTCTTTATCGCACCAATCTGGAGAATCGGTCACGTTCTCAGGGAAATTCATCGTTTGGAGTCACCTCGACCTAGACGACGCCGATTCTAATTTCTCCTATTCTCCCTCGAAACTTCGTTTCCTTTTAATTTCCATCGTGGATATTTTCGTCCCCATCTTCGTCGCATGATTTCCGTCTTTATCGACCACAAATTACGCGAACCCGGAAAATCGGTCACGTTCTCGAGAAAGTTCATCGTTCGAGGGCGCCTCGACCTAGACGAAGCCGCTTCTGGTTTCTCCTCGCGCGACATTTCGCTCCTTTCTCTCGCTACTTTGTCTTTCCCGTGGCGGGCATCCGTGTCAGACGCAAGCGCTCCGCGTCTCGACGTTACAGTGAGATTTATAGAGACGCTAGACTCGGTCTGACGCGAACGAAAAGAGGAGAAAAAAGGAAGAAAGATCGAAGGGATCGGTGAGCGCCACGAACGAGGCCTCGAAGACGAGATACGGTCGTCTCCCACTCCCAATTGCCTTCGATGATTCCAAGGCGACCTTCCGTGGAAAATTCATCGACGAGAAAAGCTCTCGTGTTTTCCTTTTCTCGCGCTTTTAATCCCTCGTAGTTTCGTTCCTAACTCGATACGGCATCGATATTGGTGAACACCGACACACGCTCTTGATAAATTGAAAATATCATCTTAATCGACATACGTACGGAGGAAAACTTCAAACGTTTCGATGTATTTGATTGTTCGGAAAGTAATTTCGTTTTTTTTCTCTGAAAATGAAAGACGATTTTCTTATAGTCTTTCGATAATACTTATGACGACTTTCGACTTGTAAAGTCAAAACGAAATTACTCTCCGAACAACCTAATATCAATGAGAAGATCCAAGTTCTACGATCCAAGATCTAAGGTCGTTTAGCACCGAGACGCTCTTGATAAATTGAAAATTCCATCTTGCTCGATATACGTAAGAGGCAAACTTCAAACGTTTCGACGTGTTAATGAGAAGATCCAAGATCCATGATCCAAATCCGAAATTCAAGATTCAAAATCCAAGATCCAGAATCCAAGATCCGAGATTCAAAATCCAAGATCCAAGATCCAAGGTTCTAAGTTCCACGATCCACGAACCAAAATCGAAGATAGTCTAGTCACGTAAATTGGAAAAAGACAACGGAGGATAAATTTAACACCTTGCCGTAAATGTCGTCTATAGACGCCCAATACTTGAGACCATAGATGCAAATGACGGCTATGACCGTCCTATATCCTTAACGTAATAAATAAAGAAAAAATAATAACTTTATTCTAATAGTACTACAGAAACTACTACTACTAATAGAACGTCCGATTTTGGTACGGAATAGAACGAAAAAATCGAACATTTCCTACGTTAAAACCTAACACATACTTCGCATGTTTAAAAATCTCTATCGAACTCCCAAGAATGAAACAATTAACGAACGAAAAAAAGTTACTTCCGTTTTCCGTCAGCGATTTCAGAATGAGCGTGAGCGTGTCAAAGGCGCGGCGCTTTCGTACGGCCTTAAAAGTACACGTCGAAACGTACTTTTACCGAAAAGATGGCCCGTTCGCCCTACCGAAAAAAATAAAATCGCGATCCGACGGTGGGGAGAAACTCGAGTGTCAAAACGACGAAAGTTTCTTCTACGGCGCTCTTGTCGAATTTTCGTCGACGAAATGAGGAGAGGAGCAAGCGAGAGGAGAAAAAATCGATCGATTTCCGTTATTACGGAAAACACAATCGAATCGCGAGATACACGATATATATTTTATTGTAGCACCTACGAAACGTCCCGATATTATCTCCCGCTCGTTGATAGATCCCCGTCGTAGATATCGATATTAACATCCTGTGACTTATCGCGAAAAACGTTTATCGATTCTCGAATCTCGCAAATTCCAAACGCGCTGGAGCGCGAGGCGCTCCTCGTTGCACGCTAAATTTACGATCGAGCGATTAGTTTCTCGTTATCTCGAATCGGCTGGACGTTTATTAAGGATGTAACGTCTCGACTTTACGACGCTTTTCCTTATCGAGCCACGATAGAACGCTCGTAGGATTATCTACGATTTTTCCACGGTGTCTCGCGCGTTACCTCTCATCGATGTCACGAAAAGATCGTTTCTTGATCGAACGATAGCTTCATTTTCCGCGAACTACATTCCGAATCGCGGAGAGTATCAATAACGAGTTCCACGTCGAGAAGGAAGTCACGTCCACGTTACCATATTAAATCGAGAATCGAACGCTCTTGTGAATTCGAAGGAGGAACGCCGACGGTCGATCGATTGAATTTTTTTGTTCCTCGACGAATTTATTCGTACGGAGGAGCCATCGTGCGTCTTCGCGACGATTCTCGCGGTAAGTCGATCGAGAAAGAATCAAGTTTGAAAAATGGAAAAGAAAGTCGCCTTGCTCGCGACTAAAATGACATAAAATGGGGATTCTTCGAAGAATCGTCATAGACTTCGAAGAATTGCCACAGTCTTCGAAGAATCGTCATAGACATCAAAAAATCGCCACAGACTTCGAAGAATCGTCATAGACATCAAAATATCGTCATATACTTCGAAGAATCGTCACGGGCTTCGAAAAGTCGTCGCAAAATTTCGAAAAATAATCGTTACAGCTTTGGAGGAATGGTCGTGAGACAAATCGGAGAAAATCGAGTACGCAGCCGTCGGTAGATGGCGCGGAATTGCGAGTAACAGTAGGTAGCTCGTTCGGAAGAAGGTTAGAAGGGAGAAGAAGAAGGTTGGCAGCGTCAAATCCTCGCGAAGCCCTGGATATCTTCGAATGGCTCCTTCGCGGAATTTATTTTTAATGAAGTGGCTCGGAGCCTCTCCACGTCGTTTTTGGAAGAGCAGTAGGACCTCTCGCATGCGCGTACAGAAACGCTTTTACACGGTGAAAAGGACGAGCCTGCGCGATCTTGTATCCATTTTCTCTCAGTCTCTCTCTCTCTCTCACTCTCACTCACTCTTTCTTTCTCTCTTTCTCTCTCCGGCTCTGAAAGAACGTCGCGTTCGTACCGATTTGCGCTTCGCCTCGGCTCTCCAGCCTCGTGAATTCCTCTTCCTCCTCGAGGAAGATTCCCCGTAGATTCCGTAGATTTGGAGGTCGTCGTAGGTGTGCGCATACGTCGGGTTAGACGGAGGGATGGTGGATAATATAATGATGGCGTCGCTCGGCGAGGAGGGGCGGGGCTACGAGGGGATCGATATTATCCTCCTCCGTGCCGCCTATCCTTCCTCTCGCCCCCCCCCCGCCCCTCCCTCAACCTCCTTCTCCACCATCTCCTCTTCCTCCTCCATCTCCTCCTCTTACTCCTTCCGGCTACTTCTCCTCTCCCTCTCCCTCCTTCCCGCCGCCCTTCGACCGGCCGTCTATATATTACAGCCGTCTAACCATCCCCTTTTCCTTTTCCCCCTCCCTGCTCTTCCTGGCTCGCCGGCATCTTCGTCGTTCTCCTTCCTCTTCTTCTTTTTCTTCTTTTCTCTCTCTCTCTCTCTCTTTCTCCCACTATGTTCGTCTGTCTCTGTCCCTCTCCTTCTCTCGCGCTCCTACTTGTATCTCTTCTCTTTATTGCTTCCGTGTTCTCTTTTTCTCTCGTTCGTCGTCTTAGGATGCGGGAACCGGTAGGACCCTCCGTTCCGATCGTGCGCGCGCGCGCGCACTCACGCACCTATCGCGCGCAACGCTATTCAAAGGTCGCGCGCGCACGCGTATTCCTACGTACGTATTCGCGAATACGAACGTCGAATCGCTTCTTCGTGCTCAAGCAATCCCTTCAAAACGGAGTTTCTTTTTCCCCTTCGTTCTACGGGCACGCGGAATTGCGTCTCATGATTCGAAAGGTAGATCGCGATGGAGTCGATTTCTGTTACGTGGTTGATGCGTCGTCTTCTGCTACACGTTGATGGATCGACTTTTATTACGCGTTGACGAGTCATCTTCTGTTACAGATTGATGCTTTGTCTTCTGTTACAGGTTGATACGTCGATTTCTATTACACGGTAACACGTTGTCTTCTGTTAAACATTGATACGTCGATTTCTGTTAGACGTTGATGGGTTGATTTCTGTTACGCGTTGATACGTCGACTTCTATTATACGTTGATGCGTCTTCTTTTTTTACACGTTAATTCGTAGCCTTCTGTTACACGTTGACGAGTCGATTTCCGTTAGACATCAATGCATCATCTTTCGTTACACTTTAGATGCGTCGCCTTGTATTACACGTTGATACGTCGACCTCCGTTTCACATTGCCGCGTCGATCGTCGAGCTTCGATCCGATGCGTTAAAATAAATTTCGATCGATTTATTCCAGCGGATTATTCGCTAAAAATTGACACGCTCGACGGATGCCAGGTAATTTACTTATGCCAGGATCGGTGACAAATTTATGCCCGTCGGCCCGTTAAAATCGCGCCTCGTTCGTGTAATCGACGATACCGCGACCTTCGCGTAATTGATAATAATACCCTGAAAACGAGCGAAACGAGTTGTTTGCTTCGACACGCGCTGAGATAAGAGACGACTTTCCGCCATAATTTAATATCGTTTTTCTTCAGCGCTTTATCTCTCGATGCATAACCTCGCGACGTGCGAGATCCTCTCCGGAAAAGAAAGAAGAAAAGCCAAAAAATATCTCGAACGACGCGAAATTAACGTCGTCGACGACGTCTCCTTCCACCTACGTGATTCGATTTCGCCCCCTGCGTCGATGCCTTGCACCCTTCCTTCCTTCCTTCCTTCTTTCCTTCCTTCCATGAGAAGCCAAGCGCGGTCGATTCCACCTCGGCTTCGTGCTGTTTTATGCGTCGATGGAGAGACGCTCCTAGCCTTCCATCTCGCACGACTCTTTTCATCTCGCGACGTTATACCTTCTTCCCCTTTTTCCTTCAAAATTCTCCAGCTCCTCTTTTATCACCCGCTTACGTTACCAAATAGGAGTTCAGTTCGCTGACAGTCTTATTTAGTGGCATGCGAGAGCGAGAGTTCGACCCTTAACTGTCGAGAGCTTTCTTCGTAACGCTGGCCAGTAAGACGATGACAAATTAGGCGAAAGCTTGTTAAACGTTTGTAAGAACGATAAGCTAGATAAAATGTTTCAATCAGATTGAAAATTTTTCGATAGAAATTCAAGGTACGTAGTTGTTTTATAGATGTCTTCGTTTTAATGGCCGCACGTCTACGCAGTCAAATTAATATAGAATATAATTAAGATTAATAAAAGATTTTATATAAATTCACGAAATAATTTAACATATGCCAACATACGCACAAAGCAAAAAAATAACAATAACAACATATTTAATACAACGGACACTAACGTGTTCCGGCTATCACACACGTGGTGTATGAGCGGCCATTTAAATTTTAAGGTTAACCCTTGCGATCCGAATTAATTTTCTTCGTTCCCAGTAATCCGGTCCAAATCATTTTTGGAGTTAAATAAATTTATCGTCGACCTAGCGATTATAATTTTTTCATATATGCTATATAAAGTACAAGTAAAATGAAATTTAACCCATTATCCGTCAATGTTCCATTTTCGGGACATATTTTCAAACTTCAAGTTCAAAGTTGGTTAGTATGAATATCATTAATTTATTTTATTAATTTCATCTATTTTTTTTGTAATTTTGAATTTCGCCGGGTTATGGGTTAAGTTAAGGAGTTGATAATTTTTGTTACACATTAGAAAAGATGCAAAGAAATACGAAGTCGAGTCCCATTTGCATCATATGGAAAAGTGAAAAATTTGTTCTTATCACCAACATTTTTTGTTGGTTGTACTTAAATGAAAATATTTTAAAATATGAAAAAAAGTAATTTTGCATAAATAAAGCATTTCAAAGAATTTTTATTTCACTATGTATTAATAATCATAATAGAAATGGGATATAATTATTTTACACAACATGATGATGTTTGAAATGTTCAATGCATAACGCCACATGGCAATTATCACACTGGTAAAATGTATCTCTTCTTTTCTTTTCTGATAAACAAACTACACAACGCTTGCGAGCTTTCTTCGATGAATGTGCTTATGACGCGAATGGGTTAAAGGTCAATGTTGACGCCGTGCAGGTGGAGTCTTCTCCCGGTGCCGGCTATTCGTCAAGAGGGGTGCTAGCTCTCCGCGAATCCTAAGCGTTATGAGACATACGCTCGCGAGGTTTAGCTTAGGTGGAATGAAAGGTTACACGATTTACCACTAATAACTTTAATAGCTAAACTACACAAATTATTTACAGCGATAAACCGCGGACTACGAACGAATGATTAACGCCTGGGTTGTAAGGCCAGGTGCCGCGACTAAATTACGTGCAACGAGAATATGCGTTTTATAGTTACGACAATACTGCTCGGATATATTTAACCGTAAGACGTGATGCACGTGCTTTTACAATACGGGTTAATCAGTACGGAATGTAGACACGTCGTTACTTTTCGTAGTTTATGTTCGATGTGATGCGCGCCGAAAATGCGCTATGCTTTATACCCTACGGGACGGGTCCCGTAGGGGGAGGATTTAGA
>JAITYT010000364.1:1054434-1066328 GCA_025433975.1 Liostenogaster flavolineata
CGATTACGCGTTCTTCCGCACCGCTAACGAAAGGTTCGATCTTAACTTTTATCGCGAAATAACTTGAGTTATTAAAATACTACTATATATAACTACTACGGTATACTATAGTATTAGGTTGTTCGGAAAGTCACTGTTTTTTTAATGAAAAAACCTTGTTTTTTTGTTTTTTTATGTTGTTTTCCCGAACAACCTAATATATCAAGTATAGCAAGTATATCAAGTATATATATTAGGTTGGTCGGAAAGTAATTTCGTTTTTTCCCCAACAGTTTTTCATAAAAACCACATAAAAAAAACAAACAACAACGTTTTTTTCATAAAAAAATAAAACGAGTTTCCGAACAAGCTAATAGTACATTCGTTAGAGGGACAGGCGCATCCTGGCACGGATTATCGGTCGACGTACCTTCCAAAAGTTGGCGGAGGTCCGTTGGCGTGCCGACAAGCCTTTAAAATGCGGCTCATCGGCCGCCATCGATTCGCTCGTGTTGCCACGATCCTACGAAATTTCGTCTCCATCGATCGCGTATCTCGTTCTGTTATTTTTCTTCCTCGTTTGATCGATGAGAGATTTCATTCGAACCCACGCGATAAATTATCTCTCCTTTATCGCGATCGAATCGACGCGCGCACACACGCGCGTACGGACGCTCGTTTCGCGCGAATCTTACGCGATATTGACACAGTTGTTGTATCGAAGCGCGTATCAAAAGCACCGTCCTTTTGCACGAAAGGAGGCCGTTTCGTAACGCGACGCTCCAGTGGAAATTCGCGATGGACGAGTTTTGCCACGCGCCTTGCCACCGCTTTTTTTTCTTTTCATTCTTCTTTTTTTTCTTGTTTTTTCCCTTCAGGATCTTGAAGCCACGAGGCAGTCGACAATTGCGGTTTCATCGCGCGACGTCCTTCCCCTTGTCTTATTTCTTTTTTTGCTTTCTCGCGCGCATCGCGACCAGTCGCGCGCTATCGTCGATGTTACGCGTAGATAACAAAGGTCTGCGTGTTGAGACAATTTTTTTCCAAATTTTATTTCAGTCTTTTTTCCCATTTTTTTCGATTCATCTGTTTTCTTTATCTTTTCTTTTAGTTGGAATGTCTTCTCGCTTTTTCACGCACTCCGCGATGAATTACGCGTTATCATCGATATTATGCGCAGATAACAAAGGTCTGCGAGTTTGAGACAATTTTTTTCCAAATTTTACTTCAGTTTTTTTCTCCATTTTTTTCTATTCATCGGAATTTTTTCTCTCTTTTTCACGCATTCCACGATCAAGTAGGCGTTATCATCGATATTATCCGTGGATAGCATCGATCCATAAGTTTGAAAGAATTTTTTTTTAAATTTTACTTCAAACTTTTTCTCGATTTTTTCTTATAATCTTTTCTTTTCATCGGAATTTTTTCTTGCTTTTTCACGCACTCTAAGACCAAGTACGCGTTATTATCGATATTAGGCGTGAATAGCATCGGTCTGCGAGTTTGAGAAAATTTTTTACGAATTTTACTTCATCTTTTCTCTTCATCTTTCCTCTCCGTTGGAATGTCTTTTTCTGCTTCTTCACCCACTTCACGACGAAGTACGCGTTATCTTCGATATTACGCGTAGATTGTGTCGGTCTACGAGTTCGAGAAAATTTTGTACAAACTGTATTCTCAGCCTTTCTCTCCATTTTCGTTTTTCAGTCGTAAGGAAACTCGTTGCTAAATAAGTAACAATTTGATGTTTCCTTTTCGATCGAGTCGGCTCGCGAGTTACGCGATCGCCGATGCTTTTCCACTTTGTTTCGACTCGAGATTTACGGTAGACGCGGTAGAAGCGTCGTAATTAATTCTTTCCAGGCGGAACCGACGTTAATCGAAACACTTCGTCTTCCATTATGGGACCGAGATGCGTGCGTGCACCTCTCGTGCGTTAACGAAGCGCGCTCGAAGTCGTCGTCGTGATTTTACGCCGGCACGATTTACGCACGTACGGATCAGTTGTAAAATAGTTCCAGATTTATCTCGTTGTCACGAATTTTGAATTACGACCGATCAACTCGAGACAAGCGATTTATTGGCTCGTAAACGATAGTATCACGCGAAATAGGAATCCGGAGTAAACCAGGATGAAAACGTCGTGAACGACGAGACGCGTCGAGTGAAGAAAGGAAGAGAACGAAGATGGTAGGCAAGGGAAGAGAACAAAGATGCTGGACGAAAAAGTAGAAAAAAGAGAAGGAAGAAGTCAGTCGAGAAAGAAGAAAAGAAGAGAACGATGGTGCAGCACGAGAAAAGATGAAAAAAGCAGGGCGAGGAATGAGGAAAGAAGAAATAGGTAAGAAGAGAACGAAGATGCTGGACGAAAAAGTAGAAAGAAGAGAAAGAAGAAGCTAGACGAGAGAGAAGAAAAGAAGAGAACGATGTTGCAGAACGAGGGAAGAGGAATGAAGAAGTGGGAAAGAAGAAAAAGAAGAGGCTGAACGGGAAAGAAAGAAAGAAGAAAAGAAGAAGCTGAACGAGGGAAAAGGAAAGAAGATAACGAAAGATGCTGAACGAGAGAAGAGGAAAGAAGAGAACGAAGAAGAAAAAGAAAAAGAAGAAGAACGGAAGAATAGTAGACGCATCGTCGGTTTATGCTAAACGCGTACCTAATCTTCTCGTCGGCATCGTACGAATGAATGAACGAAGGAAGAAATAAGGATGAGGATGAGGATGAGTAGGAGGAGGAGGAGGAGGAGGAGGAGGCGGAGAAAGACGCCTCGAATATCCGCGTGGATTTTCCTCGCGTCTCTCGTAGGCGTCTCGCATGTAGACGACGTAAAAAACGCGCGAGGCAACGCGCTTCGTCGTAAGATTGTGGGAGGCGCGACCATGTTCTCACGCGCGCTTACTTTATCGCCTTTTAGAAAGTAAAAGTCTCTTTCTCCTCTCGTCCCTTCTTCCCAGTGTAATTTCTGTGAATCGTGGCTTTATCCGCCTTTTCTTGTCGTCGTCTTGTCGTCACAGTTGCTGTTAGAATGTCGCGTAGAAACGCGCAATACGAGCAGCTCGATCGAAAGTGCGATTATCCCTAATTTTCACTCGTGTTTTTGGAGTTTAAAATCGTTTCTTCGATTTTGTCTGCAATTTCGCTCCCATTTCACGTTTCTTAGACGACGTCTTCTCGTTTTCACTCGTCTTTTTCAGCTTTCGAATCGTTTGTTCGATTCGAACTGCAATTTCGCTTTCATTTGATGTCTCCTCATTTTTTTCGATTTTATCTGCTATCTCGCTTCCATTTGACGTTTTTTAGACGATGCCTCCTAGTTTTCTCTCAACTTTTTGGCCTTTCGAGTCGTTTGTTCGATTCAAACTGCAATTTCGCTTTCATTTGACGTCTCCTCATTTTTTTTCGATTTTGTCTGCAATCTCGCTTCCATTTGACGTTTTTTAGACGACCTCCTAGTTTTCTCTCAACTTTTTGGCCTTACGAATCGTTTGTTCGATTCAAACTGCAATTTCGCTTTCATTTGACGTCACCTCATTTTTTTTCGATTTTGTCTGCAATTTCGCTTTCATTTGACGTCTCCTCGTTTTTTTTCGATTTTGTCTGTAATTTCGCTTCCATTTGACATCTCCTCGTTTTTTCGATTTTGTCTGCAATTTCGTTTCCACTTGACATTTTTTAGGCAGCGTCTCGTTTTTACTCGTGTCTTTGGGCTTTCGAGTCGTTCGTTCGATTCGAGCTGCAATTTCGCTTCCATTTGACGTTTCCCCGTTTCGTATCGAATATTCCTCGTTTTCAGTCGTATTTTCGGCTTTCGAATCGATTGATCGATTCTGTCTGCAATTTCGCTTCCACTTGACGTTTCCACATTTTATATCGAATGGAATATCGCGGATCGTTTATCGCGTACGTAATTAATATTTCGAAATAGCACGATATATGCGATGGTTCACCGTATGCTTCTCATTTCGAGGAAGGTCTACGCGAAATTAATTTCCTTATCTCGCGTAATTACCAGAATCGAAAGACCAGACGATTGGCCAACAACCACATTGGCACGATCATGATCGACCATACGAATCGATTTTCAAAAAAAATCGTTCAATGACTAATGAAATTCAAGATATCAGTCGCTCGATAACGAAGCGATTAGATCTTTTTCGATTGTCTGTTCACGAGGAAGAACTCTTGGAAAGTCGACGCTCTTCGAGACTGTAAATGTTATTTTTTTTTTGCTCGTCGCCTTATCGCTATTTTCTGTCGTTTTAATTCGTATTCGACGATTGTCACACTCGCGATTAAACGAATATCGATTGAAATCAATCCAGAGAACAAATTCGTAGGTAAAACGACGTCACTAACAGTGTGACCCGAAAGTTCAGCTCGGTTTTAGATGAAAAAGAGGAAAGAGAAAAAATCGGTGCGATCTGGCGAACGGCAAGCGATTTTCCTTGCGCTCTTTCGTCCTCGATCGTCGTTGCTCGTAGAAAAGTCGTCCGTACGTCGACCGTAATCGCAATGACGCATCTCGTTCGTTCGTTCGTTTTATCGTAGATAATCGCACGTCCAATGGCCACGACGATAACGGTTAGCTTCGAACGACGTACGATTCGAAGCGCCAAAGATATTTATATTTATAGTCGCCTTCGATGTTTCGTGCAATTAGATTCGAGTCTATAATTTTCGTTTTTCAGTGAGAAACGATCCTTGGATCCTTCGAATCTTCGATTTTTTGATCCTTTTGTCAATTTCGACTCCGAAAAAATATCCACGTTCCACGTCCATTTTGTAAGCGCATACACAATGAAACGTGGGAACGAAAAATGCTTCGAAGATTTTTAATATCTCGTACATCTATTTTTGAAAAAAAAATAAAAATCGAAAACATTTTTAGTCGACGTTAAAACGAGATTCGATTTTCGAACGAACGCGCTTTCGATGTTTCATAGAATTCGATTCGAGTCTATAACTTTTCTTATATATTTTTTTCGATCTTTGCGCTTTTTTTCGTTTTATATATTATTTATAATTTTTCTACGATCAAAAAAGATTCTTCGATCCTTGCGCCATCTTCGACTCCGAAAAAATATCCACGTTCCAGGTCCATCTTGTAAACCCGTACAGAGTGAAACGAGGTCAATAAAAATCGCTTATCGGTTGGTCGAGAACTTTTGTCGATGCAAACTTGGATACAAACGTGGGTACGTCGTTGAACGAGTTCGTGACGAATAAAATCGCGAATTACCGTACCAGTCACGGTGGATCGTGCAATGTCACGTAACTCCGCGAAAGTCTAAAGACTCGCAGGACTTATACTACGTCGGTCGAAACTTTGTTTTTTCCCCTCCGTTACGAGGAAAATTCGCCTTACGACGATCGATTTTCGATACGATCAATTTTTTGATCTGACGTTTAGACAATTTGACAACGATAAAACGTCGAGGCTCTTATCTAGACGCTTCGTGGCGCAATTCGTTCGCTTTCGAACGTTCGTCTTGAATTTCAACGATAATTTTTCTTCCTATGTTTTTCTTATTTTTGCTCTTATGCGAAATATCAGGCAGTCGAAAAAGTATCGAGCCCCGAAAGTTTTCTCGGCCTCGAAAGGGCTCGAAACTTTCTCGATCGTCGATTATTTCGCGATTAAACGAGAAACTCCATTCGAAACGCGCAGGAGCGACGTAGGCAGTAGCAGTTTATCCGAGATGGAGGAAACGAGCAGACGCAATCGAGGCACGGGACAGGAGGAAACCCTGGTGTTGCGCGATCCTCCGCTCTACGTCATCATTCGCAAGCCGATTTACCGACAAGACGACGATCCATCCATTTTCTGACCCTCGACGACGTTCGATCGAACGACGGCTTCGAAAAAAATAGAAAAATATATTTATTAGATCGATGTGTCCATTCGAAATAAATTCTTTCCACGATCGAACCGATAGTTTCTAATTCATGTTTCTACGAAGCCGAGATTTTGATTCTTTCTTTTTTCTTTTTTTTATCTGAAAGAAGACTTAGTTTTCCTGCGAATAGGAAGCAATTTTATTTAACGAGAAAACAAGAAAATTAACGCAAAAACGAGTACAAGTCACGCGAATGTACAAGTATACGAATTGAATAAATATATTTCGATCGATGTGTCAATTCGAAATAAATTCTTTTCATAAAGGAATCGATATTTTTCGTTTCATGTTTCTACGAAGCTGAAAGCGAGTCGATTTTAATTCTTCCTTTTTTATTTTATATTTTTTTTCTTTTTTTTTTCTCTTTTTTTATCCGTAAGAAGATTTAGCTTTCCTTCGAATAGGAAGAAATTTTATTTAACGAAAAAACACGAAAACAAGACACGGGAGTCACGCGTCTCGAAGCGAATTAAATAAATACACTTCGATCGATATGCCAATCCGAAATAAATTCGTTAAATAGTCGAAGCGATATTTTTCGTTCCATATTTCTGCGAAGCCGAGAATGAATCGATCTTAATTCTTCTCTTTTTATTTTTTTTATTTTTTTATCCGTAAAAAGATTTAGCTTCCCTTCGGATAGGAAGCAATTTTATTTAACGAAAAACACGAAAATTAACTCAACAACTAATACAAATCACGCGAGTCGCATGTCTCGAAGCAAATTAAATAAATACATTTCGAGCGATGTATTCATGCAAAATAAATTCTTTCTACGATCGAAGCGATATTTTTCGTTTCCTATTTCTGCGAAGCCGAGAAGAAGTCGATCTTGATTCTTCCCTTTTTATTTTTTATTTGTTCTCTTTTTTTATCCGTAAAAAGAGCTCAGCTTTCCTTCGGATAGGAAGCAATCTTATTCGTCGAAACGATAACGAAAAACACGAAAGGCGCGATCGCAAGCAGTCGTAAATCACGTAGACGTTCTCTTCCGCGAACGTCAATGGACGAGTAGAAACCGAATTGCACGCGTCTCGTCTGGTACGGTCTGATCTCGTTTCGTTTGGTCGATCTCGTAATAAAGCGATCGGTGGATACTCAGCTATGCTCATCGCCCTCGTAAAATAGTCGCGAGAACTCGGATTACGCGACACACTTTCGCGCGCGGCGATACCACGATATTGCTTTCGTCTCGACGGGGAAACGCGCGGAATCTCTCGGGAAACATTTTTTCCCGTAGGATCATCGATCATCGCTGCGAACGCTCCAGCGGATAAGGATCGTATCTCATTGGAGAAATCGTTCGTATCCTCGTTGTTTCTTCCGCTCGCCTCGGGACGAGCGAAAACGCGAGTTACGATCGAAGAAAGGTTCGAAATCGGCTCGGGGATTTTTTCTTTTGCTTCTTCGAGAAGGCGATAAAATAATTTAAATTCTTCTATGAATTTTTTGAAACGGCCATTTTTCTGTAAGAGAAAGAAATTGCTTAAAATACAGTTTAAATCATTGTTAGGATTTTATTAGTCGTAACGATTAAAAAAGGAAAAATATGTCGATGAATGCGTAAAATTATTGTAATAATTTTGTCACCTGCGATTCGTACGACTGACAGCATTTTCGCGTTCGCAAAAGCATCGTAGCATTTTTCGATAAAAAATAAATTGTTTAAAACAAATTTTAAATCGTCGTTTCAATTTTATTCGAACGAATCGGAGAAAAGATTTTTCGGTCATTGTCGTAACGATTAAAGAAATGTGAATAAATACATAAAATTATTGCAATAATTTTGTCACCTGCGATTTGTATGATTGACGGTATTTTCGCATTCGCAAGAGCATCGTAGCATTTTTTGATAAGAAATAAATTACTTAAAACAAATTTTAAATCGTCGTTAGAATTTTATTTGAAGGAAACCGAGAAAAGTTTTTTCGGTCATTGTCGTAACGATTAAAAAGATGCCAATAAATACATACAATTATTGTAATAATTTTGTCACCTGCGATTCGCATTATTAACGATATTTTCGCTTCGCAAGAGCATCGTAACATTTTTCAATAAGAACAATATTGCTTGCAATAAATTTTAAATCGTTGTTAGAATTTTATTCGAACGAATCCGAGAAAACTTTTCTCGGTCATTGTCGTAACGATTAAAAAAATATCAATAAATACATAAAATTATTGTAATAATTTTGTCACCTGCGTTTCGTACGACGGACGGCATTTTCGCGTTCTTAAGAATGAGTGCGAGAGAGAAGAAGAATTTCTCGCGGAACGACGACTTGGAAAAGACTCCGTAGAGCGGAGGAAAGTCGGAAGATGTAGTAGCTCGAATCGGCGCATGTCGAAGCGGAAAGGTAGGGAAAAGATAAAGGCGTGAAGCGGGAGCGTCTGAATCGCGATCGAGCGGTAGTCGAGTGCGATCCGTTCGTAATTGTTAGGCGATTGAAATGCTCGTACTTGAAACGGTTCGAGCGTGATCAGGAACCGCGGCCGGAAGCGTTCTTACTAAGGGGGAAAAAGCGGAAAAGGGCGACGCGCACGCGTTGCACGTAACCGCGTTTTGTGTTCTTCGCTTTTGGTTCGTTACTTCCTAAGTCCGGTTTCCGCTTACTTACGCGTCGTTCGTTGGATCGATTTCTGAATGAAAATTTGTACGAATGTCTTTCACGACGAATCTTTGAAAATTGCTATCGTTTGCGAATTGAACGTTTCCTCTCTTTCTTTCATTCTTTTTTTCGATTTAATTTCGAAGAGATCACGACGAATCTTTGAAAATTGCCATCGTTTGTGAATTTAACGTTTTCTCTCTTTCTTTTATTTTTTTTCTATTTAATTTCGAAGAGATCACGACGAATCTTTAAAAATTGCAATCATTTATGAATTTAACGTTTCCGTTTTCTCTCTTTCTCTCTCTTTCTTTCATTTTTTTCTATTTAATTTCGAAGAGGTTACAACGAATCTTAGAAAATTGCAATCGTTTGCGATTTTAACGTTCTCTCTTTTTCTCTCTGTTTCATTTTGTTCTCTATTTAATTTCAAAGAGATCGAAACAATGTCGAAAAATAAACGAAGCGATGTTGAATGATAGACGAAGCAAGGTCGAATGATAGACGAAGCTTCGAACTAAAGTCACGTAGATCCCAAGTGCATCGAGAAAATTCTAGCGCGTTCCACTTCTTTCAGTGCAGATAGAAACGGACTTTAGGCGGTTCGCTCACATTCGAACCAACCGCAGAAGCGTTAGAAAGCGAGTTATCCGGACCTTTGTTCGCGTTTATTATCTAATCGTTGTCTAATTTCTCGTTCGAGGACGTTCGATGTTTCTTTTTAGTATTCGCCGACTATAAGCTCGACTCCAAAGCGAGAGAAAGGGAAAGAAGAACAACAGTCGATTCGTAATCTTTTTCGCTTTCCGTCGATTCGATAGAAACAACTACGTTTTTTTCATTTCGGTTCAAGGGGACAGTTTAATTGTTTCTATGCGATTTTCCCGTGAAAACGCGACGCTCATTCCGCGATAAAAAAAGGTGACGGAAAGGAAAAGAAAGAAAAAATTTCGAGCACGCAAGAAATAATGAGACTTCGCGAGAAAAATACGAGCCTTCCACTTTCGTCGATCGAAAGTAAATTTTTCGAAAATATTTCGATATTCACCTTTCGATTTTCGAATTTTGTCTTTCTACTTTCAATTTTCGTCTTTCGCCTTTTGAATTTCGTCTATCGTCTTTCGCTTTTCGACTTTCTATTTTCGTCTTTCGACTTTCAATTTTCATCCTCGATCGGAATCCTCTCTTTTCTCCTCTGAATTCGCTCCTCCGCTCCTTCCTCCCGTCAATTCGCAGGGCTTTCTCTCCTCGTATCACGCGATTCCAACCGACTAAATCATATAAGCACGGGCTCGCGCGAGATTACGAAGCCGACGCGAATTTCATACACACGGCGCTCGTTGGAAAGTTTTAATTGCAAAACTTTGGGTCATTCGTTCGAGCGATTGCCGGCACGCCGTCCGATACTTTTTATCTCGCGACCGATCGGCCGCTTTTACGCTCTCCTCTCGTAGATCGTCGCGTATTCCTTTCTTCCTTTTATCCATCTGGGTCGTCTTCCTTTTATTTTTTTATATTTTTTTTCGATTTACCAAATTCTCCTTTTTTTTTTATTAGTTCGCGCGTCGAAAATTCGTGCGGTTTTTCACGATACATCGCCAGTGTTGCCATTAGCACATTTATGATAGCACTAACGATGCTAATTCGTACGTCGAGGAGTCGAACGCAGCCGAACCGATATTACGGTTAACTGATTCGATTCTTGTTCGTATGGAGCCATTCTGGAGCTAAATTCGTGCGTCTCTTTTTTTTAATTTCATTTTTTCGTGTTTAGCAAAACGTGGGATAAATCAGGAGATGTCGGTCGATACGCGACTATTATTCGTCGAGCAAAGAATTTTTTTCATTCAATGTTAAATTGTTTTTTAAACAACGTCGTTCTAAAATTCGGAGCTCGACTAAGCGTGACACGACCTCGATTTGCGTGAATTTAATTTTCATCCATTTAATTATAATCCAATTTTGAGCCTCTCGTGGGCGAAATTCGTACGCTTTAATTTTTATCGTTTAAATTCATGTTTCTCTCCTTTAGTTTACGTTTTCATAGAAACGCGTTTATCGAAACGTTGAATAAATTAAGACGCGTTAGTCGACGCACGGCTGTCGCTCGATTCAACGTTGAGTCGTCTTTGAAATAACACCGTGCTAAAATTCGAAGGAAGCTCGGCAAAGCGTGACAACGTCCGGTCACGTTCTACTTGCGAAACACTGGAAAGCATGGTCAACCTTTAACGAGAAAATTTGGAGTGCTTAGAACGATATCCAGTGGACGATCTCTTCTCTCCTCGATCGTTCTTAGATCCTCGATTATCCTACGGCGTTGAAGTCGAGCCTCGTATTATTTTCTTCTTTTCTTTTTCTTCAACTTTTTTTTCTACAACGAAAGTAATTTCGTTTTTACGAAATTTATGAAATTTATTTTTATGAATTCATGAAAGTAATTTTGTTATTAAAAACAAAATAACGTTGCCTTTATGTGTTTTTTTTTTTGGAAAAACTGTTCCGTTTTAAAAAAAACTTGGAAGAAAATTAATTTCCGAACAACCTAATAGTTTTACGCGATATAAACTACCGTAGAATTCGAAAGGGAACAAAGAGACGCGGATGGAATTTCCTGCCTTTATTCTACGCGTTTAGTCGCTTATATGAGCAGTTTTGCGCTCGGGTCGCGTGCTCTGGAAGAAAACGAGCGTGAGACATTGAAAGAAGCGTGTCGCGTGTCACGGACGTTGTCTTGTCGCCCGTCAAGTCGGGTCGAAGCGATTCCAGCAAGGATTAACGAGACGATGAGAAAAGTCTCCGTGTAGAGGAAGAGGATGAGCACGAGCGCATCTTCTTCCGACGTTAGGACGTTCGAAGGAAAATTGTGCGAACCACGAGTTGTCTAATTAACGTTTTGCACGGGAACTTTGTCTAAAACGAGAACCGTCGTCGCTAGGCGTTCTTTTTTTGGATATATGCCGTGGAAGATTTTATAAAAATTTGGAAATTATTTAATTAAACGAATGTATATCAAGAAATTTTTAAAAACGTGCTTTTCGTAGAATGTCTTGTTTTTTATCGTAATATTATATATAATATTAATGTGATATTTATATATATAAATATTATACAGAGTGAGCCAGCTTGGGTCGACTATTTTTAATAATTTATAACTTTGGCGGGGTTTATTTTTAATTATTGATTTTGCAGGTAACAAATAATAGATTTAAAAAAGTTAATAAAGTATACTTTCACGTAATAATATAAATTTTTTAAAATATTAAAATTAGAAGAGTTATGTGCATTTTACATCAGTCATTCCAAGTTGGCGCATCCTGTATATTTATAAATTAATATTATATGTTAACCCATTTGCATCATCGCTCTACTTAGGCCGCCGCGCCTAAACATCAGAGTCGAACGACAGACG
>JAITYT010000364.1:1194522-1205236 GCA_025433975.1 Liostenogaster flavolineata
CATAAAGAACGATAATTCGCTCACTCGTAAACGTAAGGTCCGCGTTCGATTATTTTCGGGAGATCTCCTTGCAAGATGTCTTCCGGATTTTCAACGTGGAACAAATAAATTTTGAATGTGTTCCGTAGCTTACTTGTCCAAATTTTGTACGCTCCCGAGCCTTTGACCAGCATACTTTCCTACGATAACAAAGAATTTTATCGTTTTGTCATTTTGTACACTAAAGTTCAATGCGAGTAATTCGTTGATATTCTCCTACGATTTATTTTTGCCAGCTTAATGCTTAGAAATAAGAAAATCAAAAATCGTATGGATATGTAAGCTGAAATTTGAACGACTGATCTATAGGCATCCCTCCATAATTGGTAATTTATAATTGGTAATAATATATTATAAATGGTAATAATAATTGATTCCGTGTTGTTCGAACCCATATTATTCGATACTAAAGATTCGCACCATTTTAGAGAAAATTTTCTGTGCTATTCAAAACCGCGCAATACGAAACTCGAGGTCCATACAAATCTGTACATTTGATTTCAAGGATCAATTAAACCTTTTGACTCTTAAAGTTGCCAAACGCGTTAAACAAATTATTTTTGATCATCTCAAAATCAATCGTAAATACTCACGGTGTGGAGTCTGTCGTATACGAATGTAACTATCGTTTGATTCACGGTGAATACTAAACCCATGGTCACGAGTATAATGGCGCAGAGAAACGGTATCAGAGTGCATCGTCCCTTGCACGGTTTACGCATTTCGACAAAAATTCTTACGTTAATCTTACAATTTTCTATTATTTTACCAGCGCGTGTATTTTTACTGCGTGATACGGAACGAGCGAAACGAGCGTTCTACCTTGAAACGGTACGGTATTAATGAATAATAGGTTCGTGCATGAACTCGTTGGAATTGTGCATAAAATGCGAAAGCTTATACAATTTATTTATGATTATACGTCATTCATACTTATCTACGATCGCTGTGATCGTAACAGTGACACGTGGAAACGGATTAAGATCGATTTTGAAAATTTACGTTCTAGTAGAAACGAAAAAGATATTTTTGTTACCAAATTGCGAGTATTTTTTTCTTAAAAACTATCGAACGTATGTACAAATATAACGAAAATATATTAAATAATCGCGATCAACAATCGCTCTGTGTCCTCTAATAATTGAAATATTTATTTGTATACATTGCTTAATTTTATTTTAACATCGTTATTAGAACAGTAGCGAACAGTAGAACGAAACGAAACCGAGCCATTTTTGAAAAGATTAATCACGGCTGATGAAAAATGGATTAGATACGAGAATACTATTCGAAAAAGATCGTGGACAAAACGAGATGAACGCCCACGAACGACTGCAAAGCCCGGATTGGCGCTAAATAAGGTGATGTTGAGTATTGGGTGGGATTGGAAGGGAATTGTGTGTTATGAAGTCTTGCCCCCTGGTCAAACGATTGATTAGAGTCTCTACCGTCAACAACTAACACGATCGAAGCAAGCAAATAAGGAAAAATAGCCAGAACTGGCCAATAGGAAGGAAATCGTCTTTCACCATGATAACGCCAGGCCACGTACATCTTTGACTACCTGGCTAAAACTGAGAGAGCTCGGCTGGGAAGTTTCGATGCATCCATCACATAGCACGGATTTAGCACTCTCGGATTACCATTTCTTTCGGTCTCTGAAAAATTCCCTTAATGGTTTAAAATTGACGCCAAAAGAAGACAGCGAAAATCATCTGTCTCGGTTCATCGCCAAAAAAACCCTAGAAGTTTCACACCGATGGAACAATGGTTCTACCCCAAAAGTGGCAAAAAGTTATAGATCAAAATGGTGCATATTTGACCAAAATTGGTAATTCGAAACATGTTAAATGAAGTCTTGTATTTCACGTAAGAACAATTGATTTCTTTTTCCCTACTCAATATTTTGTAGCGTCACGGAGAAGGCAGCCGTTTTCCGTTAAAAGGAAACACGGCATACGAACATAATATTTAGACGCATGCCTTAGGTCAAGGAGAAATACGGCCGAACGCGAATCGACAAGCGACGGGAGAAAGGACAACGCGAAAAGAGATAAACAGGCGTGACCTATCGAGGGACGGTTAAATTATAGTGAAGCGAGTGAGAATAATATACAGTTGTAAAAGAGCGAATTCAAACAGCGAAATAAAATTAACGTACGTAGACAATGGACTCTTTAGCCAAATTCTTCTTTGCACCTAAGCCGCATCCTCAGAATTGTGTGTCCACAATTTCATCTAAGGTTTAACAATTTGTCTAATCGAATGTGGACTGTGCGGTGAGGGAGGTTCGATTCGAAATTCGCGCCATCCGTATCGCCTCCTTCAATTAATCGAAAAAGGAGGGTGGGGGGAGCACCCACATCGCCGTCGATAGGGAATAACTCGAACCATCACAGTATCGATGGTGAAGGCTGTGAAGAAGCATGGTGGTACGTACTTCTTTCAATTTTGAAATTTCCTTTTAATCTGCGTCCATTTAAATCGCCGTGATCGCGCGATCGTCCTTTTACTTGTCCATCAATGCCAATTTGACATACTCTAACGCCTTGCGCTCTTAATTATCGATGCCAATCGTAGGTGGAAGGCCGAGTTTGATGCGCGACATAACCTATAAATCGTCGGTGCATCGTCGCATTCCGAAACACAATGGCAATGAACGAAAACTTCAACTTTTCCGAACTGTGCAGACTCTGCTCGTTGAAGAGCAATCATCAGCTGCAGATATTCGATAAAGAAGGCGAGCAGCGTCAATTACCATTCAAAATACAATCCTGCATTTCAGCTGTGGTAAGACTCTATTACCGAGACGAAGGAAAAGTATGTCTTTTTCAGATGGTCCAGTTTCTCGTAGAATCTCGACGATATCGTAATACGTAGGACAACGTGCCATTCCGTTTCGAATCCTTTGGGTTCGATTCGTCCATTCGAGTTTGGCCTTGACAAAAGTCGAGTCTTTCATGAGCTAAGCGTACAATTAACTGTACAACTGTGAATGCATCGAATAAGCTCACCGTACTCGTTTCTTCGTAGCTTAACACTTCGGAGACCGAAAGAAAAATTGGAGTTTCAGTTCGGTCGTCTGCGAGTCCAAGACGAAACGACGTAATTTTTTTATTACCTGGACGTTTAGGTCACCAAAGAGATATTTAGTGGATAGCTTAACGACAGTATTTATTGAATAGTATAAATCTATCTGTTCTGATTACTTGGATTACTCTCTTATATTTTTACAATGGAGTATTTATTTTAGAAGTACGTGTCTTTTTAGAAAATCTGATAAGTCGGTAGCCGTTAATTTGTCGAGTGGATGAAATTAGGAAAAATTTTATTATTATAAGGTCAATTTATCAGCCTCTGGATACGACCAAACGAGTCGAGGATAGGACGAGTTTGCATTCGTATAAAAAAATTTGTCGCGCATAGGGACAATAGGAAACATTTTGTATAAGTTATATATTTCTTTATCTAAACCATGAGTATCCATAGGTATTTGTACGATCGTATTTTATATCATAGTTTGTCATAAGTCTAAATTTTTTCACGTATACCGCAGAAATTGCCAGCAGCAACGTTGAGATCCGTACAAAAGGTAGCGGTTTTCAAAGTGTTGAGCTACAATGCAGATGGAATTTTTCGTATTCCAGCCGAATCGTAAGGAATACGAAATCTTTGATCCTTATGGAAACTTAGTCTTACACTTATACCGATTATAAAGTACAGAGTTTCTTATTAAAGCGCACAGTTGTGAGGTATAACTTATACGTTTCGAGCTCTTGCCTATTCCTCACGTATAAACTTAAACTTCTTTGAACGTAAAGCATCGTAACGATTTGAAAAGCATACGATTAAATTAAGATTATCAAATTGTCACAGTGTTTGGTCCTGTGAATCCGAATGGACATTTTTGACGTTTTTTATTCATGACAAGTTCGAAGTTTGTTGGTTATGTTTTATGTATTGATCGTGAATATCGAACGTTTTAGTTTATTATTCTTTATTTTGTAACGAAGAAAGCGAAGAATATCGCTAATAATATTAATACTATTTAAGTTAATTTCAATTTATACCAAAATTGAACTGGACGATGAACCTACTTAATGAAAACCATACCGTGTCTTTGAGAAGTTTTTAAGTTAGTCAATATAATATAGTATTTTATATCTGTATCAAAATTTTTACCAGATAAAATTCTAATCGATCTCTTATCTTCAACGATTGACACATACTTGATTACTTTACATTCTTAATATAAAAACAATTAAAATTTTCGATTTCAAGGTATCTTACCGATACTAGCTGAGAATAAAAATAGTTATGCAAGGGGTTTTAATGTAATAATACTTAAATTTTTATTTCCTACGCTCGACTAATCAAATTTCATTTCATTACAGATAACGAAAGAGGATGAACTGCCAAAAAATATTTGTCAACGATGCGTTTATAAACTGGACATGTTTCATGAATTTCGTGTCAGCTGTTTGACTACAGATACTGTATTGAAAAATTATGCCTCAAGTCTGAAAAATCTAGTAGCATCCGTCGGTACTCAGGTAAAGAATTTTTTACTTATTGTTTTTTAGCAATTTCGTGATATATCGGTAGCCATAGTATAAATTATTAACGAAACGAGTTAAGATAAACAATTATCGATAGATTTAAAACGATTAATTTCATAAATAAAGCGGCTTTTTCGATAGCTTGAACTGAAAGTCATGGAAGGGGAGGGGATCAATTTGCTATAAAAGCAGGTAATAAATTTACCTTGATCTTAGTCTTGGCCCAAGTTTCGAAGAGTGCGTTATCATGGGAAGCGATTATAAAATTCGTTATTGTGATAACCGCGTTATTCATGGCATTACCTAATAGCATACAAAACGACATTTTTTTACCATTTAGATGCAATGGCTATTCATTTGTTTTTAATAGAATAATTTCTTCGGCGTTAGGGTCTTGTGACGTGCATTCTGCGCGATTACGTAATCGCGTACCTCGAAAATAACAATTTAACGTATATCGCGACGCAGATTTTGCGTAGATCCAAAATTACTAGATCGTTCGGAAAGTCATTTCATTTTTTTTTAACGAAGAAACGCTGTTTCTTAAATGTTTTTTTTTGCTTTTTTAACGTTGTTTTTTGAAAAACTGTTGGGGAAAAAATGAAACGACTTTCCGAACAACCCAATATATCGCGTAATTTTAGCTTCCGAACACTCCACGGTTAGCAAAACGCATCCGCGCGAATTCAATCGAAATTCGTTCGAAGTTTATTCGCAGAACGGAAGAATTTCTTCGCGATATTTAACGTAAAGCTAAAAAAAAAGTGCTACGTTCCTTGCTCGAAACGCGTTCACGCGTCAAACGTCAGGGGTGACGTTGCATTTACCGAGACGCGTGCCTTCGAGATTTCAAACGACGTAAAAAGTTGGACGCGCCTCGAATCATTTTTTTCCCTTTTTTGCCGCCCTCCCTCGTCCCGATAGCGCGTTTCTGGATAGGTGGCGAAGGTAGAAAAGGAAGGGGATGCTTCGGCGAAAATACAGGGGCGTCACTGATCCGTAGACGAGGTCTTTGATTCCTTTTCTGGCTTTCTTACCTCCCTCTTCATCGAACGAACCACGATCTCAATAATTCCACCCGTGCACTCGTGGATCTATCGACGGGGAAAGAGATGGAGGAGAGAGAGAGAGAGAGAGAGCGAGAATGGAAAGGGTGGAGAAGGGGAGAGAGAGAGAGAGAGAGAGTGCAACCGTCGCCGCGGTGCTATTGATCGGCGTGTAACGGCTAGGCTGCGTCGCGCACGGAAAGCGAAAGTGGGTTGTCCTTTTCTTCGACGTCTCGACTGTATCCGTCTCTGTCTATCCTTCTTTCACGTTGAACGGCGTGCACGAACTCTCCAAATCGCGTACCTCCGCGAGTTGCTCGCCAATGAATCCCACATTTTTGACCCTCTCAAGATTATTTATTCGTTTTATGGAGGCATTTGTAAAAAAAGTTCGAATACGTAATCGTTTTCGAGAGTATCGAACGAATTTTAGAAATGAAAGTGGAACGACGATCGACTGTAGATATTATTTTAATCGTTCGTTCGGAAAATTGGATTTAGACAGTCTCGACTGTCTCCGTCTCTCTTCATCCTTCGTTTACTTTGAACAGAGTGCCGAATTTTTCAACTCGCGAATTGCTCGCTAACGAATCCCACATTTTCGATCATCTCAAGGTTATTTATTCGTTTTATGGAGAGGTTCGTAAAAATATGGAACACGTAACCGTTTTCGAAAGTATCGAATGTATTTTAGAAATGAAAATGGAACAAGTCTACCATTTTAACCCATTATCCGCCAATGTCCCATTTTTGAACACATTTTCAAATTTCAAATTCAAAGTTGGTTAGTATGAATATCATTATACAGTTTATTAATTTTTGTTTTTGTATTTTTGAATTGCGGCGAGTAATGTGTTAAAATCGATCTTATTTTAATCGTTCCTTCGTGAAAATTGGACGAAATTCCGATGTTTCTTCTTAGGTACGAAGTTTAAAAAGAATTTTATTTCGCGAATCAATCAAAGATGAATCGTTAATTAAAAGATTCGGAATGTAACGCAGTCTTTAATCGTAAGGTTATTTTTCAACTCGCGGAACAACGCGATCGTCACGAAATCTAGCGCTAGATGCGTGGCTTTAATGGAAGCTTTATGCGAACAAATTACGTTCTCTGTCCTTTTCTGTCTCCGGGCCCTCCGCGCTTTCTCTCTCTCTCTCTCCCTCTCTCTCTCCGTCTATCTTTTATCCGTCTCCGTCTCGTTCTCGTAGTTCAAGTCCCTTCGCGATTCCTTTTCGATCAGTCTTCCTCTTGTTATACTCCTTTTCTCCCTCTGTCTGTGCCACGAGCCTGCCTGGAACGTCTGATCCTCTCCGTCGATCTCCTCGAGCACCGCGGGCACAGGTGCAACGTGGAGCCCAGGCCGCGCCGTCGTTGAAAACCTGTTTGGAGTGCGGGGATGCCCCGGATCGCGATCCGATCGGCAAAGTCTAGCCGTCCTAACCGGGATAACTCGTAAGTGGCCTCGACTACCAGGTGGACGAGGTCTATTCGAGGAGACAACGATGACGTCCGAGAGGGACCAAGCTAACGAATAACCAAAGACAGACGGACGGACGGACGGACGGGCATACACACACACACACACACACACACACGCGCGCAGAGAGAGAGAGAGAGAAAGAGTAAATTCTCTTCGGAGAGAAAGAGGTAGAGATCGAAGGAGAAAGGAAAAAGTAAACAAAAAGAAATAAAAAAAAATAAAGTATGATTGACTCTTGTCTACTACTCATCTTCCTGTCCCACAAAGCCTGGAAAGATCGTCTACCTAGCAGAGGAATTGTTCTACGTTTCTGGACGCCTGCTTACGCCATAATTCCTTCTCCCTCCTCGTACGTCTTCCTGCCTCTCACCCAATGTCAGTGTCAAGGTCAGCGGGCCGACGCACTGCGGAGCGCCGCCGTCGTCGTCGCTGCGAGCCTCTCCGTTGAAACGTCGTCGTGTACGGTAACGACTCCTCCTCCTCCTCCTCCTTCACCTCCACCTCCACCATTTCTTCCACCTCCATCGAACGAATGGCGAAAAGTAGCTCCCGACGGTGCACTTAGGCTGTACATTCGCCTAAACGGACGAATTTCGTATTCTGTAAGCGGAATGAACGTCGATCTCTTCATGGCGTCATGATGGTGGTGGTGATGGTGGTAGTAGGCAGTAGATAGTAAGTAGTAGGTAGTAGGTAGTAGTTAGTAGTTACTAGAGTAGTGGAGGAGTTTCGAGCGCGCACAAAAATCTTCCATATAATCGACCTGAGACAACGAAGAAGAAGTAGAAGTAGAAGAAGAAGAACAAGAACAAGAAGTAGAAGAAGACGTGAGGAGAGACGATCACGCCACTGGAGAACACTGTCGAGGGAGGAAGGAGAGGGGGTAGCGTCGCGTCGTCGTGGAGGGAGACGACGACGTCGAAGCAGACTTCTATCTTTCTTTGTCCAACTCGCTTTCTCTGTCTCTCTCTATCCCACTTTCTTACTTTCTCTTTCTATCGCACTTCTATCTCTTTCTATCGCTCTTCGATACTTCTCTCTCTCTCTCTCTTTCACGTTCCTATGGCAGATATCTTCCTGCCTTGTTTCTTCTTCGTTAATTCGCGCACACCTCTCTCTCGTTCTCTCTCTTTTTCTTTCTTCCCTTCGTCTTCCTCGCACTATCGGCTTGCTCTCACGCGGAGAGAGACAAACTCACGGTGCATTCCGCGGGGGCCACCATTCGATATCGTTACGCAGTTGCATCCGTGTGTCACCGGTCTTCTTTCCTTTTCTTTCTTCTCTCTATTTCTCTCTCTCTCTTTCTCTATCACTCTCAATCGGTTTCTCGCTCCTTCGTCTTCTTCGTCGTCTTCGTTATCTCCCTCTTTTTCTATCGCTTTCGCTCTTTCTCTTTCCTTCCCTTCCCTATAATTCCATCTCTCTCTCTCACGCACACGCTCATCCCCCTTTGCGTTTTTCGCGTTCGCCGTGTCGTTCGTTTCTCCCTCGTCCCTCTCTCGACCCTCTCGCCTCCCTACCTCCCTCCTCACCCCCTCCCCTCCCTCTTTTCGTCCCTTCTCCCGCGGCTGTCGCGGTGCTCACCGTCGTGGGGGGTTTTTTTCGTCTCTTTGTCCTTGCATCCTCCCGCGCCTGCTGGAATCGTCGTCGTCGTCGTCGCCAGCCAGGCAGGCAGGCAGGCAGCGGAGCACCGGCGGGTACGGCTCCCTCGCCCCGTAAGCGACCAGAGATTCTTTCGAGACGTTGCGAAAAGAACGCGGGATCCGCTGGTGCGCGTTCGACGTCGTCCTAGTCGCCGTTGGGACACGAAGGAGTTTTTGGTGATCGCGCGATATTGCTCCGTGCCGCGTTTTTATTTCTTCTTCTTCTTTCTTGCTTTTCCATTTCTTTCTCTCTTCTCATTTTTCATCTTTTTCCTTCCTTCTCCGATTCGAATCGTTTTATCCTCATTCCCCCCCTTCGAATTTTTCCCTCTTCGTGCGCGTCTCTGTCCTTTTTACGTTCTCTCCCTACTTCTTCTTTTTCTTTTTTTTCTTCTTTTCTTCTTCTTCTCTTCCTTTCTCGTCAAGCTCTTTTTTATTTATTTTTTCTTTTTCCTTTCTTTTTTTCTTTTTTGTTCTTTCTTCCTCTCTCTTTTCCCGCGACAGCCGCCGAAAGCCACGCGCGAGTCAGTGTTGGTGCGTCTCGTTCTCGGAGCGTTCATCCGGTCCACGATGACGCGTCTACGCGGACGAGCGACGATCTTCACTGAAAGGAAGTACTTGTGATCGGCGTGTGCTCGAAATCGTGCCGCTACGTCCGTTCGGTCGAGTCGTTCGATCGACGACGCGTTCTTTCCGCGTGGACATACGCGCCAGTTCTCCACCGGTGAGGAGGTTCTTCTTCGACGCTTTAACGGCGATCGAGGGATTATCAGAGGTACACTCGAACGATGTTCGTTTCTCGTTGTTGTCTGTCGTCCTTTCGTTCTCTCGTTTGAGCTCGATTTTTTATCGAGAGATTGGTGGGTGGTGCGTCGTTGCCGAAGGGAGGGAAGGGGGTGCACAGGGGAAAAGAAAACGTCGATTCGTAATCGCGTTACGAATTCGAAGAAAATGAAATTTTTCTTTTTCGCGATTTTTTCCCCGTTTTTTTTATTTTTTTTTCAAGTCGTCGTCGTTGTAGTCGCGACAGAAATATTCGTCGAAGTTTTGAAGCGTTTCGATCGAAACGACGCAATGCATTGAATTTTCGTTCTCGCGATTTTTTTTTTCTTTTTTTTTCAAGTCGTCGTCGTCGTCGTCGTTGCCGTAGTCGCGACAGAAATATTCGTGAAATTTTTGAATCGTTTCGATCGGAACGATGCAATCGCATCGATTTTTCGTCCTCTCGATTTTTTTGCCGTCTTTTTTCAAGTCGTCGTCGTCGTAGTCGCGGCAAAAGTATTCGTGGAATTTTTGAATCGTGTCGATCGGAATGACGCAATCGCGTCGATTTTTCGTTCGACGATGGAACTTTTTTCCGAAGAATTTCCCGAGCGGGAAAATGGAAATCGTGCCGATAAGATCGCGAATTTCGAAAGGTCCACTTGGATTCGTACGGAAGGATGCGGCTTTTGTTGCGTTTGCTCCGTGCATCGGGCCGCCTCTTCTTCTTTCTTTCTTTCTTCCTTTCTTTTCGGTCATCGGTCTTTCTTCGAGGACCTTGACGGTAGAACCTCGGTGAGAATTCCACGATGCGCTTTCGTTCGCGTTGAAACTGCGGCGGATTCGTCGATATGCGCTCGACGATCGCGATTTTTCGATACGATACGAGAGAGACGCTCGGGCCTTGGCACGCTCGATTTCGACTTTTGTCTCGTGTCTCGTGACCTTGGATTTTAGACGACTATTTGGTCGTTGGAATTGCGTTTTTTTTTATATCGACTTATCGTTTATTATCGACGGATTTTTCGAACTAGGGTAGGAATCGTGCTTCTCCAGGTAGTGCGAGGAGGGATATTTTCAATTAACCCTTTGCGCTCGACGACTTTTTCGGTCAAACGAAGCAGCAACTCGAGACGATTTTACGCATATGCGACGAGTGTCTTACAAGTCGCATAAAATCGGTT